>CM053036.1:8035140-8167640 GCA_028564925.1 Lithobates sylvaticus
AAGATACAGTTCATCTACCTTTTCCCCGCAGATCCTTTGACAATTCTTTTGCTTTCCCCCATGACTCAGAATCCAGAAACGTCAGTGCAGCACTGGATGAAAGACGCGAGGGTCTGTCAGGAGTCCAGAAACTCATTGACCTTTTATACACACACTAATTACTAAGCAAACAGATCACAGGTGAGGAGGGTCACCTTTAATAGCCATTCACATCCCTTTGTGTCAACTTGTGTGCATGTTATCAGGCCGAAATCACCGGGGTATGTAAACTTTTGATCAGGGTCATTTGGGTAGTTTCTGTTGTGATTATGATATAAAAAGAGTAAACACAGTTGATTAATAATAAATGGCTTCAGACAAACACTAACCATGAGTGAAAGAAAAGTTTTTGTGTTATCATTCATATTCTCTGAAAAATGGCCAAGAAATCATAAATTCTGCCAGGGTATGTAAACTTATGGGCACAACTATATATATATATTATATATATATATATATATATATATATATATATATATAATATATATATATATATATATATATATATATATATATTATATAAATAAAAAAAAAAATATATATCTATATACAGTTGTGCTCATAAGTTTACATACCCTGGCAGAATTTATTTATATAATATATATAAAGATGATTTTTATATGAGAGAAATGCCAGAATTGGCTCAGGTGGGAAGCGGTTAAAGATGATTTTTTTTTTATATCTATTAACATATATATTTATTTATATATATATAAATATATATATATATATATATATAATATATATATATAAATACAATAAAAAAAAAATATATATATATATATACAGTTGTGCTCATAAGTTTACATACCCTGGCAGAATATATTTCTCTCATGTAAAAATCATCTTTTTATATATATATATATATATATATATATTGTGTGTATATATATGTAAAAATCATCTTTATATATATATATTTGTGTATATATATATATATATATATATATATATATATATATATATATATATATATATATATATATTTATATATTTATATATAAATAAATATATATGTTTATAGATATAAAAAAAAAATCATCTTTAACCGCTTCCCACCTGAGCCAATTCTGGCATTTCTCTCATGTAAAAATCATCTTCATATATATATATATATATATTATATATATATATATATATATATATATATATATATATATATATATATATATATATAAATATATATATAAATATATATATATATATATATATATATATATATATATATATATATATATATATATATATATATATGAAGATGATTTTTACATGAGAGAAATGCCAGAATTGGCTCAGGTGGGAAGCGGTTGAAGATGATTTTTTTTTTATCTATAAACATATATATTTATTTATTTATATTTTTCTATATATATATATATATATATATATATATATATATATAATCAAAATGATTTTTTTATCTATACAAAAAAAAAAATATATATATATACAGTATATTTTTTAGCAGAGACCCTAGAGAATAAAATGACAGTCACTGCAATTTATTTATGCCTCATTGTTTTTGCGCAGCAAATTTTCGAACACAATTTTTTTGGGAAAAGATGCACTTTAACGAATTCTAATGCAAAAAAAAAAAAAAAAAAACACCAATATATAACCTTATTTTTTTGGGTAAAATGTAAAAGATGATGTTATGCCAAGTAAATAGATACGTAACATGTCGCGCTTTAGAAATGCGCACGCTTGAGGAATGGCGCAAAACTGCGGTACCTAACAATTTCAATTGCCGGGCCAATTCTGGCCTTTCTCTCCTACATGTAAAAATCATCTTTATTTTTTTTGCTAAAAAAAAAATCACTCAGAACCCCCAAACATTATATATATATATATATATATATATATATATATATATATATATATATTAGCAGAGACTCTAGGGAATAAAATGGCTTTTTTTTTTTTTTTGTGTCACACGAGTTTTGCGCAGCAATTTTCCAAACGCATTTTTTTTTTACACACTTTAATGAATTTTAATGCAGAAAACCCCACAATATATAAACACATTTTTTGTTAGGATATAAAAGATGATGTTACGCCGAGCAAATAGATACCTAACATGTCACGCTTTAGAATTGCACACGCTCGTGGAATGGCGACAAACTACTTAAAAATCTGCATAGGCGAACCTTTAAAAAATGTTATAGGTTATTAAATGTCCTCAGTCTGCTGCAGGCAGAAGGAAGCATTTCTTCACTCGGAACGGTTCGGAGCCGATTGGAAATACTCAAAATCACTCGGAAATACTCAGTTCCCGAGTGTTTCCGAGCTGTCCCCGAGTATTTCCAAGGCTCTTCGGTGACCCCCCCACCTCTGGCCACATGTGGTATTGCATGTAATAAAAGTCGATGCGGAACAAATTCTCTTCATTTCCATTGACTTCTATGGGGAACCTCGCTTTGATATGCGAGTGATTTGGATTACAAGCATTCTCCTGGAACGGATTATGCTCCTAATCCGAGGTTCCACTGTATTGTGATCTCTGTGGAAGGTGATACACACACACACATGCTTGAACCTTGAATTTAATGACATTTGTGTTGCAGGGGATGCCAAAAATCTGTCTTGTATCTTAGTGCAGGCTTCTGGGAAAATCAGTGAGCCAATCACACAAGCGCTGCTGCACCTGCAGGGCTCTAATGAGGGAAGTGACCGGGTCTGCATCCCTGTAGATGTGATTTCCCCTTTGGGAGTATCTTTCCAAAAATGACATTTGTGTTGCAGGGGATGCCCAAAATCTGACTTGTATCTTAGTGCAGGCTTCTGGAAAAATCAGTGAGCCAATCACACAAGCGCTGCTGCACCTGCAGGGCTCTAATGAGGGAAGTGACCGGGTCTGCGTCCCTGTAGATGTGATTTCCCCTTTGGGAGTATCTTACCAAAAATGAAGTTTGTGTTGCAGGGGATGCCCAACATCTGTCTTGTATCTTAGTGCAGGCTTCTGGGTAAATCAGTGAGCCAATCACACAAGCAGGAAATGACATTTCTGGGGGGGGGGGTCTGTATAACATCTGTGTACAGAGCACCTCCAGGTGGCCATATTGGATTTTATAGAAAATTACAGCGGCTGCAGATTAAAAAGGAATTTTTAATAACATTCAATTATAATATGACTTGTGTAGTGATTGTGTATGTTATATCATTTTTTTATATCATTTTAATTTATATATATTCATTTTTATTTGCTGTTTTTTTTTTTCTTTTTACTACAAAAGTGGAGTTACCCTTTAAATAAGAAAATAATAAAGCATGCAAAAAAAAAAAAAAAATAATTGCCCCCTATTAGAAATGAGAAAAATCCATAAATTATTATTATTATTATTTAAATAATAATAATTAATTAAATAATAATAAACCTGTTTCTCCATACCGCCACCAGAGCCAATCAAAGTCTTAATTTTTGGGTTATCGTAATTTCCTTTGAAAAGGGGGGGGGGGAGGGGCGGGTGGAAAATAGCCGCTGTCAATTTAGCGCCAAAAAAAAAAAAAAAAAAAACCTTTCCTGTGAAAGACTGAAAAAAAAAAAAAAACAAGCTGATCCAGAAGAAATTCCAGAGAAATGGCGCACTAATCAATCCCACTGGGACCGAGCGCTGAAAGAGGATCACATCACAGGGCGCTCCTCGCATTCTGCTTGAACTACGTTTTGTCTACAAGCTGGGACTGATCTTCAGAATTTTTATTTTATTTTTTATTACAAAAAAAAATAAAAAACGTTCGACTCTCCAACTGTCTGTACAGAAAAAAAAAAAAAAAAAAAAAAAAGCTTATTTTTTAAATTATTCATCTGGAAGCTGAATATGGCATGACACTACATCTGGTATCAGGCATCTTGGAATGACTCGGCCTACGGAGAATATTTTTTACTCATTCCAGTCCAGCGACTCGATCTCTGGCAGCCGAGCGGCTTCTTCCCCAGACATCGAAAAAAAAAAACAGAGTCAAGCTGGAGATCCTTTATTTTTTTTATTGTATTTTTAAAAAGAAAGGGACATTAGACTGGAAACAAAATAGCATTTTTTTGGGGGGGGAAATAAACAACATTTAAAGGAAAATTAACATCTGAAAAATTAGTGATACAAAAAAAATAAACAGAAAATTGTATCAAATGCTTACCGTAATTTTAATTTCCTGCTGCCAATCCATGACAGCGAGTACCGCGTGTATGCTGCCATGTTGGCGACGGGGAAACAGGGTTATAGAGATGGCCGCCCTACAGGAGAACAAACTAGAGAAGTTCAACCAGATCTGGTCCCCAATGGTCAAAATGTTTCTGCCCCCCCCCCCCCGCACACTTTTAACTGCTGCTCTCTTAGTGATCTCTCCCCCCCCCCGCTGGTTCTTTTTTTAATACAAAAATATATTATATATGATATTTATAGTATTATATATTATTTTATAATTTTATTATATTTGAATTATATTATCATATTTAATTTTATATGTATATATATATACAGTATATATATATTTTATAATTATATTATCATATTTATTTAATTCATCTTCTTGATATTATTATTATATTATAATATATTATTATTACTATAAAATTTAATTTACTAATATAATTGTCTATATATACAGTGGTGTGAAAAAGTGTTTGCCCCCTTCCTCATTTCCTGTTCCTTTGCATGTTTGTCACACTTAAGTGTTTCGGAACATCAAACCAATTTAAACAATAGTCAAGGACAACACAAGTAAACACAAAAAAATGCAATTTGTAAATGAAGGTGTTTATTATTAAAGGTGAAAAAAAATCCAAACCATCATGGCCCTGTGTGAAAAAGTGATTGCCCCCTAAACCTAATAACTGGTTGGGCCACCCTTAGCAGCAACAACTGCAACCAAGCGTTTGCGATAACGTGCAATGAGGCTTTTACAGCGTCCTGGAGGAATTTTGGCCCACTCATCTTGCAGAATTGTCCTAATTCAGTTACATTAGAGGGTTTTCAAGCATGAACGGCCTTTTTAAGGTCATACCACAACATCTCAATAGGATTCAGGTCTGGACTTTGGCTAGGCCACTCCAAAAGTCTTCATTTTGTTTTTCTTCAGCCATTCGGTGGTGGACTTGCTGGTGTGTTTAGGATCATTGTCCTGCTGCAGAACCCAAGTTCGTTTCAGCTTGAGTACACGAACAGATGGTCGGACATTCTCCTTCAGGATCTCTTGGTAGATAGCAGAATTCATAGTTCCTTTTATCACGGCAAGTCTTCCAGGTCCTGAAGCAGCAAAACAGCCCCAGACCATCACACTACCACCACCATATTTTACTGTTGGTATAATGTTCTTTTTCTGAAATGCAGTGTTCCTTCTACGCCAGATATACTTGGACACACACCTTCCAAAGAGTTCCACTTTTGTCTCATCGGTCCACAGAATGTTGTCCAAAAGTCTTGGGGATCATCAAGATGTGTTGTGGAGAAATTGAGACGAGCTTTGATGTTCTTTTTGCTCAGCAGTGGTTTTCTCCTTGGAACTCTGCCATGCAGGCCATTTTTGCCCAGTCTTTTCCTGATGGTGGAGGCATAAACGCTGACCTTAACTGAGGCAAGTGAGGCCTGCAGTTCCTTGGACGTTGTTGTGGGGTCTTTTGTGACCTCTTGGATGAGTCGTCGCTGCGCTCTTGGGGTAATTTTGGGCGGCCGGCCACTCCTGGGAAGGTTCACCACTGTTCCATGTCTTCGCCATTTGTGGATAATGGCTCTCACTGTGGTTCGCTGGATTCCCAAAGCTTTGGAAATGGCTTTATAACCCTTTCCAGACTGATAGATCTCAATTACTTTCTTTCTCAATTGTTCCTGAATTTCTTTGGGTCTCGGCATGATGTGTAGCTTTTAAGGATCTTCTGGTGGACCTTACTGTGTCAAGCAGCTCCTATTTAAGTGATGCCTTGATTGTGAACAGGTGTGGCAATAATCAGGCCTGGGTGTGGCTAGAGAAATTGAACTCAGGTGTGGACAACCACAGTTATAGTATGTTTTAACAAGGGGGGCAATCACTTTTTCACACAGGGCCATGATGGTTTGGATTTTTTTTCACCTTTAATAATAAACACCTTAATTTACAAATTGCATTTTGTGTTTACTTGTGTTGTCCTTGACTATTGTTTAAATTGGTTTGATGTTCCGAAACACTTAAGTGTGACAAACGTGCAAAGGAACAGGAAATGAGGAAGGGGGCAAACACTTTTTCACACCACTGTATATATATTGCAGATATACATATATATATATATATATATATATAAATATATATATATATATAATTTTTATATATATATATATATTTATTAATTAGTATTACAGTATTTAGCATTATAATATAACATTATATATTATATTATAATATACTGTATTATTATATTATTAAATGTATCGTATAATTGTGTGTGTATATATATATGTATATATATATATATATATATATATATATATATATATATATATATATATTTCAACATGGCACAAGCTCGTCTTCCTCAGGACAAGAAGTCCTGAGGAGGACAAGCTTGTGCCCCATGGAAACATTGAAATAAAACCTTCACTGTGCATTCACCTTTCAAGACCTGTGAGTGCTTCTTTCTGTTTTAGATTTTATATATATATATGTGTGTGTGTGTGTGTATGTATGTATGTATATATATATATATATATCTATATCTAGTATCTTACAAAAGTCAGTACACCCCTCACATTTTTTGTAAATCTTTTCTTCTATCTTTTCAGTGACAACACTGAAGAAATTACACTTGTCTACAATGTAAAGTAGTGAGTGTACAGCTTGTATAACAGTGTAAATTTGCCGTCCCCTCAAAATAACTCAACACACAGCCATTAATGTCTAAACCGCTGGCAACAAAAGTCAGTACACCCCTAAGTGAAAATGTCCAAATTGGGCCCAAAGTGTCAATATTTTGTGTGGCCGCCATTATTTTCCAGCACTGCCTTAACCCTCTTGGGCATGGAGGTCACCAGAGCTTCACAGGTTGTCACTGGAGTCCTCTTCCCCTCCTCCATGACGACATCACGGAGCTGGTGGATGTTGGAGACCTTGCGCTCCTCCACCTTCCGTTTGAGGATGTCCCACAGATGATCAATAGGGTTTAGGTCTGGAGACATGCTTGGCCAGTCCATCACCTTTACCCTCAGCTTCTTTAGCAAGGCAGTGGTGGTCTTGGAGGTGTGTTTGGGGTGGTTATCATGTTGGAATACTGCCCTGCGGTCCAGTCTCCGAAGGGAGGGGATCGTGCTCTGCTTCAGTATGTCACAGTACATGTTGGCATTCATGGTTCCCTCAATGATCTGTAGCTCCCCAGTGCCGGTGTTCGGCCAAAAACTATCCCCCCATCGAATAGTGTCCGCCACGTACTGCGCAGGCGCATCGCTTGAGCAGTACGGAGGACAAGGAGACTCCGAAAGTCTCCGAAGATGAACGCCGCCTGCGCACTGAATCCAGGTTCAAGCCACACCATCCAAGTGCACACAGATGATGTAAAACAGCACTTAGTAACAGGGCCCCCTCGCGGGGTCGCTTCGCTCGCCACGCTTCGGGCGCGGCCTCGCTTCGCTCTGCAATTTTTTGTTCTAGCTCTATGTCCACTTGGATGGTGGGGTTTGAACCTGGACTCAGTGCGCAAGCGCAGTACAGGGCAGACACTATCCAACACACCGGCAGCACTCATTGTAGCAAAGTGTCATTTCTTCAATGTTGTTACATGAAAAGATAGAATAAAATATTTACAAAAATGTGAGGGGTGTACTTAATTATGTGAGATACTGTATATATATATATATATATATATATATATATATATATATATATATATATATATATATGTACACACTGGGTATAGCAAGACAACATTGTCAGTTGTAAAACAAAGAGGAATAATAATAATAATACGTATTATTATTATTTCTTATTATTATGATAAAATTGTAATTATTATTCACATTGTAACTTTGTAAAACAACAAAGAGGAAAAACAAAGCTGACATTTAGAATCCCAGAATGTTACCTTCAATAAAGTCACCAGATGGGGAGACAACGTGGCCCTCCCCCACAGGTGGCACCCCTATGTGTCATCTTCACACGTGAGCTGATACCTCCTAGAGAGTGAGAGAGAAGGGGAAATGGGAAAAGAAAGTGATGAAGGAAATTGGTCAAGAAACAAGCAGGAGAAATGAAAAAAGTGAAAAAAGGAAATCCATGAACGTCCCTGACCTAAAAAAAAATACATTAATAAAGTTCCGTATGTGCTTTGACCCTAGTCGTGGACCTTCAGGTGTTCGTAGATGTCAGAAGAAATGTCTACATTCATCCACACTGCCCATGTTTGGTAAAAGTGGTCATATTTGGTGTTAGACCGATGTCCGTTCATTGGCCTCCATAATTGTCTGAACCTTGAAAACCCCTTCCCTGACCATGGGAGGACGAGGTGTCCTCCACAACATGGGGGGTAAACATTTCCCAGCATTTAAGAGATGCGACAGGAGAAACCTCTTGTATTTATTATTACTTCTTGTATTGTCATTTTGTGATATGGGTAGCATGGAACAAGGTCCACCAAAGGGTCATCAGAACTGGATCTTCTCAATCATAGTTCCTTGGTTCTTTCTTAAAACCTGACCTCCTTCCTGGCTCACCTGCCCCAGAAACCTAACCTCCTTCCTGGTTCACCTGCCCCAGAAACCTAACCTCCTTCCTGGCTCACCTGCCCCAGAAACCTGACCTCCTTCCTGGCTCACCTGCCCCAGCTGCTCATCTCTTTCCCTGAGACCCCCTACAGGGCCTATTGGCCTCCCATAGTGCCCCTTCTACCATGTTCCCGTCTGCCTCTTTTCCTTGTTCTCTCTTCTCTTCACCTTCCATTGGTTGATGCCACCTTTCTATCTACATCCTACTCTTCAACCACCCCCCATCCAACCTCCATTCCTTGGCCTCCTTAACTGTGTGGACTTTTAGGATCCATCCCCTCACCATAGGAGCTTGTCCTCCAAAACAAGGAGGTTAAACAAATCCCGGCATTTAAGAGATACCACCGAGGTATGGGTAGCATGGAACGGGACTACCAAAGGGTCACCAGAACTGGATGTGTGATTTTCTCCAATCGTGGTTCCTTGGCTCTTTCTTAAAACCTGACCTCCTTCCTGGCTCACCTGCCCCAGCTGCTCTTCTCTTTCCCTGAGACCCCCTACAGGGCCTATTGGCCTCCCATAGTGCCCCTCTACCATGTTCCCATCTTTTCCTTGTTCTCTCTTCTCCTCACCTTCCATTGGTTGATGCCACCTTTCTATCTACATCCTACTCTTCAACCACCCCCATCCAACCTCCATTCCTTGGCCTCCTTAACTGTGTGGACTTTTAGGATCCATCCCCTCACCATAGAAGCTTGTCCTCCAAACATGGAGGTTAAACAAATCCCAGCATTTAAGAGATACCACCAAGGTATGGGTAGCATGGAACGGGACTACCAAAGGGTCATCAGAACTGGATGTGTGATTTTCTACAATCGTGGTTCCATGGCTCTTTCTTAAAGCCTGACCTCCTTCCTGGATCATCTGCCCCAGCTGCTCTTCTCTTTCCCTGAGACCCCCTACAGGGCCTATTGGCCTCCCATAGTGCCCCTCTACCATGCTCCCGTCTGCCTCTTTTCCTTGTTTTCTCTTCTCCTCACCTTCCATTGGTTGATGCCACCTTTCTATCTACATCCTACTCTTCAACCACCTCCATCCAACCTCCATTCCTTGGCCTCCTTTTATGTGTGAACTTTTAGGATCCATCCCCTCACCATAGGAGCTTGTCCTCCAAACAAGGAGGTTAAACAAATCCCGGCATTTAAGAGATGTGACATGAAGGACCTGCCGATGTATGGGTAGCATTGAACGGGACTACCAAAGGGTCATCAGAACTGGATGTGTGATTTTCTCCAATCGTGGTTCCCTGGCTCTTTCTTAAAACCTGACCTCCTTCCTGGCTCACCTGCCCCAGCTGCTCTTCTCTTTCCCTGAGACCCCCTACAGGGCCTATTGGCCTCCCATAGTGCCCCTCTACCATGCTCCCGTCTGCCTCTTTTCCTTGTTCTCTCTTCTCCTCACCTTCCATTGGTTGATGCCACCTTTCTATCTACATCCTACTCCTCAACCACCCCCCATCCAACCTCCATTCCTTGGCCTCCTTATCTGTGGGAACTTTTAGGATCCATCCCCTCACCATAGGAGCTTGTCCTCCAAACAAGGAGGTTAAACAAATCCCGGCATTTAAGAGATGTGACATGAAGGACCCACCGATGTATGGGTATAGCATGGAACGGGACTACCAAAGGGTCATCAGAACTTGGTGTGTGATTTTCTCCAATCGTGGTTCCTTGGCTCTTTCTTAAAACCTGACCTCCTTCCTGGCTCACCTGCCCTAGCTGCTCTTCTCTTTCCCTGAGACCCCCTACAGGGCCTATTGGCCTCCCATAGTGCCCCTCTACCATGCTCCCTTCTGCCTATTTTCCTTGTTCTCTCTTCTCCACACCTTCCATTGGTTGATGCCACCTTTCGATCTACATCCTACTCTTCAACCACCCCCCATCCAACCTCCATTCCTTGGCCTCCTTAACTGTGGGAACTTTTAGGATCCATCCCCTCACCATAGGAGCTTGTCCTCCAAAACAAGGAGGTTAAACAAATCCCGGCATTTAAGAGATACCACCGATGTATGGGTAGCATGGAACGGGACTACCAAAGGGTCACCAGAACTGGATGTGTGATTTTCTCCAATCGTGGTTCCTTGGCTGTTTCTTAAAATCTGCCCCCCTTCCTGGCTTACCTGCCCCTCTCTTTTTTTTGAGCCCCCTACAGGGCCCACTGGCCTCCTATAGTGCCCTTCCTCTTGCTCCTCCCTGCCTGGTTGTTGCCTCATTTATCATCATGTAAGCCCAGATAACAGCTTAACAATTCCAAGCCCTGATGAAGGAGTGTGTTGGCTCCCGAAAATGTGTTGGATTTTTTTTTATGTGAATGTTTGTTGAAATATTAAAGCAATTTAGACTCTGTCGCAGGCTGGGGGGGGCGGGTCCACGACAGTCTGGGCTCAGAGGAAGTGGATTGAATGACGCTGTCTCCCTGTCCCTCTGCTTCCAACCGTAAAAAAAACACAACAGACCAAATGGGGGAAAAAGTCACTTCAATGATTCAAAAAATAATCAAATAAAACAGCCAATATGTTTCGGGGGGGTCAACACGCCCCTTCATCAGGGCTTAAGTAGACTTAATGAAACAAATTGCCAGACGAATCTGCATGCCTCACAAAGTATCACTTAAGCGCTGATAATGATTTAACAATTCCATAAATTTAGAAATCGCATATAACAACCAACCTGTTTTGGGAGCCAACACGCTCCTTCATCAGGGCATTAGTAGATTAACTGAAACAAATTATCAGACAAATCTGTATTCGATCTCGCTTGCTCCCTCATGAAGTATCACTTAAGCCCTGATAACAACTTAACAATTTCAAGCCCTGATGAAGGAGTGTGTTGACCCCCAAAATGTGTTGGCCCTTTTATGTTAATGTTTGGTGAATTATTAAAGCAGTTTGGACTCTGTCGCAGGCTGGGGGCGTCCATGACAGCCTGGGTTCCGAGGAAATGGATTGAATGATGCTGTCTCCCTGCTTCCAACTGTGAAAACACAACAGACCAAATGGAAAAAATCACAATGTTTCATAACGTATTCACTTCAAACAGCCAACGTGTTTCGGGGGGCCAACACGCCCCTTCATCAGGGCTTAAGTAGACTTAATGAAACAAATTGGCAGACAAATCTGTATTTGATCTAGCTTGCCTCACAAAGTATCACTTAAGCTCTAATTGTGATTTAAAGACTCCATGAATTCAATGATTCATAAAATAATCACATATAACAGCCAATGTGTTTCGGGAGCCAACACGCTCCTTCGTCAGGGCTTAAGTAGATTTAATGAAACAAATTACCAGACAAATCTATATTTGATCTCGCTTGCTGCCTCATTAAGTATCACTTAAGCCCTGATAAAGATTTAACAATTCAAACTCCTGATGAAGGAGTGTGTTGACCCCTGAAATGGGTTGGCTCTGTTATGCTATTGTTTGTTGAATTATTAAAGCAGTTTGGACTCTGTCGCAGGCTGGGGGCATCCATGACAGCCTTGGTTTTAGAGCAAATGGATTGAATGATGCTGTCTCCCTGCTTCTATGAAAACACAACAGACCAAAAATGGGGAAAAAAAAATCACTTTAATGATTCATAACATATTCACATCAAACAGCCAACATGTTTCCGGGGCCAACACGCCCCCTTCTTCAGGGCTTAAGTAGACTTATCGAAACAAAATGCCAGACAAATCTGTATTTGATCTAGCTTGCCTCACGAAGTGTCACTTAAGCCCTGAGAAGGATTTAACAATTCCATAAATTCAGTGATTCATAAAATAATCACATATAACAGCCAACGGGTTTCAGGAGCCAACACACCCCTTCATCAGGGCTTAAGTAGATTTAATTAAACAAATTACCAGAAAAAAATCTATATTTGATCTCGCTTGCTGCCTCATGAAGTATCACTTAAGCCCTGAAAACAATTTAACAATTCCAAGCCCTGGTGAAGGAGTGTGTTGACCTCGAAATGTGTTGGTTTTTTTTATGTGAATGTTTTTCAAATTTATAAAGCAACTTAAACTCGGTGGCAGGCTGGGGGGTGGGTCCATGACAGTCTTGGCTCAGAGGAAATAGAATGAATGATGCTGTATCCCAGACCAAATGGGGAAAAAATAACGATTCATAACATATTCACATCACTTGTTTCGGGGGTCAACACGTCCCTTCATCAGGGCTTAAGTAAACTTAATGAAACAAATTGGCAGACAAATCTGTATTTGATCTAGCTTGCCTCACGAAGTATCACTTAAGCCCTGATAAAAATTTAACAATTCCAAGCTCTGATGAAGGAGTGTTTTGCCCCCCCCCCCCCAATATATGTTGGCATGTGAATGATTTTTGAATTCTAAAAGCAACTTGGACTCTGTGGCAGGCTGGGGGTGGGCCCATGACAGACACAATGGACCAAAAGGGGAAAAAAATCACTTTAATGATTCATATCGTATTTACATCAAACAGCTAACGTGTTTCAGGGGGCAAAACGCCCCTTCATCAGGGCTTGGAATCATTATTAGGGCTTTAAGTGGACTTAGTGAAACCTCATGAAGTATCACTTAAGCCTTGATGATGATTTAACAATTCCAAGCCCTAATGAAGTACTGTCCACCATCCCCCCCCCCCCGAAACGCGTTGACTATTTTATGTGAATTTTTTTTAAATATTAAAGCAACTTGGACCCTGTTACCATTTCATCTTCCCAATAGGAACAAACTGTCCAATTGCAGGCTGGGGGGCGGGTCCATGACAGTCAGTGGATTTAATGTTTAATGACGCTGTCCATCATTCAATCTGCAAGCGAAGGACAGCTATTGGTGGAAAAGCAGTACTGGGTGGGGGGGGGGGGGGGCGTAGAAGTGAGTGTTGCAGCAAGCGCAGTTTTTTTTTAGATCTTTTATTAGGGTAATATTTTATTATGCTTTGCGGAAGGTAAGTGCGTTCTTTATACATTATCAACGGCAAGCGGAATGGAGTTTCAGACATAGCAGAAATAACAACGCGTCCTCCTCCTACCATCGCCTCTAATTGGTCTGCGCGTTCCTAACATTACTAGACCTTTCGGGCATCTCCACCGTTGACCTTGCAGCGTTAGATAAAGACGCCCTCGGATACGGCGGCCATGAATTTGACTCACTGGTGCGGTATCCATGGAGCGCTTTAATGAACTTACGCCGAATAAAAAGGTCCTTCTGCTGATTGCCAAACATGTTATAATAATTTTCCCCGAATACTTTGTGTACCTAAGCTAATGTAATCATTATGTTCAGGAGCGCCGCCGCGCCACCGCGCCGCACTCCCTTTATAAATATCTATGCCTTGCTGTGTGTAACCTAAAGCCCAACCCCGCGACCAGGCCCCCCAATCCCTCCCTACGGACCCCCCCCATTCTCTATGCTTTATTTTTTGATACTGTTATTATTGAAAGTAGGGGTGCAACGGATCAAAAAACTCACGGATCGGATCGATCCTCGGATCAGAGTCACGGATCGGATCATTTTTCGGATCAGCAAATAATAATTGAATTTGCAAAAACCTGTGAAATTCCGCCACCATATAGTCCCCACTGTAATATCCACGTCATCTGTACTATATATCCCCCACTGTAATATTGGCTGTGTATCGCAGAGTATTGGCTGGGTAATGCAGAGTATCGCAGAGTAATGGCTGGGTAATGCAGAGTATCGGCTGGGTAATGAAGAGTATCGCAGAGTATTGGCTGGGTATCGCAGAGTATTGGCTTGGTAATGCAGAGTATCGCAGAGTAATGCAGAGTATCGCAGAGTATTGGCTGGGTAATGAAGAGTATCGCAGAGTACTGGCTGGGTATCGCAGAGTATTGGCTGGGTAATGCAGAGTATCGCAGAGTATTGGCTGGGTAATGCAGAGTATCGCAGAGTAATGCAGAGTATATGTTGGGTAATGCAGAGTTTGTTTACAAGTGATCGATCCGTCATTTGACGGAGCGATCACATTGTAAACAGTGGCCGGGTGTACCAAGATGGCCGCCGCTCCGGAGCTAGGCCGAAGCCGCAGCCTTTCCTAAGGCCGCCGGGTGTACCAAGATGGCCGCCACCGCTCCGGAGCTAGGCCGAAGCCGCGGCCTTACCTAAGGCCGCGGAGCTCTCCGCGGAACGTGGGGTGTGCCGATCCGAACGGGATGACCCGTTCGGATCACGGATCGGCGACGATCCGTTGCACCCCTAATTGAAAGTCATCAAGTTAGTCGCATGACATGCAGAGTCTTCTTTTCTGCCTTTGAGCAAAAAAAAAGACCAAGAGGTTTCGGGGGACCTCAAAATTGTATTTGTGTGACCATCCAATTAGCTCACTGGCTCTGGTGAGGCCGCTTAACCCGACTCAAGGCTCCCCCTTTGATGGGTACCCAAAACCTGACCCAAAATGTGGCAACCCAACAAGAGCACCAGACCTAATGCTGAAAGAATCCAAGTCATAAAATGAATGCGTAAAATCCCCAACGCGTTTCGAGGGCCTTTACAGACTCCTTTATCAGGGCTCGGGACTGCTATCTGGGCTTAAGTGGACCCAGTAAAATAAATAACAAGTTAAAATTAATACATAAAATATCCAACGTGTTTCAGGGGCCAACACACTCCTTCATCGGGGCTTGGAGCTGCTATCAGGGCTTAAGTGGACTCAGTAAAACACGCAACAAGCTAAAATGAATATATAAAACATCCAATGCATTTTGGGGGCTAAGACACTCGTACATCGGATCTTGGAACTGCTATCAGGGCTTAAATGGGCTCAGTAAAACAAGTAGCAATTTAAAATGAATGCATAAAATATCCAACGTGTTTCAGGGGCCAACACACTCCTTCATCAGGGTTTGGAGCTGCTATCAGGGCTTAAGTGGACTAAGTAATACTAGTAGAAAGCTAAAATGAATATATAAAATATCCAATGCATTTTGAGGGATAACTCACTTCTACATCGGTTCCTGGAACTGCTATCAGGGCTATCAGTGGACTCAGTAAAACAAGTAACAAGTTAAAATGAATACATTAAATATTGAATATGTTTCGGGGGCCAACACATTCCTTTATCAGGCCTTGGGACTGCTATGGAGGCTTAAGTGGATGCAGTAAAACAAGTAACAAGTTACACTAGATACACAAAATATCCAGCATGTCTCGGGGGCCAACACATCCCTTCATCGGGGCTTGGAACTGCTATCGGTGCTTAAGTGGACTCAGTAAAACAAGTAGCAATTTAAAATGAATGCATAAAATATCCAACGTGTTTTGGAGGCCAACACACTACTTCATCGGTGCTTGAAACTGCTATCAGGGCCAAAGTGGACTCTGTAAAACAAGTAACAAGCTAAAATGAATACGTACAATATTGAACACATTTCTGGGGCCAACACACTCCTTTATCAGGGCTTGGGACTGCTATCAGGGCTTAAATGGAATCAGTAAAACAAGTAACAAGTTAAAAATGAATACATAAAATATCCAACGTGTTTCGGGGGCCAACACACTCCTTTATTACGGCTTGGACCTGCTATCAGGGCTTAAGTGAACTCAGTAAAACAAGTAACAAGTTTAAATGAATAAATAAAGTATCCAATGGATTTTGGGGGCTAACACGCTCCTTTATTGAGGCTTGGGGCGGCTATCAGGGCTTAAGTGGACTCAGTAAAACAAGAAACAATTTAAATTGAATACATAAAATATCCAACATGTTTCGGGGGCCAACACACTTCTTCATCAGAGCTTGGAATCGTTATCAGGACTCGGAGAGTTGCCCCGTGCAGCACTACTTTGCTGCCACAAAATGCCCTCAGTCTTCTGGGCTGAATGATGCCTAGTGTTATATATCATGTTGCCCTGCCTCCAATCCCTCCTTCTTTTACAATCGGCTATTTTATTTGAATGAATTCTATTTATTTGTGCTGCCTAGGCGAGAATAACGTTTTCTCCCCATCCCCCTGCACATGCCCACATGTGCCCCAGGGCGTTTGGATCCTGAACGAGTCCTGTGGCACATCTGCAGGTTTTCCTGGCCATCTGCGCATGCGTGGGTGTTTCCACACATAAACAAATATGGCTATTAGGAAAGTCCCAAACCTTCAGCACCTTTACTCATGCGTCGGAAATCACCTACGCATGTGCCGAAGGGCTCTGCCATGACCCGTTGGCTGGGAAAAGCCCTTCAGCACATGTGTGCATGCACTATAATGGCGACACTGGGGGTGGGGAGCCACAAGAGAGATGGATTAAAGTTCCACTTTAAGATATCCAGGCCACCGGGGCCGCAGCCCCTAAGGGGGCGTGTCCCCAAGCCATAGTGTATTTAAGTCAACAAGTCATTTCCTCTCTCTCTGCTTCCAACCGTGAAAACACAAAAGATCCGATGGGGGGAAAAAATCACTTTAATGATTCATAAAATAACCACATTAAACAGCCAACCTGTTTCGGAGGCACACACACCCCTTTATCAGGGCTTAATTAAGCAAATCATAAGACAAATCTGTATTCGATCTCTATTGCTGCCTCATGAAGAATCCAGTAAGCCCCAATAATGGTTTAACAATTCCAAGCCCCGATGAAGGAGTGTGTTGCCCCCCCCCCCCGAAATGTTTTGGCTTTTTTATGAGAATGTTTTTTGAATTATTAAAGCAATTTGGACTCTGTTGCAGGCTGGGGGCGGGTCCATGACAGTCTGGGCTCAGAGGAAATGGATTGAATAATGCTGTCTCTCTGCTTCCAACCGTGAAAACACAGGGAACCCCAATGGGGGAAAAAATCACTTTAATGATTCCTAAAATAATCACATAAAACCACTAAAGTGTTTTGGGGGCCAACACGCCTCTTCGTCAGGACTTAAGTAGGTTTAACCACTTACCCACTGGCAGTTAAACCCCCTTCCTAACCAGACCAATTTTCAGCTTTCGTGCTCTCACACTTTGAATGACAATTACTCCGTCATGCAACACTGAACCCAAATTAATTTTGTGTCCTTTTTTTCACACAAATAGCGCTTTCTTTTGGTGGTATTTAATCACCGCTGGGTTTTTTAATTTTTGCGCTATAAATCAAAATATACTGAAAATTCAGTAAAAAAATAAATAAAAATTCTTTGTTTCTATTAAAATTTATTGCAGAGTATTGGCGAGTATTGGCGAGTATTGGCGAGTATTGGCAGAGTATTGCAGTGTTGCACAGTGGTGGCAGAGCATTGCAGTGGTGGCAGAGCGTTGCACAGTGGTTGCAGAGCGTTGCACAGTGGTTGCAGAGCATTGCACAGTGGTTGCAGAGCGTTGCACAGTGGTGGCAGAGCGTTGCACAGTGGGGGCAGAGCGTTGCACAGTGGGGGCAGAGCGTTGCACAGTGGTGGCAGAGCGTTGCACAGTGGTGGCAGAGCGTTGCACAGTGGGGGCAGAGCGTTGCACAGTGGTTGCAGAGCGTTGCACAGTGGGGGCAGAGCGTTGCACAGTGGTGGCAGAGCATTGCACAGTGGTGGCAGAGCATTGCACAGTGGTTGCAGAGCATTGCACAGTGGTGGCAGAGCATTGCACAGTGGTGGCAGAGCATTGCACAGTGGTTGGTGGTAGAGCATTGCACAGTGGTTGGTGGCAGAGCATTGCACAGTGGTGGCAGAGCATTGCACAGTGGTGGCAGTGTATTGACCAGCGCTGTGGGCACTACACATCCAGCCCACAGCGCTGGTCCCATCTCCCCCCTCTCCGCTTCTCTCCTCTCTGTACCGATCGTACAGAGAGGGGAGGGAGGAACCGGCGTCATGACGTGACGCCGGTTTGTGTACATGTGATCGCTCCGTCATTTGACGGAGCGATCACGTGGTAAACGGCCGCTATCAGCGGCCGTTTACCGTGATCCGTGATGCGCCGGGTCCTCGGACCCGGCGGTCACGGATGTTCCCGAGTGCGCGCCCCAGGGGGTGCGCGGGAGCAAGTTTCTGGGAGGACGTCCATAGGACGTCCTCCCAGGATAAGCCGACCGCGCTGTAGCCATCTTTTGACTATAGCGCGGTCGGCATGTGGTTAATGAAACAAATTACCAGACAAATCTGTATTTGATCTCGCTTGCTGCCTCACAAAGTATCACTTAAGCCCTGATAATGATTTAATAATTCCATGAATTCAATGATTCCTAAAATATTCACATATAAGAACCAACGCATTTCGGCAGCCAACACGCCTCTTCATCAAGGCCTTAAGTAGACTTAATGAAACAAGTTGCCAGACAAACCTGTATTTGACCTAGCTTGTCTCATGAAGTATCACTTAAGCCCTGATAATGATTTAACAACTCCTATCAGGGCCGCAGCCCTTAAGGGGGGCGTGTCCTCAAGCCATAGTGTATTTAAGTCAACAAGTTATCCTCTCTCTCTGCTTCCAACCATGAAAACACAAGAGACCCAATGGGGGGGGGGGGGGGATCACTTTCATGATTAATAAAATAATCACAGAGAATTTTAAAAATCCAATTTCTTGAGGAAATTTCTGTTCATAAAAAAAATCACATAAAACAGCCAACGTGTTTCGGGGGCCAACATGTTCCTTCATCAGGGCTTAAGTAAACTTAATGAAGCAAATCATAACACAAATCTGTATTCAATCTCAATTCCTGTCTCATGAAGAATCCCGTAATCCCCAATAACGATTTACCAAATTCCAAGCCCTAAAGAAGGAGTGTGTTGGCCCCCTGAAATGTATTGTGTGCTTTTTTTATGTTTTTTATGTTTTTTTTTATTTTAATTTTTAAAGCAATTTGGACTCTGTTGAAAGTTGGGGGTGGGTCCAAGACAGTCTGGGCTCAGAGGAAATGGATTGAATGACTCCCTGTCCCTCTGCTTCCAACCCTGAAAACACAAGAGACCCAATGGGAGAAAACAATCACTTTAATGATTCATAAAATAATCACATAAAACAGCCAACGTGTTTCAGGGGCCAACATATCCCTTCATCAGGGCTTAGGTAGATTTAATAAAACAAATTAACAGACAAATCTGTATTTGAGCTCGCTTGCTGTCTCACAAAGTATCACTTAAAGCCCTGATAATGATTTAATAATTGCATGAATTCAATGATTCCTAAAATATTCACATATAAGAACCAACGCATTTCGGCAGCCAACACGCCTCTTCATCAAGGCCTTAAGTAGACTTAATTAAACAAGTTGCCAGACAAACCTGTATTTGACCTAGCTTGTCTCATGAAGTATCACTTAAAGCCCTGATAATGATTTAATAATTCCATGAATTCAATGGTTCCTAAAACAATCACAAAAAAACAGCCAACACACTCCTTCATCAGGGTTTGGACTCATTAAGTGAAACAAATTACCAGACGAATCTGAATTCAATCTCGCTTGCTGCCTCACAGAGCATTGCGTATGCCCTGATAATGATTCCAAGCCCTGATGAAGTAGTGTGTTGGTCCCCGCGATGCGTTGGCAGTTTTATACTTACATCCTGATAAGGATTCCAAGCCATAATAGGGGAGTGTGTTGGTCCCCAAAATGTGTAATTTTTTAATGTGAATTATGTTATTCCGAGTAAATAGATACCTAACATGTCACGCTTTAAAAATACCTCTACTTTCGGAATGGCGCCAAACTTTGGTATTTTAAAATCTCCATAGGCTGCGACTTAAACGTTTTTTACAGGTTACCAGTTTGGAGTTACAGAGGAGGCCTAGTGCTAGAATTATTGCTCTCGCTCTAACATTTACAGCAATACCTAACAGGTGTGGTTCGAACGCCGTTTACTATACCTACGTATGCGTTCACTACTGGGGCGCTTTAAAAAAATGCTTTATTTTTGTTATTTTTTTTTATTTTTACACTGTTCCTTTCATTCCTATTACTAGAAATGTAAACATCCCTTGTAATAGCAATAAGGCGTGACAGGATCCAGGTGATGGTTTGGATGTGTTCACGACTAGGAAGCACAATCCCACTGCTGCCAGCCAATTGTGACGGACCTCGTACCCAAGATGTCCACCGTAAATGCTTCCTCTGTCGGTACCACACAATCCAAGACCCCTTAGCTCACCCAGTCACCAGACAACACCAGTGTAGGGTACATCAGGAATAAACTTTTATTTGACATGTCACACACATTTATACAGCCAGATGACTAAGACATAACTTAATTAGCATGAGCTAATTATCTTAATCAACACTGGACTCCTTCATTCAATTGCAGGGTTAATTAGCACACACAACAATAGGTGAAACACTCCTACAAGCCAAACTATACTCATTTACACAACAGACAGGCTGGCTGGAGTTCATGACATTAGCATCTGACAGCTTGTGTCCCAACAGTGTCATTCAGTGTATTGCTAATATGCCAAATACATATACAGATTCTATGTGTATTGGGGGGCCAGCATGGACCTGAATCCAAGTAACACCAGCTCAGGGGTCCCAGGCTTGCAGCTCAAAGAACACCGTTCCCCCAAATGCCAGGGGCCCATAATCGCAAGGTAATAGGCTCGTATTCAGTCCCCTCCAACAGCCTGTGTCCCGGCTAGGTCTGTCACAGAGACTATTTGTGTCTATAAGACCCCAGATATCTTCTCTAGCTGTCAGGGTGTTCTCAAAGTCATATATTGTCAGAGTCCCCATATAACGACTTGATGAACCACTAGTTCTTTTTTTTTTTGCCATTGGTCTATATTCCTCTCTTTGCCAAAGAACATCTGCCAGAGCCGGATGTGACGTCATGACGTCGCTTCCAGCATCCCAAGGCCATAGAGATGGCCGAGGACCTTCCGGTCCGCAGCCAGCTCTTTGATAATCTGGGCTCCCGGTCACATGGGAGAGACCGGAAAGGCAACAGCTGCTTGTGTAGCTGCACCCATCATCCAGATACTAGTAGGAAGAATGTCCGTTACATTGGTGATCAGTGAGAAGAATGTTCCTTACATTGGTGATCAGTGAGAAGAATGTTCCTTACATTGGTGATCAGTGAGAAGAATGTTCTTACATTGGTGATCAGTGGGAAGAATGTCCCTTACATTGGTGATCAGGGAGAAGAATGTTCCTTACATTGGTGATCAGTGAGAAGAATGTTCCTTACATTGGTGATCAGTGGGAAGAATGTTCCTTACATTGGTGATCAGTGGAAAGAATGTTCCTTACATTGGTGATCAGTGAGAAGAATGTTCCTTACATTGGTGGTCAGTGGGAAGAATGTTCCTTACATTGGTGATCAGTGAGAAGAATGTTCCTTACATTGGTGATCAGTGGGAAGAATGTTCCTTACATTGGTGATCAGTGGGAAGAATGTTCCTTACATTGGTGATCAGTGGGAAGAATGTTCCTTACATTGGTGATCAGTGAGAAGAATGTTCCTTACATTGGTGATCAGTGGGAAGAATGTTCCTTACATTGGTGATCAGTGGGAAGAATGTTCCTTACATTGGTGATCAGTGGGAAGAATGTTCCTTACATTGGTGATCAGTGAGAAGAATGTTCCTTACATTGGTGATCAGTGAGAAGAATGTTCCTTACATTGGTGATCAGTGGGAAGAATGTTCCTTACATTGGTGATCAGTGTGAAGAATGTTCCTTACATTGGTGATCAGTGAGAAGAATGTTCCTTACATTGGTGATCAGTGGGAAGAATGTCCCTTACATTGGTGATCAGTGAGAAGAATGTTCCTTACATTGGTGATCAGTGGAAGAATGTCCCTTACATTGGTGATCAGTGGAAGAATGTTCCTTACATTGGTGATCAGTGAGAAGAATGTTCCTTACATTGGTGATCAGTGGGAAGAATGTTCCTTACATTGGTGATCAGTGGGAAGAATGTTCCTTACATTGGTGATCAGTGAGAAGAATGTTCCTTACATTGGTGATCACTGAGAAGAATGTTCCTTACATTGGTGATCAGTGGGAAGAATGTTCCTTACATTGGTGATCAGTGGGAAGAATGTTCCTTACATTGGTGATCAGTGGGAAGAATGTTCCTTACATTGGTGATCAGTGGGAAGAATGTTCCTTACATTGGTGATCAGTGGGAAGAATGTTCCTTACATTGGTGATCAGTGGGAAGAATGTCCTTACATTGGTGATCAGTGGGAAGAATGTTCCTTACATTGGTGATCAGTGGGAAGAATGTTCCTTACATTGGTGATCAGTGAGAAGAATGTTCCTTACATTGGTGATCAGTGAGAAGAATGTTCCTTACATTGGTGATCAGTGGGAAGAATGTTCCTTACATTGGTGATCAGTGAGAAGAATGTTCCTTACATTGGTGATCAGTGGGAAGAATGTTCCTTACATTGGTGGTCAGTGAGAAGAATGTTCCTTACATTGGTGATCAGTGAGAAGAATGTTCCTTACATTGGTGATCAGTGGGAAGAATGTTCCTTACATTGGTGATCAGTGAGAAGAATGTTCCTTACATTGGTGATCAGTGGGAAGAATGTTCCTTACATTGGTGATCAGTGAGAAGAATGTTCCTTACATTGGTGATCAGTGGGAAGAATGTTCCTTACATTGGTGATCAGTGGGAAGAATGTTCCTTACATTGGTGATCAGTGAGAAGAATGTTCCTTACATTGGTGATCAGTGGGAAGAATGTCTCAGAGACTTCCGGCATCTCCTTGTCCTCCGTACTGCGCAAGGGGTGGACACTATCCGATGGGGGGACAGTTTTTGGCAGAACACCGGCACTCTATCCAATAAAAAAAAAGGAGAAAAAATGGAAAAATCATCTCTATTGTAACATTATATAAGATGTCTCTTCATCTAATGTCTATAGAAACTATTTTTTTCTCTTTCGTATTATTTTCAGTCTGTTTACTGCTGTGAGGATGTCAGAGCTCAGCCCGTCCTCATAACACGGATCCATACCGCATCGCCCCGAGCGCCAACCTAGATACTCACATTGTATGGCTAATGAGTGGAGGAAGATCTGTGGCTTCGTGGCTCGTAGAGCTGCCCACAATGCGGAGATACAATGTATCAGGAGAGATGAGATTTACTAAACAAATCCCTTCCATTCCCTCTGCGTTACTTTGTGGCTTCCTAGATCTGGCAGGACGGGTTCTGGGAGTTCAGCGCCACATTTTTCGGGCACAAGGATTTCGGTCACCAAACAAATTGTATATGAATGAGTTGGTGAGCGTAGCGGGCACTCCATACGTGTGTGGCCAATCGTACGTGTTTATTATGACTCCCCGGGGGAGGGGCCTCCATGCTTTTCAGTAGGAAGCCGGGAAGCCCCATCAGTGCTTGCCCTTACATCAGGGTCCCCATCAGAGTCACCCCTTACTTTATGGTCCCCATCAGAGTCACCCCTTACATCAGGGTCCCCATCAGAGTCACCCCTTACTTTATGGTCCCCATCAGAGTCACCCCTTACTTCATGGTCCCCATCAGAGCCCCCCCTTACATCAGGGTCCCCATCAGAGTCACCCCTTACTTTATGGTCCCCATCAGAGTCACCCCTTACTTCATGGTCCCCATCAGAGACCCCCCTTACTTCATGGTCCCCATCAGAGTCACCCTCTTACATCAGGGTCCCCATCAGAGTCACCGCTTACATCATGGTCCCCATCAGAGTCACCTCTTACATCAGGGTCCCCATCAGAGTCACCTCTTACATCAGGGTCCCCATCAGAGTCACCTCTTACATCAGGGTCCCCATCAGAGCCCCCTTACATCAGGGTCCCCATCAGAGCCCCCCCTTACATCAGAGTCACCCCTTACTTCATGGTCCCCATCAGAGTCACCCCTTACATCAGGGTCCCCATCAGAGCCCCCCTTACATCAGGGTCCCCATCAGAGTCACCCCTTACATCAGGGTCCCCATCAGAGTCACCTTTTACATCAGGGTCCCCATCAGAGTCACCTCTTACATCAGGGTCCCCATCAGAGTCACCTCTTACATCAGGGTCCCCATCAGAGTCACCTTTTACATCAGGGTCCCCATCAGAGTCACCCTTACATCAGGGTCCCCATCAGAGTCCCCTTTTACATCAGGGTCCCCATCAGAGTCACCTCTTACATCAGGGTCCCCATCAGAGTCACCTTTTACATCAGGGTCCCCATCAGAGCCCCCCTTACATCAGGGTCCCCATCAGAGTCACCTCTTACATCAGGGTCCCCATCAGAGTCACCTTTTACATCAGGGTCCCCATCAGAGTCACCGATTACATCAGGGTCCCCATCAGAGTCACCCCTTAAATCAGGGTCCCCATCAGAGTCACCTTTTACATCAGGGTCCCCATCAGAGTCACCCCTTACATCAGGGTCCCCATCAGAGTCACCGCTTACATCAGGGTCCCCATCAGAGTCACCTTTTACATCAGGGTCCCCATCAGAGCCCCCCTTACATCAGGGTCCCATCAGAGCCCCCTTACATCATGGTCCCCATCAGAGTCTCCCCTTACATCAGGGTCCCGATCAGAGTCACCGCTTACATCAGGGTCCCCATCAGAGTCCCCCTTACATCAGGGTCCCCATCAGAGTCACCCTTACATCAGGGTCCCCATCAGAGTCACCTCTTACATCAGGGTCCCCATCAGAGTCACCCCTTACATCAGGGTCCCCATCAGAGTCACCTCTTACATTAGGGTCCCCATCAGAGTCACCGCTTACATCAGGGTCCCGATCAGAGTCACCCCTTACATCAGGGTCCCCATCAGAGCCCCCTTACATCAGGGTCCCATCAGAGTCACCCCTTATATCAGGGTCCCCATCAGAGTCACCTCTTACATCAGGGTCCCCATCAGAGTCCCCCCTTACATCAGGGTCCCCATCAGAGTCCCCCCTTACATCAGGGTCCCCATAAGAGCCCCCTTACGTCATGGTCCCCATCAGAGTCACCTCTTACATCAGTGTCCCCATCAGAGTCACCCCTTATATCAGGGTCCCCATCAGAGTCACCTCTTATATCAGGGTCCCCATCAGAGTCACCCCTTACATCAGGGTCCCCACCAGAGTCACCCCTTACGTCATGGTCCCCATCAGAGTCACCTCTTACATCAAAGTCTCCATCAGAGTCACCCCTTACATCAGGGTCCCCATCAGAGTCACCCCATTATATCAGGGTCCCCATCAGAGTCACCCCTTATATCAGGGTAACCATCAGAGTCACCTCTTACATCAGTGTCCCCATCAGAGTCACCCCTTATATCAGGGTCCTCATCAGAGTCACCCCTTACATCAGGGTCCTCATCAGGGTCCTCCACCCCTTATGTCAGGGTGTTTTCAGAGTCATATATTGTCAGAGTCCCCATATAAGGACTTGATGAACCACTAGGTCTTTTTTTTGCCATTGGTCTCTATTCCTCTCTTTCCCATAGAACCCCGCCCCCTACTGACCATGTCTGCATGCCTAATATCTTAGGGTTCAGGAGGAGTTCCGGGCCGGTGTAGCTGCGGACTTTTATTAAACACTCACTTACCAGTGCAGGGATCCAGCGCTGTCCTCGCCCGGGCCGGGTCTTCGCCGGTTGTCAGGTCCCCTGGCAACCATCTTGCTGGTGGAAAGCCGGCTGTGAATTCCTATGGGCTCACAGTCGGCTCTCCCACTGTGCATGCACGAGTCGTGCTGTGCTTTCTGAATGGAGCCGCAGCCTCCTGGGATGCATGACGTGTCCCAGGAGATTTCAGGTGGGGGAAGGGGCAAACATCCACTGTGCTCACCTATGAGCGAATGGACATTCCTTTTTTGGGTGAAGCTCTGCTGTAACAAGCAGGTGCCCCCAATATTTTGCCCCTCCCCCCCCCCCGCTTTAATACATAAAGGTGTTTTTGCAGGCTTGTATTCGGCAGGAATTGTACCACATCCAGATGTCCAAGGCAGGCGAGTGGTAATTCCCGAGGGGGCGAGCGGCGCTCGGCGTGTCCCTGGTGCTATTCACTTGATTAGCAACATGTCATTGGGTGACGCTGACCTTGAAAAGTCGCTATTGCAGCGTTTTCAGCCGCCGGATGGCAGACGGGGAGGCGAATCTTCCTGGATTTTGTGTGGCGGGTCTCGGAGGAGCATGAGAGCAGAACATGTAAACACACCGTGACTGTACTGCCAATACCGAGAGCTCATTACCCCCCGGCACACGCCCACGCCGACAGGGACCGCTGGTGGCAGAGGAACCGGATTGGGGAATTAAACCCCCCCCTCCTCCCCCCCCCCTCCCCCCTGGCATTGTGCCAGGCCGCTGTCAGAGACAGAAATAAACTGGAACACGCCAGAGACGCTCAGGTCAGATCTGCTAACAAAGAGCAAGTCGAGGGAATGAAGAGATTACAGGAAATAAAGATCATCAGAGACTCACAGGGATCAATAATAAAATGTGTGCGCCGATCCCCCGCCGGATCGACCGCCATGGCAAACGTGGCATCTGCCAAGTCATGAAGATATGAAATGTGCTCCTTCCTTCCCTTCTTTTCTTTGTGTTCTTTTCTATTCTTTCCTTCCAATCCCTCTTTTCCTTCATCACTTTTTCTGCTTCCCTTTCTTCCTTTTTTATCTCTCCCAACTCTCCTTTCCTCCCCCTCTTCTTTTTTCCTTACAGTCCTATCTACTCATCTCTTCTTTTTTCCTTACAGTCCTATCTACTCATCTCTTCTTTTTTCCTTACAGTCCTATCTACTCATCTCTTCCTTTTTCCTTACAGTCCTTTATACTCATCTCTTCCTTTTTCCTTAAAGTCCTTTCTACTCATCTCTTCTTTTTTTCTTTACATCTCTTTTTTTCATTACACATCTCTCTTTCCTTACTCTCTTCATTTTTTTTTCCTTACAGTCCTTTATACTCATCTCTTCCTTTTTCCTTAAAGTCCTTTCTACTCATCTCTTCTTTTTTCCTTACAGTCTTTTATACTCATCTCTTCCTTTTTCCTTACAGTCCTTTCTACTCATCTCTTCTTTTTTCCTTACAGTCCTATCTACTCATCTCTTCCTTTTTCCTTACAGTCCTTTATACTCATCTCTTCCTTTTTCCTTAAAGTCCTTTCTACTCATCTCTTCTTTTTTCCTTACAGTCTTTTATACTCATCTCTTCCTTTTTCCTTACAGTCCTTTCTACTCATCTCTTCTTTTTTCCTCACAGTCCTATCTACTCATCTCTTCTTTTTTACTTACAGTCCTATCTACTCATCTCTTCTTCTTTACTTACAGTCCTATCTACTCATCTCTTCTTTTTTTCCTTACAGTCCTTTCTACTCATCTCTTCTTTTTTCTCTACTCATCTCTTCTTTCCTACTCATCTCTTCTCTTCTTTTTTCCTTACAGTCCTATCTACTCATCTCTTTTTTTTTCCTTACAGTCCTTTCTACTCATCTCTTTTCTTTTCCCTTACAGTCCTATACAGTCATCTCTTCTTTTTTTCCTTACAGTCCTATCTACTCATCTCTTCTCCTCATCTCTTCTTTTTTCCTTACAGTCCTATCTACTCATCTCTTCTTTTTTCCTTACAGTCCTTTCTACTCATCTCTTCTTTTTTCCTTACAGTCCTATCTACTCATCTCTTCTCCTCATCTCTTCTTTTTTCCTTACAGTCCTATATACTCATCTCTTCTTTTTCCCTACAGTCCTATCTACTCATCTCTTCTTTTTTTCTTACAGTCCTATCTACTCATCTCTTCTTTTTTCCTCCCTCCTCTCTCTTTTCCTCTCCTCTAGTTCTCCTTCTCTTCATTTGTTCCCACTCTAATCTTTTACTCTCTTCTTTTTTTCCTCCCTCTACTCTCCTTTTCTCCCTTTTCTTTTTCCTATCTTTTTTTTCCTACCTCTTCTCTCTGTTTCTTCCACTTGTTTTTTCCTCTCCTGTATATTTCCTTTTCCTGTCTTTTCTCTCTTTCCATACCCCTGTCTTTCCCTCTACCCCCTGCTCTCTCTCCTTTCTTTTTCTTCTCCTCTCTTTTCAACTTCTCTTTTCCTCCATCTTGTAATCCCTCTTTTTCCTCCCTCTCCTTCTTTTTCCTTTTCTCTCTTTTTCTTCGCTTTTCTCTCTTCCTCTCCTGTCTCTTCCTCCTTCTCCTCTCTTTTGTTCCCAATCTAATCTTTAGCTCTCCCTCTTTTCCTCTCCTTTTTTCTCTTTTTCCTCCCTGTTCTCTCCTCTCCCTTTTTCTTCCCCTTTTCCTTTAGTTTTTGTTTTCCTCTCTCTCCTCTCCTCAGGTTTTTTCCTCCCTTTTCATTTCAGTCCTATCTACTCATCTCTTCTTTTTTCTTCCCTCTTCTCTCTTTTCCTCTCCTCTAGTTCTCCTCTTCTCCTTTCTTTCCACTCTAATCCTTTTCCTCTTTTCTTTTGTATTGTTTTTCTTCCCACTCCTCTCCTTTCCTACCTCTCCTATGCTTTTCTCCTTTTTCTTTTCCTCTCTTCTTTCTTCTTCTTGTCACTTTCCTTCCTCACCTCTCTGGTTCTTCTACCTGTCTTTTCCGCTCCTGTATATTTCCTCCTCTTTTTTCATACTCGTCTTTCCCTCTATTCTCTGTTCGCCCTTCTTTTTCTTCTCTCTTTCCAACTTCTCCTTTCCTCCATCTTTTAATCCTTCTTTTTATCTCCTTCTTTTCTGCCCTCTCCTCCTTTTTCCGTTTCTCTCTTTTTCTTATCTCTGTCTCTTCCTCCTTCTCCTCTCTTTTGTTCCCAATCTAATCTTTCGCTCTCCCTCTTTTCCTCCCCCTTTTTCCTCCCTGTCCTCTCCTCTCCTTTTTTCTTCACTCATCTCTTCTTTTTTCCTCCCTCTTCTGTCTTTTCCTCTACTCTCTAGTTCTCATGTTCTCCTCTCTTTTCTTCCCACTCTAATCTTTTCCTCTCTTATTTTTTCTCGTTTTTCTTCCCTCTCCTCTCTTTTCCTACCTCTCCTATGCTTTTCTCTTTTCCTATCTTCTTTCCTACCTCTTCTTTCTTCTTCTTCTCACTTTCCTTCCTCACCTCTCTGGTTCTTCCACCTGTCTTTTCCGCTCCTGTATATTTCCTTTTCCTCCTCCTCCTCTCTTTTCATACTCGTCTTTTCCTCTATTCCCCCTTCTTTTTCTTCTCTCTTTTCAACATCTCTTTTCCTCCATCTTTTAATCCTTCTTTTTCTCTCCTTCTTTTCCGCCCTCTCCTATATTTTCTTTTTCCCTCTTTTTCTTATCTTTTCCTCTCCTGTCTCTCTCTCTCCTTCTCCTCTGTTTTGTTCTCAATCTAATCTTTCGCTCTCCCTCTTTTTCCTCCCCCTTTTTCTCTTTTTCTCCCCCTTTTTCTCTTTTTTCCTCTTTTTACTTCCTGTCCTCTCCTCTTTTCCTCTTTTCCTTTCCACTTTTTTTCTTCTCTCTTCTCTCCTCACATTTCCCCTCCCTTTTAATTTCTTCATCTCTTTTCCGCCATCACCCCCCCCCCCCCCCCCATCCCTTTTACTATCCCCCTCTCCTTTCATCTCTTCTCCTTTCCTACTTCTCCTCTCCTCTTCTTCTCACTTTCTTACCTCTCCTCTTTTTTTGCCCTTCCTGTCTTTTCCTCTCTTGTATTTTTTTCCTCCCTTTTTCCTTTCCTCATTTTTTCCTCTCTCCTCGCTTTTTTCTTCCCTTTTAATTTCTTCATCTCTCTTTTCCCCTTTTCTATCTCTCCTCTCCACCTTTCATCTCCTCTCCTCACTTTCTTACCACTCCTCTCTATTTCCCTTTCCTGTCTTTTCCTCTACTGCATTTTTTTCCTTCCTCTTTTTTTCATACCGGCCTTTCCTGCCTTTCCCTCTTTCTCCTCTTTTGTGTCATCTTCTTTCTTCCCTCTCATCTTCTCCTGCCTCTTCTTCTCCTCTCCTTTCTTTTCCCTCATCGCACCTATTTCCCTTTTCATCTTTGTATCCTCTGTTCCTTCTTTCTATTGCTCTTCTCTCCTGTTCTTACTTTTTCTATCTCCTCTATAACCCCCCCCCCCCCCTCCCATCTCCTCTCTTCCTCTCTTTCCCCCCCCTTTCCTCCTCTCCTTTTTCTTTCCTCTATATCCCGGCTTTTTTTTTCTCTTCCTTTTTATCCTTTCCTCCCTCTCCTCTTTTTAGCTCTCTTTCACTCTCTTTTAATCACTGCCCTCTCCTCTCTTTTTATTTCTCCTTCATTTCCTTTATATCCCTCCCTCTCCACTTTTTTTTTTCTTCTTCTCTCTCTTTTGCTCTTCTTACCTCTCCTTTCATCCACCTACTCTCTTTCTTTCTCCCTCCTTCATTCTCTTTTACCCCCTTTCTTCTCCTCCACTTCTCCTCTCCTGCGACTTTTTACTCTCTGACCTTTCCTCTATTTCTTCCCTCTCCTCTCTCTGTTCTTCTCCTCTTATTTTCTCCCTTTCTTCCTACACCCCTAATGATTTATTGAACACATCGGTGGCAGCCCGTCCATTAGGGGCACAGGTGTGCCCCCCCCCCCCCCCCCCCCAATCCATGCGCCCGGCTCCTAATCTACATGCGGGCGCATGGATTTCAATTATTTTTTTTTTGAAGCATGTGATTAAAACCAGAGGCTCAAATTGGCTTTAAAAAAAGGGGTGGGCTCGAGGGGGGGGGGGCAGAGCACTGCCCCCTGAGCCCACCCAGTTGTGACAATAGAAAATGAATATTTGCTATTGTCTTCCCGATTCTCCTCCTAAGACCCAATTCGTATTGGCCGCCGAGGAGGAGACGCAGGGGGAAGCTGCCGAGGAGACACAGGGGGAAGCTGCTGACAAGGAGACACAGGGGGAAGCCGCCGAGGAGACACAGGGGGAAGCTGCCGGGGAGGAGACACAGGGGGAAGCTGCCGAGGAGGAGACACAGGGGGAAGCTGCCGAGGAGACACAGGGGGAAGCTGCCGGGGAGGAGACACAGGGGGGAAGCCGCCGAGGAGGAGACACAGGGGGAAGCCGCCGAGGAGGAGACGCAGGGGGAAGCTGCTGAGGAGGAGACACAGGGAGAAGCTGCTGAGGAGGAGACACAGGGGGAATCTGCCGAGGAGACGCAGGGGGAAGCTGCTGAGGAGGAGACACAGGGGGAAGCCGCCGAGGAGTAGACGCAGGGGGAAGCCGCCGAGGAGACACAGGGGGAAGCTGCTGAGGAGGAGGAGGAGGAGACACAGGGGGAAGCTGCTGAGGAGGAGACACGGGGAAGCCGCCGAAGAGGAGACACAGGGGGGAGCTGCCAAAGAGATGCAGGGGGAAGCTGCTGAGGAGAAGACACAGGGGGAAGCTGCCGAGGAGAGACACAGGGGGAATCTGCCGAGGAGACGCCGGGGGAAGCTGCTGAGGAGATGACACAGGGGGAAGCCGCCGAGGAGGAGACGCAGGGGGAAGCCGCCGAGGAGGAGACGCAGGGGGAAGCTGCCGAGGAGGAGACGCAGGGGGAATCTGCCGAGGAGGAGACACAGGGGGAAACTGCTGAGGTGGAGACACAGGGGGAAGCTGCTGAGGAGGAGACACAGGGGGAAGCTGCTGAGGAGGAGACACAGGGGGGAGCTGCTGAGGAGGAGACACAGGGGGAAGCTGCCGAGGAGGAGACACAGGGGGAAACTGCGGAGGAGGAGACACAGGGGGGAAGCTGCCGAGGAGGAGACACAGGGGGAAACTGCTGAGGAGGAGACACAGGGGGAAGCTGCCGAGGAGGAGACACAGGGGAAACCTGAGGAGGAGACACAGGGGGAAGCTGCCGAGGAGGAGACGGAGGGGGAAGCTGCCGAGGAGGAGACACAGGGGGAAGCTGCCGAGGAGGAGACACAGGGGGAAGCTGCTGAGGAGGAGAGGCAGGGGGAAGGGGGGGAGGAGACGCAGGGGGAAGCTGCCGAGGAGGAGACACAGGGGGAAGCTGCCGAGGAGGAGACACAGGGGAAGCTGCCGAGGAGGAGACGCAGGGGGAAGCTGCCGAGGAGGAGACACAGGGGGGAGCTGCCGAGGAGGAGACGCAGGGGGAAGCTGCCGAGGAGGAGACGCAGGGGGAGCTGCCGAGGAGGAGACGCTGGGGGAAGCTGCCGAGGAGGAGACGCAGGGGGAAGCTGCCGAGGAGGAGACGCAGGGGGAAGCTGCCGAGGAGGAGACACAGGGAGAAGCTGCCGAGGAGGAGACACAGGGGGAAGCTGCCGAGGGAGGAGACACAGGGGAAGCTGCCGAGGAGGAGACTGAGGGGGAAGCTGCCGAGGAGAGACACAGGGGGAAGCTGCCAAGGAGGAGACACAGGGGGAAGCTGCCGAGGAGGAGACACAGGGGGACACAGGGGGAGGAGACACAGGGAGAAGCTGCCGAGGAGGAGACGCAGGGGGAAGCTGCCGAGGAGGAGACCAGGGGAAGCTGCCGAGGAGGAGACCAGGGGGAAGCTGCCGAGGAGGAGACGCAGGGGGGAAGCTGCCGAGGAGGAGACACAGGGGAAGCTGCCATAGAGGAGGAGACACAGGGGGAAGCTGCCGAGGAGGAGACGCAGGGGGAAGCTGCCGAGGAGGAGAGCACAGGGGGGAAGCTGCCGAGGAGGAGACACAGGGGGAAGCTGCCGAGGAGGAGAGACACAGGGGGAAGCTGCCGAGGAGGAGACACAGGGGGAAGCTGCCGAGGAGGAGACACAGGGGGAAGCTGCCGAGGAGGAGACACAGGGGGAAGGAGGAGGAGGAGACACAGGGGAAAGCTGCCGAGGAGGAGACGCAGGGGGAAGCTGCCGAGGAGGAGGAGGGGGAAGCTGCCGAGGAGGAAGCTGCCGAGGAGGAGGAAGGAGGGGAGACACAGGGGGAAGCTGCCGAGGAGGAGACACAGGGGGAAGCTGCCAAGGAGGAGACGCAGGGGGCAGCTGCCGAGGAGGAGACACAGGGGAAGCTGAGGAGGAGGAGACACAGGGGAAGCTGCCGAGGAGGAGACACAGGGGGGAAGCTGCTGAGAAGGAGACACAGGGGGAAGCTGCCGAGGAGACACAGGGGAAGCTCCCGGGGAGGAGACACAGGGGGGAGCTGCCAAGGAGATGCAGGGGGAAGCTGCTGAGGAGGAGACACGGGGAAGCCGCCGAGGAGGAGACACAGGGGGGAGCTGCCAAAGAGATGCAGGGGGAAGCTGCTGAGGAGGAGACACAGGGAGAAGCTGCTGAGGAGACACAGGGGGAATCTGCCGAGGAGACGCAGGGGGAAGCCGCCGAGGAGGAGACGCAGGGGGAAGCCGCCGAGGAGGAGACGCAGGGGGAAGCCGCCGAGGAGACACAGGGGGAAGCTGCTGAGGAGGAGACACAGGGGGAAGCCGCCGAGGAGACACAGGGGGGAGCTGCTGAGGAGGAGACACGGGGAAGCCGCCGAGGAGGAGACACAGGGGGGAGCTGCCAAAGAGATGCAGGGGGAAGCTGCTGAGGAGAAGACACAGGGAGAAGCTGCTGAGGAGGAGACACAGGGGGAATCTGCCGAGGAGACGCAGGGGGAAGCTGCCGAGGAGAGACACAGGGGGAAGCTGCCGAGGAGGAAGCTGCCGAGGAGGAGACGCAGGGGGAAGCTGCTGAGGAGGAGACACAGGGGGAAGCTGCCGAGGAGGAGACACAGGGGGAAGCTGCCGAGGAGGAGACACAGGGGGAAGCTGCCGAGGAGGACACGCAGGGGGAAGCTGCCGAGGAGGAGACGCAGGGGGAAGCTGCCGAGGAGGAGACACAGGGGGAAGCTGCTGAGGAGGAGACACAGGGGGAAGCTGCCGAGGAGGAGACACAGGGGGAAGCTGCTGAGGAGGAGACACAGGGGAAGCTGCCGAGGAGGAGACACAGGGGGAAGCTGCTGAGGAGGAGACACAGAGGAGGAGACACAGGGGGGAAGCTGCCGAGGAGGAGACACAGGGGGAAGCTGCCGAGGAGGAGACACAGGGGAAGCTGCCGAGGAGGAGACACAGGGGGAAGCTGCCGAGGAGGAGACCAGGGGAAGCTGCCGAGGAGAAGACACAGGGGGAAGCTGCCGAGGAGGAGACACAGGGGGAAGCTGCCGAGGAGGAGACGCAGGGGGAAGCTGCCGAGGAGGAGACACAGGGGGAAGCTGCCGAGGAGGAGACGCAGGGGAAGCTGCCGAGGAGGAGACGCAGGGGGAAGCTGCCGAGGAGGAGACACAGGGGGAAGCTGCCGAGGAGGAGACACAGGGGGAAGCTGCCAAGGAGGAGACACAGGGGGAAGCTGCCAAGGAGGAGACACAGGGGGAAGCTGCCGAGGAGAGACACAGGGGGAAGCTGCCGAGGAGGAGACACAGGGGGAAGCTGCCGAGGAGGAGACACAGGGGGAAGCTGCCGAGGAGGAGACACAGGGGGAAGCTGCCGAGGAGGAGACACAGGGGGAAGCTGCCGAGGAGGAGACACAGGGGGAAGCTGCCGAGGAGAGACACAGGGGGAAGCTGCCGAGGAGGAGACACAGGGGGAAGCTGCCGAGGAGGAGACACAGGGGGAAGCTGCCGAGGAGGAGACACAGGGGGAAGCTGCCGAGGAGGAGACACAGGGGGAAGCTGCCGAGGAGGAGAGACACAGGGGGAAGCTGCCGAGGAGGAGACACAGGGGGAAGCTGCTGAGGAGGAGACACAGGGGGAAGCTGCCGAGGAGGAGACACAGGGGGAAGCTGCCGAGGAGGAGACGCAGGGGGAAGCTGCCGAGGAGGAGACGCAGGGGGAAGCTGCCGAGGAGGAGACACAGGGGGAAGCTGCCGAGGAGGAGACGCAGGGGGAAGCTGCCGAGGAGGAGACACAGGGGGAAGCTGCCGAGGAGGAGACACAGGGGGAAGCTGCCAAGAGGAGACACAGGGGGAAGCTGCCAAGAAGGAGACACAGGGGGAAGCTGCCGAGGAGGGGGAGACACAGGGGGAAGCTGCCGAGGAGGAGACACAGGGGGAAGCTGCCGAGGAGGAGACACAGGGGGAAGCTGCCGAGGAGGAGACACAGGGGGAAGCTGCCGAGGAGAGACACAGGGGGAAGCTGCCAAGGAGGAGACACAGGGGGAAGCTGCCGAGGAGGAGAGACACAGGGGGAAGCTGCCAGAGGAGGAGACACAGGGGGAAGCTGCCGAGGAGGAGACACAGGGGGAAGCTGCTGAGGAGGAGAGACACAGGGGGAAGCTGCCGAGGAGAGACACAGGGGGAAGCTGCCGAGGAGGAGACACAGGGGGAAGCTGCTGAGGAGGAGAGACACAGGGGGAAGCTGCTGAGGAGGAGACACAGGGGGAAGCTGCCGAGGAGGAGACACAGGGGGAAGCTGCTAAGGAGGAGACACAGGGAGAAGCTGCTGAGGAGGAGACACAGGGGGGAGCTGCCAAAGAGATGCAGGGGGAAGCTGCTGAGGAGGAGACACAGGGAGAAGCTGCTGAGGAGGAGACACAGGGGGGAGCTACCAAAGAGACGCAGGGGGAAGCTGCTGAGGAGGAGACACAGGGGGAAGCTGCCGAGGAGGAGACACAGGGGGAAGCTGCTGAGGAAGAGAGACACAGGGGGAAGCTGCCGAGGAGAGACACAGGGGGAAGCTGCCGAGGAGGAGACACAGGGGGAAGCTGCTGAGAAGGAGAGACACAGGGGGAAGCTGCCGAGGAGGAGACACAGGGGGGAGCTACCAAAGAGACACAGGGGGAAGCTGCTGAGGAGGAGAGACACAGGGGGAAGCTGCCGAAGAGGAGACACAGGGGGAAGCTGCAGAGGAGCTGCCGAGGAGGAGCCACAGGGGGAAGCTGCTGAGGAGGAGACACAGGGGGAAGCCGCCGAGGAGACACAGGGGGAAGCTGCAGAGGAGGAGACACAGGGGGAAGCTGCTGAGGAGGAGACACAGGGGGAAGCTGCCGAGGAGGGGACGCAGGGGGAAGCTGCTGAGGAGACGCAGGGGAAGCTGCCGAGGAGGAGACGCAGGGGGAAGCTACCGAGGAGGGGACGCAGGGGGAAGCTGCCAAGGAGGAGACGCAGGGGGAAGCTGCTGAGGAGGAGACGCAGGGGGAAGCTGTTGAGGAGACGCAGGGGGAAGCTTCTGAGGAGACGCAGGGGGAAGCTGCTGAGGGGATGCAGGGGGAAGCTGTCGAGGAGACGCAGGGGATTTGGGTGGCAGGTGGTTTGTTTGCCACCCCCACCCCCAAAAAAATGGAGCACCAGCCGCCACTGGAACACATTATATTCTCAGGTACCTTGTCCTGTTTTTCAATTTGTCTCAGCAGCAATTGTACAGCAAAGCTTCATCTTTCAGCGCTTAACACACAGCCAATTGCCAACTAAACTCTACAAAAACATCATTGTGGAAATATGGTACAGCAAGAAACTAAAAATATGAAAGTAACATCTCATTTAGGAGGACGTCACAAAATTGCACAACTTCCGCTAAAACATCTTTTTGTTGTTAATGATAGAAGAGGACGGATTATATTCACTGTTGGCTTTTTATTTCTGTCGGTGTATTTGTGGAAGAGGCTCCGCCTTTACCTCCCAAAAGACACGACCGGAAGGTTTAGATAATCCGCAGAGTGAACCTAAATCTCACCTTTGTCAGCTGTCACCAGAAAACGCGTCACTCCTGTCCGACACTTCCATCAACATTTCACCGGGGGGGTTCTCGCCTTTCCACTATACTTCCATTTTTTTGGCTCCTGGGTCCTCTACAGATTTTCTACTCTTATGCCGCGTACACACGATCGGAAATTCGCCAGCAAAAGACCGATGAGAGCTTTTGGTCGGAAAATGCGACCGTGTGCATGCTCCATCGGACTATTGCTGGCCGAATTCCCGCCAGCAAAAGATTGAGAGCAGGTTCTCAGTTTTTCGGACGGAAAAAGTTTTGATCGGACATTCCGATCGTCTGTAGCAGTTCCGACGCGCAAAATTCCTACGCATTCTCGGAAACAATTCGGCGCATGCTCGGAAGCATTGAACTTCATTTTCTCGGCTCGTCGTAGTGTTGTACGTCACCGCGTTCTTGGCGGTCGAAAGTTCAGCAAACTTTTGTGTGACCGTGTGTATGTGAGCCGAGCTTGAGCGGAATTCTGTCAGAAAAAAATTTTTTTTGATGGAAATTCCGCTCGTGCATTACTGAAGGAAGCCCAAATCTAGAATGAGCCATCACAGCAGTGACTCGTTCTTTAGCAGAGTCTGCCGTTTCAATCAGACAAAGGTGGCTGCAAAGCAAGCTTCTTCTTCTGCTGTGCTGACTCTAAAAAACCCATAGTGCTTTGTGAATTCCTTGTCATGTACTAAAAGTTTTATTGGAAAGCAATATATATATATATATATATATATATATATATATATATATATATATATATATATATATATATACACACACGGTATCTCACAAAGTAAGTACACCCCTCACATTTTTTGTAAATATTTCCTTCTATCTTTTCATGTGACAACACTGAAGAAATGACACTTGTCTACAATGTAAAGTAGTGAGTGTACAGCTTGTATAACAGTGTAAATTTGCTGTCCCCTCAAAATAACTCAACACACAGCCATTAATGTCTAAACCGCTGGCAACAAAAGTCAGTACACCCCTAAGTGAAAATGTCCAAATTGGGCCCAAAGTGTCAATATTTTGTGTGGCCACCATTATTTTCCAGCACTGCCTTAACCCTCTTGGGCATGGAGGTCACCAGAGCTTCACAGGTTGTCACTGGAGTCCTCTTCCCCTCCCCCATGATGACATCACGGAGCTGGTGGATGTTGGAGACCTTGCGCTCCTCCACCTTCCATTTGAGGATGTCCCACAGATGATCAATAGGATTTAGGTCTGGAGACATGCTTGGCCAGTCCATCACCTTTACCCTCAGCTTCTTTAGCAAGGCAGTGGTGGTCTTGGAGGTGTTTTTGGGGTGCTTATCATGTTGGAATACTGCCCTGCGGCCCAGTTTCTGAAGGGAGGGGATCATGCTCTGCTTCAGTATGTCACAGTACATGTTGGCATTCATGGTTCCCTCAATGATCTGTAGCCCCCCAGTGCCGGCAGCACTCATGCAGCCCCAGACCATGACACTCCCACCACCATGCTTGACTGTAGACAAGACACACTTGTCTTTGTCCTCCTCACCTGGTTGCCCCCACACACGCTTGTCACCGTCTGACACCAAATACGTTTATCTTGGTCTCATCAGACCACAGGACGTGGTTCCAGTAAGCCATGTCCTTAGTCTGCTTGTATTCAGCAAACTGTTTGCAGACTTTCTTGTGCATCATCTTCAGAAGAGGCTTCCTTCTGGGACGACAGCCATGCAGACCAATTTGATGCAGTGTGCGGCGTATGGTCTGAGCACTGACAGGCTGACCCCCCCCCCACCCCCCCTACAACCTCTGCAGCAATGCTGGCAGCACTCATACGTCTATTTCCCAAAGACAACCTCTGGATATGACGCTGAGCACGTGACCTCAACTTCTTTGGTGGACCATGGCGAGGCCTGTTCTGAGGGGAACCTGTCCTGTTATACCGCTGTATGGTCTTGGCCACCGTGCTGCAGCTCAGTTTCAGGGTCTTGGCAATCTTCTTATAGCCTCGGCCATCTTTATGTAGAGCAACAATTCTTTTCTCAGATCCTCAGAGAGTTCTTTGCCATGAGGTGCCATGTTGTACTTCCAGTGACCAGTATGAGAGAGTGAGAGCGATAACACCAAATTTTTTTTTAACAGAAAACACCAAATTTAACACACCTGCTCCCCATTCACACCTGAGACCTTGTAACACTAACGAGTCACATGACACCGGGGGAGGGAAAATGGCTAATTGGGCCCAATTTGGACATTTTCACTTAGGGGGTGTACTGACTTTTGTTACCAGCGGTTTAGACATTAATGGCTGTGTGTTGAGTTATTTTGAGGGGACAGAAAATTGACACTGTTATACAAGCTGTACACTCACTACTTTACATTGTAGACAAGTGTCATTTCTTCAGTGTTGTCACATGAAAAGATAGAAGAAAAGATTTAGAGAAATGTGAGGGGTGTACTTACTTTTGTGAGATGTATATCATCCATGGACTGAGCTGCTTATCTGGAGTTCAGCAACTAAACAAACCCAAAACCAGTGTGTTTTCAGCAAAACGAAGGTAAAGCTTTTGTTTTCTATGAAGCGGACATCCAATATCTGAGACGAACAAGGCCCGGAATGTGAGCCCCCATGTAAAATCGCAGAGTATGACGACGCAGGGAGCGCAGACTCACGTCACCTCGCTGGGACTGTATAAACACATTATCCTGTGTAAGCGTTACCAGCCTGGGAGCCCCAGCCGCTTCCTGGCTCACAGACACAGCTCAGGACTCAGATTACCTCCACTACGGGGGGGGGGGGCGAGGGGGGCCCGGGCCCGGGGGGGCGAGGGGGGCCCGGGCCCTTCTCACTGCATGCAGCAAACTGTCCTACAATCCCACACAGTTCTACACCAAAACAAGTTCCATAAAGACATGGATGAGCGAGTTTTGGGGGGTGGAGGAACTTGACTGACCTGCACAGAGTCCTGACCTCAACCCGACAGAACACCTTTCGGATGAATTAGACAGAGAGCCAGGCCTTCTCGTCCAACATCAGTGCCTGACCTCACAAATGTGCTTCTGGAAGAATGGTCAAACATTCCCATAGACACCCTCCTAAACCTTGTGGACGGCCTTCCCAGAAGAGTTGAAGCTGTTATAGCTGCACAGGGCGGGGCCAACTCAATATTGATCCCTACGGACTAAGACGGGGATGCCATTAAAGTTCATGTGCGTGTAAAGGCAGGCGTCCCAATACTTCTGATATATATATATATAGAAAATAATGGGGAGGTTTTAGGTCATCTTCAGGCCTAAAATGTAGATTGTAACACGTGTGGCAAAAAAATGTGAAAAAACTGCCACCATTTTATTCTACAGGGTCTCTGCTTTTAAAAAAAAATACATAAATAAATATATATTGCATTTCTTATATATATATATATATGAGGGATATAGGTAATCTTTAGGCGTAAAATGTGGATTTTGTTTTGACATGTGTACAAAAAAATGCACAAAAGAGAACCTGTCACCTGCACTATGCTATATTATATATATATATATATATATATATATATATATATATATATATAATATATATATATATATATATATATATATATATATATATATATATATATATATATTATGTATATATATATATATATAATATATATATAATATATATATATATATATATATATATATATATGCTATTATATATAGGGCCTATCAGATCTCTTTTGATAGCAGGAAATTTAATTCGAAAAAAAAAAAAAAAAAGTTTAATTAATCAAAGTGTAATAAAAATAAACTCCCCAGGAATTTTTAAAAAAAAATATAGATTTGATAATCATGTGTGAATATTGTGTGACATAAAAAAGTTACAACTACCCCCATTTTATCCTGCTTTAAAAAAATACAAAAAGGAGATAAAGATATAGATAGATATAGATACAATATATATATATATATATATATATATATATATATATATATATATATATATATATATATAGATAGATAGTATATAGTATATATATATATATATATATATATATATTTTTTTTTTTTTTTAATATATATATATCTATATATAAATATATTATATAATTATCTATGATATGGGAGTTTTAGATAATCTTCAGGCCTAAAATGTGGATTTTGACATATGTGCAAAAAATAATAAAATAAAGTAGTTATAATATTGTGACACATTTGGTATCAATTTACTTGAAACAATCTCATCTTTTATATTTTTACAAAAAGGAGATTAATATATTGTATTGTAAAAAAAATAAAATAAATAGATTTGATAATAATGTGTGAGACGTAAAAAAAAATTGCAACTGCCACCATTTTATCCTACAGGGTCTTTGTATGGTAGAAAAAAAAAAAATTATGAATAAAAATGTAATTAATCAGAATAATAAAATAAAAATAAATAATCACCCTAGATTTTTTTTTTTTAATATAGATTTAGTAATCATGTGTGAATATTGTGTGAGATAAAAAAAGTTGCAACTGCCACCATTTTATCCTGCAGGGTCCCTGCTTTAAAAAAAAAAAAAGATTATATATATATATATATATATTTATTTATGTATTTTATTTATTATATATATATATATATAATTATTATTATTATTTTTGAAGGGGGGGGGGGGGGCTTAGGTAGTCTTCAGGCCTAAAATGTGGATTTTGACAAAAATAAAAATAAATCACTGTGAAGGTTACAGTGGGAGATTGCCATTCGCTGTCTATATACTGTGTGTATATATATATATATATAAAAATAGAAGCTACAAAAACATGCGAGCGTTGTGTGTTTTTTTTTTTTATAATTTGCACATTGTAGAACGCACCTTGTACATCTCTCAGCATCGTCTTTGGGGATCTGTCACACGAGTGCAAATTGTTTCCCAATTAAAAGGAAACTAATTGGGCTTGGTAATGCGGGGAGAAACCACCTGCATGGAAAAAAATCCCCAAAACACGACTCCAGAGGCTATTTAAGAAAAGAAATAAACCTGAAGAAGCGCGCTGTGTCTGTATTATCGGAGTTCTGCAATGTCGGAAGTGCGTTGAACAAAAGAGCCAATACTTGCTACATTATATCATCCTTACAGATACGTTAACCCTTGTGCTGCCAGGGCTGTTTTTGGGCATTTTGCACACATGTACAAGAAAAAACATTTTAGGCCTGAAGATATACAGATTGCAGGGTTCAGGGGTGCGCTATGTACAGAGTGCAGGGTTCAGGGGTGCGCTATGTACAGAGTGCAGGGTTCAGGGGTGCGCTATGTACAGAGTGCAGGGTTCAGGGGTGTGCTATGTAAAGGGTGCAGGGTTCACGGTTGCGCAATGTACAGAATGCAGGGTTTAGGGGTGCGTTATGTACAGAGGGCAGAGTTCAGGGGGTGCGTTATGTACAAAGTGCAGAGTTCAGGAGTACATTACGTACAAAGTGCAGAGTTCAGGAGTGCACTATGTACAGAGTACAGGGTTCAGGGGTGCACTATGTACAGAGTACAGAGTTCAGGACTGCGTTATGTACAGAGTGTAGAGTTCAGGAGTGCGTTATGTACAGAGGGCACAGTTCAGGAGTGTGTTATGTATAGAATGCAGAGTTCAGGAGTGCGCTATGTACAGAGGACAGAGTTTGGGAGTGCATGACGTACAGAGTGCAGAGTTCAGGAGTGCATTATGTATAGAATGCAGAGTTCAGGAGTGCACTATGTAAAGAGGGCAGAGTTCAAGACTGCGTTATGTACAGAGTGCAGAGTTCAGGAGTGCATGACGTACAGAGGGCAGAGTTCAAGACTGCGTTATGTACAGAGGGCAGAGTTCAGGAGTGCATGACGTACAGAGGGCAGAGTTCAGGAGTGCATGACGTACAGAGGGCAGAGTTCAGGAGTGCGTTATGTACAGAGTGCAGAGTTCAAGACTGTGTTATATACAGAGTGCAGAGTTCAAGACTGCGTTATATACAGAGTGCAGAGTTCAAGACTGCGTTATATACAGAGTGCAGAGTTCAGGAGTGTGTTATGTACAGAGTGCAGGGTTCAGGAGTGTGTTATGTACAGAGTGCAGGGTTCAGGAGTGCGCTCCATGCAGGGCTTAGGGGTGTGCTATGCACAATGTGCAACCCCAACTCCCCTACCATGTTCTGGCTCCAAAGCTGGGTGCCCATGGGCCTTGTGTTTGACATATGTGCCCTATGTGATATAATATTTGTAAGACAGGTTTCATGAATAATCAGGGGTCTTTTAGACTCCTGATGTCTCCCCCCTGCCTTCCATTGAAGCTAATGGAGTGCTATATTAGCTTCTTCTCTGGGTACAAGGGTTGGGTATAGTGTCACCAGAAACCGGAAGTGACCTTTTACACGTCCCTTTCGGGGTCCATTCCAGCCAGGAGAGATCAGCGAATGAATGCTGCAAATGGATGAACTGGTCCTGCCTGCTCCCGATCATTCGTACGGACTGAGCGCTGCCGTCCATTGACTCACGTGGGCAATAAACCCACCTGCATTGTCACCACACATGTGTGTTTTGAACAACTTTACCCTCTCTATCAACTATATATAACCCCCCCCCCCCACACTTTTACAGAATTAGATATTTTTTGGGGGATACCTAATTTTGGGGACCCCTCCCCGCACCTCTTTACTTCTAGCCAGAATGACATCTTCTGTTCCTGCTGCCTCTTGAATTAATAGGAAGTGCTCTGTGCTCAGCGGCTTCCTGTTCATTCACAAACAGAAGCATAGTAAACACATTTTACTATGCTTCAGTTAATGGGGATGGTGGGGGGGGGGGGGGTTGGGGGTGCTCATTAACTTTACTTTCTAAAATACAAGCAGTGCCTGTAGGTGCCTACATTTGACCTGATAACAGCCTCTTGCAGCAGGGCTTGCAGACAGAGAGTGGGAAGCAGCCTAAGGTAGTGTAAGGGGGCACGCTGATAGAGGGGCGAGCAGAGTCACAGAGAGATGAGCTGATTTTTGTGCTGAATTTCCTTTTACTGGCCAGCATAGGCGTGTGCACAGGGTGTGCCAGATGTGCCTAGGCACACCCTAATCGCCCTGTGCGGTGCCGATTTCCCCTTATTCCTGGCGCCCCCCCCCCTTCCCCCCTTGCAGTGCTGCCAGGTTCTCTCCTCTCCTCCTGGCTACTGGGATGTTTCAGGTTGGAGAGCCGAGGAAAGGGGTAAGTATTTAATTGACCGGCCCCTTCCTTTTTTTGAATGAACCCAGTGAGTGATCTGTACCGGTCGCTCCTGTGTTCATTCTTAACTGAAGCATAGTAAACTGTGTTTACTGTTCTTCAGTTTGTGAATGAACAGGAAGCCGCTCAGCACAGAGATCTTCCCATTCATTCGCTGTTCAGTGCAGCTGAGGCCACAGAGAAGAGGACTGGGGAAGCTCTGTCCTCAATCCCTTTCTCTGTCTCTTCCCATTCATTAGCTGTCCAGTGCAGCTGAGGCCACAGAGAAAAGGACTGGGTAAGCTCTGTCCTCAATCCCTTTCTCTGTCTCTTCCCATTCATTAGCTGTCCAGTGCAGCTGAGGCTGCAGAGAAGAGGACTGGGGAAGCTCTGTCCTCAATCCCTTTCTCTGTCTCTTCCCATTCATTAGCTGTCCAGTACAGCTGAGGCTGCAGAGAAGAGGACTGGGGAAGCTCTGTCCTCAATCCCTTTCTCTGTCTCTTCCGATTCATTAGCTGTCCAGTGCAGCTGAGGCTGCATAGAAGAGGACTGGGGAAGCTCTATCCTCAATCCCTTTCTCTGTCTCACACGTAAGACATCAAGGGGTCAGTTTTAGCTGCACTGGACAGCTAATGAATGGGAAGAGACAGAGAAAGGGATTGAGGACAGAGCTTCCCCAGTCCTCTTCTTTGTGGCCTCAGCTGCACTGGACAGCTAATGAATGGGAAGAGACAGAGAAAGGGATTGAGGACAGAGCTTCCCCAGTCCTCTTCTCTGCAGCCTCAGCTGCACTGGACAGCTAATCAATGGGAAGAGACAGAGAAGGGGATGGAGGACAGAGCTTCCCCAGTCCTCTTCTCTGTGGCCTCAGCTGCACTGGACAGCGAATGAATAGGAAGAGCTCTGTGCTGAGCGGCTTCCTGATATCCACCCCCCCCCCCCCCCCAACGGGACTCCTAAACAAATTGTAAAAAAAAAAAAATAATAATAATGTAAATAATAATAAAAACGACCGTGCACTGCTTTGCTTATATACAGGCGTGTGCGTTTGTTCTCTGGGGTGCACACCGTAACGCGTTGGGCTGCGCACGCCAATGATGGCCGGTCACAGTGTGCAGACAGGGAGGAGAACTGTAAGTGAAAGTGAAACCGCAGCAGAAAATCATCAAGTCTCCTGCCCAATTGCCAGGACTGCGTTGTGTGGCAGAGCTGTGTAAATTGCAGGACTGGATGGACAAACACAAACGCTTTTGGCAGGTTAAGCAGCTCTCCTGTTGTGTATTTCATCTGAGTATTTATTGGTTTGTTAGAGCTTAGCTTTCAATATTACGAAGCCGAAATAATTTTATCCGCCGCAAAGTTGCGAACCTGATACCGCGGCTGTCACCGGCAGCGCTCGTTAAATCTCATTTAGATATGTATTAAAATCCTGACAGCTCGCAGCTTTACAGGTCAAGCATTAACAATCTTCTAGAAATCCCCTCATTGTCTACAAAGTGCTGTCGGTGGCTACAATGTATCACCTGCGGTTATGTGAGACGTTATCCATTATTTATAGGCTGTTTACAGGCGCTGCGTCTTCCTCCGTATTGGGGCGGAGCGAAGGCAGAGGATCCATTGTGCCCTCCCAGAATCTACAATCTGTACAAAAAAAAATCACTTTGACTCATTTTCGAAGGTAAACTGTTCATCATTTTAGTTGAATATTTTAGGTGAATAATTAATAATTGTAGGTGAATATTATTTTCCTTTTTAGATTATAAATTAACCACTTCAATACCGGGGGGCCACTTAAACACCTTCCTGCCCAGACCAATTTTCAGCTTTCAGCGCAGTCGCACTTTGAATGCCAATTGCGCGGTCATGCTACACTGTACCCATATACAATTTTTATAACTTTTTTCCCACAAATAGAGATTTATTTTGGTGGTATTTGTACATTTTTCTACATTTTTTTATTTTTTTATTTTTTTATTTTTTTTTGCTAAACAAATAAAAAAAGACCGAAAAAAACCCGATGGGGCTGCACTGATGGGCACCGATGAGGTGGCACCAATGAAGTGGCACTGATGAGGTGGCATTGATGGGCACTGATATGGGGCACTGATAGGCAGCACTGATGGGCCCTGATAGGTGGCACTGATGGGCGACACGGATGGGCACTGATAGGTGGCACAAATCGGCACTGATAGCTGGCACGGATTGGCATGGATAGGCGGCATGGATGGGCATGGATAGGCGGCACAGATGGGCATGGATAGGTGGCACGGATGAGCATCGATGGGCACTGATAGGGGGCATGGATGGGCACTGATAGGTGGCATGGATGGGCACTGATAGGTGGCACGGATAGGCACTGATAGGCAGCATTGTATTGTACTGATGGATGCCAATCAGTGCCAAACAATAATGCATGCCAATCAGTGATGCCCATTGTGGGCACTGATTGGCATACATTGTGGGCACTGATTGGCATCCATTGTGGGCACTGACTGGCATCCCTGGTGCTCTAGGGTGGCATACCTGGTGCTGGGCATTCCTGGTGGTCTGGTGGCGTCCCTGGTGGTCCAGTGTGGGCATCCTCGGGGGGGCTGCGCTGATAATCAATCTGTCAGGGGAGCAGCCGATCGGCTCTCCTCTACTCATGTCTGACAGATGCGAGTGAGGAAAAGCCGATTACCGGCTCTTCCTATTTACACTGTGATCAGCCGTGATTGGACACGGCTGATCACTTGGTAAAGAGTCTGTGTCGGAGACTCTTTACCAAGATCGTAGTTGCGGGGTGTCACCCCGCAACAACGATCGCCACGATGCGCGCCCCCGGGGGTGCGCAGCAGCTCAAAACCCTGAGGACGTCATATGACACCCGGTCAGGATTTTGAAACCACTTTGCCGCCGTCATTTTGCTATATGGCGGGGGGCAAGGGGTTAAAACTGAAAATTAGAGAGATAAAAACACATTAATGCAGATCCGCAGAAATACATTTTGTGATTATCAATATTTATTGAATGTGACTTTATATCAGCTGCTTGCAATGTTTATAAACATTGATCAGACATGAGATAGAGAGATACACAGTAACATTGTTTATGAACATTTATCGGACGTACACCGGGGCCCCATTCATAGGCATACCGGGGCCCCGTTCATATGTACACCGGGGCCCCGTTCATAGGTACACCGGGGCCCCGTTCATACGTACACCGGGGCCCCGTTCATACGTACACCGGGGCCCCGTTCATGCGTACACCGGGGCCCCGTTCATATGTACACCGGGGCCCCGTTCATGCGTACACCGGGCCCCGTTCATGCGTACACCGGGGCCCCATTCATATGTACACCGGGGCCCCGTTCATATGTACACCGGGCCCCGTTCATGCGTACACCGGGGCCCCATTCATATGTACACCGGGGCCCCGTTCATATGTACACCGGGGCCCCGTTCATGCGTACACCGGGGCCCCGTTCATACGTACACCGGGGCCCCGTTCATACGTACACCGGGGCCCCGTTCATACGTACACCGGGGCCCCGTTCATACGTACACCGGGGCCCCGTTCATGCGTCCAACGAGGCCCCGTTCATATGTACACCGGGGCCCCGTTTATATGTACACCGGGGCCCCGTTCATGCATACATCGGGCCCCTGTTCATATGTACACGGGGCCCCATTCATATGTACACTGAGGCCCTATGACTTACCTCCATACAAATATCAGAAGGATCTGTGGCAGACATACAGCTTCGATGTGCCGACGTCCGCAGAATGACAGACCCCAGAGCCCCTTTCCCGGAGCCCCTCCCCCGGAGCCCCTTTCCCTGGAGCCCCTTTCCCCCGGAGCCCCTTTCCCCGGAGCCCCTTCCCCGGAGCTCCTTTCCCCGGAGCCCCTTCCCCGGAGCTCCTTTCCCCGGAGCCCCTTCCCCGGAGCCCCTTCCCCGGAGCCCCTTTCCCCGGAGCCCCTTTCCCCGGAGCCCCTTCCCCGGAGCCCCTTCTCCGGAGCCCCTTCTCCGGAGCCCCTTCCCCCGGAGCCCCTTCCCCCGGAGCTCCTTTCCCCGGAGCCCCTTCCCCGGAGCCCCTTCCCCCGGAGCTCCTTTCCCCGGAGCCCCTTCCCCGGAGCCCCTTCTCCGGAGCCCCTTCTCCGGAGCCCCTTCCCCCGGAGCCCCTTTCCCCGGAGCTCCTTTCCCCGGAGCCCCTTCCCCGGAGCCCCTTCTCCGGAGCCCCTTCTCCGGAGCCCCTTCCCCCGGAGCCCCTTCCCCCGGAGCTCCTTTCCCCGGAGCCCCTTCCCCGGAGCCCCTTCCCCCGGAGCTCCTTTCCCCGGAGCCCCTTCCCCGGAGCCCCTTCTCCGGAGCCCCTTCTCCGGAGCCCCTTCCCCCGGAGCCCCTTCCCCCGGAGCTCCTTTCCCCAGAGCCCCTTCCCCGGAGCCCCTTCCCTGGAGCTCCTTTCCCCGGAGCTCCTTTCCCCGGAGCCCCTTCCCCGGAGTCACAATGTATCGGCAGTCAGGAGCCATTCATACCTTTATAAAACGCCTTCCACGTTCCGAGTCAGACGGTCCTCACACAGCCGCTGTGAATCCCGGAGATTGAAGCAGCTTTCCTGAGGCTTCCCGCAGATTTTCACTTATTTCTTTCCAATCTGTCGGATTATTTATCTTTTTTGCTTTCAGAGTTACATTTTCTTTCACAGACGGGACCAGCAAGAGAAATATTGCAGCCTCTTACCTCAAGTGACTTATCATCCTTAGTGTGTCTATGGGAATGTCCGACCATTCTTCCAGAAGTGCATTTGTGAGGTCAGGCACTGATGTTGGATGAGAAGGCCTGGCTCTCTGTCTCCGCTCTAATTCATCCCAGTGAGGTCAGGACTCTGTGCAGGACAGTCAAGTTCCTCCACCCCAAACTCCCTCATCCATGTCTTTATGGACCTTGCTTTGTGCACTGGTGGGCAGTCATGTTGGAACAGGAAGGGGCCGTCCCCAAACTGTTCCCACAAAGTTGGGAGCATGAAATTGTCCAAAATGTCTTGGTATGCTGACGCCTTAAGAGTTCCCTTCACTGGAACTAAGGGGCCAAACCCAACCCCTGAAAAACAACCCCCCACCATAATCCCCCCCTCCACCAAATTATTTGGACCAGTGCACAAAGCAAGGTCCATAAAGACATGGATGAGCGAGTTTGGGGTGGAGGAACTTGACTGGCCTGCACAGAGTCCTGACCTCAACCCGATAGAACACCATTGGGATGAATTAGAGCGAGACAGCGAGCCAGGCCTTCTCGTCCAACATCAGTGCCTGACCTCACAAATGCTCTTCTGGAAGAATGGTCAAACATTCCCATAGACACCCTCCTAAACCTTGTGGACGGCCTTCCCAGAAGAGGTGAAGCTGTTATAGCTGTAAAGGGCGGGGCCAACTCAATATTGAACCCTACGGACTAAGACTGGGATGCCATTAATATTCATGTGTGTGTAAAGGCAGGTGTCCCAATACTTTTGGTAATAGAGTGTATATAGAGTGTATATAGTGTGTATATATATATATATATATATATATACACATACATATACATAAGGTCAAGACCTAGATGATGCTGGATGTCAGTGCCTAGACAAGCTCATCCAGCTTCCAGGGCAAAGATGCCAAACCGCACCCCCCCCTTCCCTTAGGGTGAGGGTGCCCCAATATCTGTAATAAACCATTGCGCCCAGGGAAGCCGTCCGGGTCGGATACACTCGGGCCGGATAGCACTCGGGTCAGATACACTCGGGTCCGATAGGACACGGTACGGTAACACTCGGGTCGGATACACTCGGGACGGGTAGCTCTCGGGTCGGGTAGCACTCGGGTCAGATACACTCGGGTCGGGTAGCACTCGGTCCGGTAACACTTGGGTCGGATACACTCGGGTCGGGTACACTCGGGTCAGATAGCACTCGGTCGTATAGCACTCGGGTCGGATACACTCGGGTCGGATAGCACTCGGTCCGGTAACACTCGGGTCGGATACACTCGGGTCGGGTACACTCGGGTTGGGTAGCACTCGGGTCGGATACACTCGGGTGGGATAGCACTCGGTCCGGTAACACTCGGGTCGGATACACTCGGGTCGGATACACTCGGGTCGGGTAGCACTCGGGTCGGATACACTCGGGTCAGATAGCACTCGGTCGTATAGCACTCGGTCGTATAGCACTCGGTCCGGTAACACTCGGGTCGGATACACTCGGGTCGGGTACACTCGGGTTGGGTAGCACTCGGGTCGGATACACTCGGGTCAGATAGCACTCGGTCGTATAGCACTCGGTCGTATAGCACTCGGTCGTATAGCACTCGGGTCGGGTACACTCGGGTCGGGTACACTCGGGTCGGGTACACTCGGGTGGGATACACTCGGGTCGGATACACTCGGGTCAGATACACTCAGGTCGGATAGCACTCGGACCGGGTAGCACTCGGGTCGGGTAGCACTCGGGTCGGATAGCACGCGGGTCGGGTAGCACTCGGGTCGGATACACTCGGGTCGGATACACTCGGGTCGGATACACTCGGGTCGGATAGCACTCTGGTGGGATACACTTGGGTTGGATACACTCGGGTGGGATAGCACTCCGGTCGGATACACTCGGGTCGGATACACTTGGGTCGGATACACTCGGGTCGGATACACTTGGGTCGGATACACTTGGGTCGGATACACTCGGGTCGGACGGCACTCGGGTCAGGTGGCACTCGGGTCGGATAGCACTCGGGTCGAGTAGCACTCAGGTGGGATAGCACTCGGGTCGGATACACTCGGGTCGGATATACTCGGGTGGGATACACTCGGGTCGGATACACTCGGGTCGAATAGCACTCGGGTCGAATAGCACTCGGGTCGGGCATCACTCGAGTCGGGCATCACTCGGGTCGGGTAGCACTCGGGTCGGATACACTCGGGTCGGACGGCACTCGGGTCGGACGGCACTCGGGTCGGGTGGCACTCGGGTCGGGTGGCACTCGGGTCGGATACACTCGGGTCGGATATACTCGGGTCGGATACACTCGGGTCGGATACACTCGGGTCGAATAGCACTCGGGTCGAATAGCACTCGGGTCGGGCATCACTCGAGTCGGGCATCACTCGGGTCGGGTAGCACTCGGGTCGGATACACTCGGGTCGAATAGCACTCGGGTCGGGCATCACTCGGGTCGGATAGCACTCGGGTCGGATAGCACTCGGATCGGGTAGCACTCGGGTCGGGCATCACTCGGGTCGGATACACCTAGGTCGGGTAGCACTCGGGTCGGGCATCACTCGGGTCGGGCATCACTCGGGTCGGATACACTCGGGTTGGGTAGCACTCGGGTCGGGTAGCACTCGGATGGGTCCCGGGGAATGAGGTGGGATAGCTATCAGTGCGGCCGGCGAGGCCAAGACCGTCCAGAGCTGCTGAGTCAGTGCCAGCCAGGCGCCGCGGGCATCCTTTGTTTCAGCGAGAAGCTCAGCCAATATATAATGAAGCATTCATCTCAATCACTGTTTAGGCCGCGGCGTCAGGGGAGCGCTCATCGAGTGTGAGGAATGCGCCCTTCAACACTCGTATGGTTAGTGACTCCGAAGATTAAAGAGCACCTGTCACACGGTACATGAGGCAGAGTAAGACGAACGTTTTATAGAAGACATCCTTCATCGCTGCTCCTTACCATCGCTGATCTGCTCCACTCTTATAGGTGTGGGGCAAATATGGGTCCCCTCCCCCACGTGGTGCTGGATTGACCTAATACTATGTCACTTGTGGTACAGCTTAGCCTGGTGGGTTCATCATCACTGGGGGGGGGGGGGGGTAAATCCCCCATTCTATTCCTCCCACTGACACCATTGATGGGACACTATTCCTCCCACTGATACCAATGATGGGGCACTATTCCTCCCACTGATACCAATGATGGGGCACTATTCCTCCCACTGATACCAATGATGGGGCACTATTCCTCCCACTGATACCAATGATGGGACACTATTCCTCAGATTGACACCAATGATGGGGCACTATTCCTCCCACTGACACCAATGATGGGGCACTATTCCTCCCACTGATACCAATGATGGGGCACTATTCCTCCCACTGACACCAATGATGGGGCACTATTCCTCCCACTGACACCAATGATGGGGCACTATTCCTCCCACTGATACCAATGATGGGGCACTATTCCTCCCACTGACCCCAATGATGGGGCACTATTCCTCCCACTGATACCAATGATGGGACACTATTCCTCCCACTGATACCAATGATGGGGCACTATTCCTCCCACTGACACCAATGATGGGGCACTATTCCTCCCACTGACACCAATGATGGGGCACTATTCCTCCCACTGATACCAATGATGGGACACTATTCCTCCCACTGATACCAATGATGGGGCACTATTCCTCCCACTGACACCAATGATGGGGCACTATTCCTCCCACTGACACCAATGATGGGGCACTATTCCTCCCACTGATACCAATGATGGGGCACTATTCCTCCCACTGACCCCAATGATGGGGCACTATTCCTCCCACTGATACCAATGATGGGACACTATTCCTCCCACTGATACCAATGATGGGGCACTATTCCTCCCACTGATACCAATGATGGGGCACTATTCCTCCCACTGACACCAATAATGGGACACTATTCCTCCCACTGATACCAATGATGGGGCACTATTCCTCCCACTGATACCAATGATGGGGCACTATTCCTCCCACTGACACCAATAATGGGACACTATTCCTCCCACTGATACCAATGATGGGGCACTATTCCTCCCACTGATACCAATGATGGGGCACTATTCCTCCCACTGATACCAATGATGGGGCACTGTAGGGCAGTAAAGTGGCCCTTTGTTTGGAGACCCCTTGCTGTAGGACACTGCACTGAGGACATGTGTAGAAATGATGATTTCATGGTGTCTGTCGATGAATCAGCCGCCTCCCGGTAATAACAACATGACAGTTTAATTTTCGTTTTTATCGCTAAGGTGCCTTTTATGCTTTAGAAGCTTATCAGCGCCTTCCTGTGAGCGGTACAATGAGAAAAAAAGGTCTGTGATAGAAATCTGCAGATCATCTGTGCATAAGTAGCCCATGGATCACACATGGATCGCACATGGATCACACATGGGTCACACATGGATCACACATGGATCACACATGGGTCACACATGGATCACACATGGATCACACGCGGATCACACATGGATCCCACATGGATCACACGTGGCTCACACGTGGCTCACACATGGATCACACGTGGATCACACGTGGATCACACATGGGTCACACGTGGATCACACGTGGATCACACATGGGTCACACATGGATCACACATGGATCACACATGGGTCACACATGGATCACACATGGATCACACACGGGTCACACATGGATCACACACGGGTCACACACGGGTCACACATGGATCACACACGGATCACACGTGGATCACACGTGGGTCACACGTGGATCGCACATGGATCACACATGGGTCACACATGGATCACACATGGATCACACATGGGTCACACATGGATCACACATGGATCACACGCGGATCACACATGGATCCCACATGGATCACACGTGGCTCACACGTGGCTCACACATGGATCACACGTGGATCACACGTGGATCACACATGGGTCACACGTGGATCACACGTGGATCACACATGGGTCACACATGGATCACACATGGATCACACATGGGTCACACATGGATCACACATGGATCACACACGGGTCACACATGGATCACACACGGGTCACACACGGGTCACACACGGATCACACACGGATCACACGTGGATCACACGTGGGTCACACGTGGATCACACACGGATCACACATGGATCACACATGGATCACACGTGGATCACACACGGATCACACACGGATCACACATGGATCACACACGGATCACACACGGATCACAGATGGATCACACACGGATCACACACTGATCACACATGGATCACACACGGATCACACACGGATCACACACGGATCACACACGGATCACACGTGGATCACACATGGGTCACACATGGATCACACATGGATCACACATGGATCACACGTGGATCACACGTGGATCACACATGGATCCCACACGGATCACACACGGATCACACACGAATTACACATGGTTTACACATGGATCACACATGATTCACACATGGGTCACACATGGATCACACATGGATCACACGTGGAACACACGTGGATCGCACATGGATCACACACGGATCACACAGGGATCACACATGGATCACACATGGATCCCGGGGGGTCGGCACCATGAGACGTTGTGGTTGTACCCCGCGGCTAATCGGTGAGACGGTACAAACCCTGTAATAGAAATTCTCGCCTGTCATGTCGTCTCTTATCAGTTTCTTGTCTCCATTTCCCTCTTCATACAATAAAGACAAATTCGATGAGGGGCCCTCGTGGCGTTCGCACGACATCCCTTCTCCAAGAGATGGTATCAGACCCTCGTCACACTCATACGAAGGCTACGGGCAGGTAAAGGAGGTGTCAGCCTTGTGAGCCTTTGTCTGATGTGGAACTACAAAACCCAGCCAGCCTTTCCAGCAGCCTAGCAGGGCGTTTTTCGATTTTCACGTACCTGTTCTCACAGGTTCGCAAGGCTCCACCCACTACAGAAAAGTACAGAAGGGGGCGGAGACAAGAAAAGTCACCCTGCACAAAGAGAGAGAGTAGAGCTGTGGGAGGGGCCCAACAGGCTCCACCCACTACAGAAAAGTGCAGGAGTGGGCGGAGACAAAAGCAGTCACCCTGCACAAAGAGAGAGAGTAGAGCTGTGGGAGGGGCCCAACAGGCTCCACCCACTACAGAAAAGTTCAGGGGTGGGGCAGAGACAAGAGCAGTCACCCTGCACAAAGAGAGAGAGCAGAGCTGTGGGAGGGGCCAAACAGGCTCCATCCACTACAGGAGGGGGCAGAGACAAGAGCAGTCACACTGCACAAAGAGAGAGAGTAGAGCTGTGAGAGGGGCCCAACAGGCTCCACCCACTACAGCAAATGAGAGGAGGGGCGGAGACACGACTTGTCCTCTGCACAAGGAGAGAGTTGTGGAAGGGGCCCCAGCAGGCTCCACCCACTGCAGAAAACTTTAGGAGGGGGCAGGGACAAGGCCAGTCACCCTGCACTAGGCTGGAGAGAGCAGAGCTGTGGGAGGGCCCAGCAGGCTCCACCCACTACAGAAAAGTACAGACGGGGGCGGAGACAAGAAAAGTCACCCTGCACAAAGAGAGAGAGTAGAGCTGTGGGAGGGGCCCAACAGGCTCCACCCACTACAGAAAATTACAGGAGTGGGCGGAGACAAGAGCAGTCACCCTGCACAAAGAAAGAGTAAAGCTGTGGGAGGGGCCCACTATGGAAAACTTCAGGAGGGGTGGAGACAAGACTAGTCCCCTACACAAGGAGAGAAAGCAGAGCTGTGGAAGGGGCCCCACAGGCTCCACCCACTGCAGAATACTTCATGAGGGGCGGAGACAAGAGCAGTCACCCTACACAAGGAGAGGGAGCAAAGCTGTGGGAGGGGCCTGGCAGGCTCCCTCCGCTACAGAAAATTACAGGAGTGGGCGGAGACAAGGCCAGTCACCCTGCACAAGTAGAGAGAGAGAGAGAGCAGAGCTATGGGAGGGGCCAAACCAGCTCCACCCACTACAGAAGACTTCAGGAGGGGGCGGAGACAAGAGCAGTCACCCTGCACAAGGAGAGGGAGAAAACCTGTGGGAGGGGCCCAGCAGGCTCCATCTGCTACAGAAAATTACAGGAGTGGGCGGAGACAAGAGCAGTTACCCTGCACAAGTAGAGAGAGAGCAGAGCTGTGGGAGGGGCCAACCCGGCTCCACCCACTACAGAAGACTTCAGGAGGGGGCGGAGACAAGAGCAGTCACCCTGCACAAGGAGAGAGGGCAGCAGTGATTGGTCTTTATTACCAGAAGTCTCACACTGGATGACTGCACAGATCTGGAGGAAATACACAAAGTATCAATATTTAGACAAGATTTCATGGCTTCAGCTTTAATAGAGGCAGAAAAATAAAAGCCGCTTTGTTTCTGACCCGCGGTGTGCAGGAGCCGTAAATAATGAATGAATTCATCTCTGAAACAATGTAGCAGCTTTGGTTTGGGTTGAACTTTTTCGCCCTTGTTCACACCGGTGCAGCTTTGAAATGGCGCTACTTCAGCAAGCATCACTCCGGTCCTCCAAGGTCATAGAGGCGAACGGAGAAGATCTGGTGACCCGCCACACGAACCGTCGGATCGTTTCCCCGAGCTCGCCGGTAGAAGCGGTAAGCCCGAGAAACTAGACATGTGCAATTTGTTTCGGTCTAAATGTAAATTTGCACAAATTTTTGGTTATTCAGAAGCATCCAAATCTCCAAATGAAATAGTAACGAATTTTGTTGAAATTTGGTTTTTATTCGTTTTCTAACGGATTCCAAATTTTTGGAACGATCCGGTCGAAAACTGATTCGAATTCTGTGTGAAGAATAGCTGGTTGTTAAGAAGCGGCCCGGAGAGCCGCCCCCTGCGTCCTTAGCAACCGATGACTCATCAGCTGTCATCGGGCTTCCCCACTGACAGCTGAAATGTACAGCTGAGCTCCAGCCTCGTCGAAGGCTCCCGCCGGCTCCGCCGTCTGACATTTCTTCAATAGGTGAAGGGGCGGAGTCACCCGATGACATCAGCGGGCGAGCCCGCCCCCTTGTGACATCATCGACCCAGCATGCCCCGGTCGGTGGCATCACAGGGGATCGGGATCATCAGCTGACATCATCGATTGAATATTTAAGAAATGTCAGACAGCAGAGCAGGCAGTCAGTGGGAGCATTCGATGAGGCCGGAGGGTTTTTATTTTTCGGGTGCGGTGGGCGCCGTGATTGACGATGGATCTACATCGGGGGACATTGTTTTTTAGTTTTGTTTTTAATAAAGGAATTGTCAAAAATTTGTGTTGTGTCTTTATTCACTTTTTTGGTGAATGGGAAGGGGTACTATGTACTCCATACTCATGGGGGGGCCCAGGATCTGGGGGCCCCCTTGTCAAAGGAGGCTTCCAGATTCCGATAAGCCCCCCACAACCACCGCCCAGGGTTGTCGGGAATTAGCCCAACATGGGGACAAGGTGCTTTGGGGTAGGGGGGGCCTCATAGCACCCCCCCCCCCCATATTGAGGGCATGTGGCCTGGTATGGTTAAGGAGGGGGGGTGCTCGCTCATCCACCCCCCCCCCCTTTCCAGACCTGACAGGCTGCAAGCTCGGTTAAGGGTCTGGTATGGATTGTGGGTTGGACCCCACGCCTTCTTTTTTTTCTAAATTTTGGTGTGGGGTTCCCCTTAAAATCCCTTTTGGGATTGGACTGGACTGGTATGGAGTGGGGGCGGGGGAAGGGCCACACTGTGGTTTTTAATTTTTGACGGCATTCTTTTGTTTACATTTCAGCTGTCAGTGGGGAAGCCCGCTGACAGCTGACGAGTCATTGGTTGTTAAGGACGCGGCGGCCCGCTTCTTCACAAACGGCTATTCTTCACACAGAATTTGAATCAGTTGATCCTTTTTCGACCGATCTGAATTCAAATCGATCAGAAAATTTGGAATTCGTTAAAAAATTTATAAAGGAAGCAAAATTAAACTAAACTAAAGGAAATGAATTACAAAGTAACATAACGAATCTATCTGAAAGAAAACACATTTTTCAGTTCAAGCAACAGGTCTATGAGAAACACCAGCGAGCGGCGGGACGGGGGGCACCTCCTGCTGCTTCTTAAAGTGATCCAGCGGCTAATTAGCCACTCGGACTTCTTTCATAAGAAAGAGAATCGCTAGCTGAAAAAATTAAAAAAAAAATACCAGGGGAGGGACGCGAGTAGAGGAGAGCCGATTGGCTGCTCCTCTGACAGGGGGGTCTGTGCTGATCCCTTCCCTCTCATTCCCTTCCCTCTCATTCGCTCTCCCTCTCATTCCCTTCCCTCTCATTCGCTCTCCCTCTCATTCGTTTCCACACTTCCCCTCTTTCAAATCACAATCTTCCATGCCCCCAACCTCCATCAGAGCCTTCTGCCTGCTCCCTCCACTTTCACGCCAGAGTCCTCAACTGCCCACTCCCTCCACTTTCACACCAGAAATCCTCAACTGCCCACTCCCTCCACTTTCCTACCAGAGTCCTCAACTGCCCACTCCCTCCACTTTCCTACCAGAGTCCTCAACTGCTCGCTCCCTCCACTTTCCCACCAGAATGCTCAACTGCCCACTCCCTCCACTTTCACATCAGAGTCAACTGCCCGCTCCCTCCACTTTACCACTTTACCACCAGAGTCCTCAACTGCCCACTCCTTCCACTTTCCCACCAGAGTCCTCAACTGCCCACTCCCTCCACTTTCACACCAGAGTCCTCAACTGCCCGCTCCCTCCACTTTCCCACCAGAGTCCTCAACTGCCCACTCCCTCCACTTTCCCACCAGAGTCCTCAACTGCCCACTCCCTCCACTTTCCCACCAGAGTCCTCAACTACCCACTCCCTCCACTTTCACGCCAGAGTCCTCAACTGCCCGCTCCCTCCACTTTCCTACCAGAGTCCTCAACTGCCCACTCCCTCCACTTTCCCACCAGAGTCCTCAACTGCCCACTCCCTCCACTTTCACCCCAGAGTCCTCAACTGCCCACTCCCTCCACTTTCCCACCAGAGTCCTCAACTGCCCACTCCCTCCACTTTCCCACCAGAGTCCTCAACTGCTCACTCCCTCCACTTTCCTACCAGAGTCCTCAACTGCCCACTCCCTTCACTTTCACACCAGAGTCCTCAACTACCCACTCCCTTCACTTTCCTACCAGAGTCCTCAACTGCCCACTCCCTCCACTTTCACACCAGAGTCCTCAACTACCCTCTCCCTCCACTTTCACACCAGAGTCCTCAACTGCCCACTCCCTCCACTTTCCCACCAGAGTCCTTAACTGCCCACTCCCTCCACTTTCACACCAGAGTCCTCAACTGCCCACTCCCTTCACTTTCACATCAAATACCTTAAACCCCAATCCCACTTACACATCGAGGTCCTCAGTCCCACATTGCACAACAATGTCTTTCAACCCTCCCCCTTTTAAATCACAGCCCTCTGTCTACCCCCCCCCCCCCTTTACACACACACACTTTTTAAGTCCTCATTCCCCCTCCCCTTTCCACATCAGAGTCCTCAGTCCCCCATTGCACAACATAGTCCTCCACCACCCCTTCTACATCAGAGTCTTCAGTCCCTCCCCTCCCTTTATAACATAGTCCTTATCCAACCCCCCCCCCCCCCCACACACACACATACTTTTTAAGTCATCAGCCCCCCCACTTTTACAACAGAGTCTTCAGTCAGCCTGTCTGCACCATGGAAACAGATAACACTGCACAGAATCTGAGCAGCGGGGACAGCAATAAAAACTTGGAAAAGGACCAACTCTGTCCCCGCTCTGTCCAAATAAAAAAAAAATGTCTTTACATGCATTATAAGGGGCACCTGCAGGACGAGGGCTGGGTGTCAGGGTTCGCTGGGTTTCAGGGTTCGCTGGGTGTCAGGGTTCGCTGGGTGTCAGGGTTCGCTGGGTGTCAGGGTTCGCTGGGTGTCAGGGTTCGTTGGGTGTCAGGGTTCGCTGGGAGTCAGGGTTCGCTGGGAGTCAGGGTTTGCTGGGTGTCAGGGTTCGCTGGGTGTCGGCGTTCGCTGGGTGTCGGCGTTCGCTGGGTGTCGGGGTTCGCTGGGTGTCGGGGTTCGCTGGGTGTCGGGGTTCGCTGGGTGTCAGGGGTTTGCTGGGTGTCAGGGTTTGCTGGGTGTCAGGGTTCGCTGGGTGTCCGGGTTCGCTGGGTGTCAGGGTCGGCTGGGTGTTAGGGTTCGCTGGGTGTCAGGGTTCGCTGGGTGTCAGGGTTCGCTGGGTGTCAGGGTTCGCTGGGTGTCAGGGTTCGCTGGGTGTCAGGGTCGGCTGGGTGTCAGGGTTCGCTGGGTGTCAGGGTTCGCTGGGTGTCAGGGTTCGCTGGGTGCCAGGGTTCGGCTGGGTGTCAGGGTTCGCTGGGTGTCAGGGTTCGCTGGGTGCCAGGGTTCGGCTGGGTGTCAGGGTTCGCTGGGTGTCAGGGTTCGCTGGGTGTCAGGGTTCGCTGGGTATCAGGGTTCGCTGGGTATCAGGGTTCTCTGGGTGTCAGGGTTTGCTGGGTGTCAGGGTTCGCTGGGTATCAGGGTTCTCTGGGTGTCAGGGTTCGCTGGGTGTCAGGGTTCGCTGGGTGTCAGGGTTCGCTGGGTGTCAGGGTTCGCTGGGTGTCAGGGTCGGCTGGGTGTCAGGGTTCGCTGGGTGTCGGGGTTCGCTGGGTGTCGGGGTTCGCTGGGTGTCAGGGTTCGCTGGGTGTCAGGGTCGGCTGGGTGTCAGGGTTCGCTGGGTGTCGGGGTTCGCTGGGTGTCGGGGTTCGCTGGGTGTCAGGGTTCGCTGGGTGTCAGGGTCGGCTGGGTGTCAGTGTTCGCTGGGTGTCGGGGTTCGCTGGGTGCCAGGGTTCGCTGGGTTGTTAGGGTTCGCTGGGTGTCAGGGTTCGCTGAGTGTCAGGGTTCGCTGGGTGTCAGGGTTTGCTGGGTGTCAGGGTTTGCTGGGTATCAGGGTTCTCTGGGTGTCAGGGTTCGCTGAGTGTCAGGGTTCGCTGGGTGTCAGGGTTTGCTGGGTGTCAGGGTTTGCTGGGTATCAGGGTTCTCTGGGTGTCAGGGTTCGCTGGGTGTCAGGGTCGGCTGGGTGTCAGGGTTCGCTGGGTGTCAGGGTTCGCTGGGTGTCAGGGTTCTCTGGGTGTCAGGGTTCGCTGGGTGTCAGGGTTCGCTGGGTGTCAGGGTTCGCTGGGTGTCAGGGTTTGCTGGGTGTTAGGGTTCGCTGGGTGTCAGGGTTCGCTGGGTGTCAGGGTTTGCTGGGTGTCAGTGTTCGCTGGGTGTCAGGGTTCGCTGGGTGTCAGGGTCTGCTGGGACTTGCAGTTCTTCAGCTGCTGGGAGGCTGCAGTTCAGTTCCCCACTTGGTTGGTTGTAGATTGTCTTCTCCAGGCTGAACTCCGTGTTCCGGAGTGACGGGAAGGTGATTTGATGCGTCTGCTGAGTGACAAATACAATATACAGCAGTAACTGGCATGAGGTCTCAATCATTAGAGGCGGTTCTGTACAGACCTGGCGCGGTGCCTTCGTGTGGGAAATTGTCACTCAGTACCCGCTGTGCCATCCTAGTCTCTGGTCTCGGCCTCCGTGTTATTCTCATATCACCATCATTTGTTTTTTTTGTCGCTCCGCTCTGCGACTGGCCAGATGTCGTTATACCAAAGGAGGTGTTTAGCAGGTTTCTGGCTACCGCCGGTCCAGGAGACGAATCGGAGGCGATGGGCCGGGACCATGACCACATCTTTATTTGCTCAATGACAGGGGACTGCAAGAGACAATACAAAGACTGCTGGACAATAGAGCTCCGGAAAAACACATTGAAGAGGCGCTGCGATTTCTGCAGTTATTCCAATGCAAGAAAATCCTCAAATGAGGCTTTGGCGAGGCCGGTGCTCCTAAAACACGGGCCTCCCTCAATGGGTACCTGGAGGCAACCTATAGTAGAAATATACCAATAGGTACCAAACCACCACCAAAGAGTTCAAAGTGCCTTCAATTGTTTATAATAAGTCACATAAAACCATTAGACATAAAAATTTGTTTAGTTTCGTTTCGTTTTTTCGTTTCCGTTGCTTCGTAAATTCGTAAGTCGCCGGTGTTCGTATTCGTAACGATTCGTATTTTCGTAAGAGTTATTTTTTCGTTGATTCGTTTTTCCGTTAGTTTCATTTTCGTTTATTCGAAATTCGGACGCATTCGTATTTTCGTAGATTTAGTTACATTCGTACTTTCGTTAGATTGATTTATTCGTACTTTCGTAACATTGTTTTCGTAGATTCGTAATCGGAGCATAATTCATAATGTTATGTAATGTGTATGCTATTATTACATTTTAAGGGACACGGAAAATTACGAATCGAAAAAAAAAAGTTACGAATGTACGAATTTTTTCGTTCAATCCATTCGAAGCACGTTAAGCAGCGCCATTGTAAGAGACACGGAAAATTACGAATCAAAAAAAAAAAAAAAAAAAGTTACGAATGTACGAATTTTTCCGCTCAATCCATTCGAAGCACGTTAAGCAGCGCCATTGTAAGAGACGCGGAAAATTACGAATCGCAAAAAAAAAAAAAAGTTACGAATGTACGAATTTTTTCGGTCAATCCATTCGAAGCACGTTAAGCAGCGCCATTGTAAGAGACACGGAAAATTACGAATCGAAAAAAAAAAAAAAAACGAAAAAGTTACGAATGTAGGAAATTTGTCGTTCAATCCATTCGAAGCACGTTAAGCAGCGCCATTGTAAGAGACACGGAAAATTACGAATCGAAAAAAAAAAAAGGTACGAATGTACGAATTTTTTTCGTTCAATCCATTCGAAGCACGTTAAGCAGCGCCATTGTAAGAGACACGGAAAATTACCAATTCAACAAAAAAAAAAAAGTACACATTTTTTCGTTCATTTTGATTTTCGTTGTTCCTGTTTTCGTTTTTCGGATTTTCTTCTTTCGTAGTTTCGTTGTTTCTAATTTGGTTATTTCGGATTTTCGTTGTTTTTCATATTCGTTCGATTCGATAATTCGTTAAAATTTTTAGCGAATCGTTCGTTCATTCGTACGATAACGAATGAACGAATATAACGAATTTTAACGGAAAACGAAAAAAAAAACGAAACGAATTGCACATGTCTAAAAACCATCCAACGTGTTTCCAGGGGGGACAACACAACCCCTTCCTTGGGGCTTAGAAAAGTGTTTTTCAACCTTTATCCAGGTAAGACATCCTTCAAAATGTGGCAGAATCTCAGGGCACACCAGTCAGTGTACAAAGTTTGTATCGCAGCGCCCGGTAGTTGTAATGCAGTGTTCAGAGATCAATAGTTTGTAACGCAGAGAATTTGCAAACTAGTGAACGCTGCGGTATAAACTAGTATCAGTGGGAGGAATAGTGCCCCATCATTGGTGTCAGTGAGAGGAATAGTGCCCCATTATTGGTATCAGTGGGAGGAATAGTGCCCCATCATTGGTATCAGTGGGGGGAATAGTGCCCCATCATTGGTATCAGTGGGAGGAATAGTGCCCCATCATTGGTGTCAGTGGGAGGAATAGTGCCCCATCATTGGTGTCAGTGGGAGGAATAGTGCCCCATCATTGGTGTCAGTGGGAGGAATAGTGCCCCATCATTGGTGTCAGTGGGAGGAATAGTGCCCCATCATTGGTGTCAGTGGGAGGAATAGTGCCCCATCATTGGTGTCAGTGGGAGGAATAGTGCCCCATCATTGGTGTCAGTGGGAGGAATAGTGCCCCATCATTGGTATCAGTGGGAGGAATAGTGCCCCATCATTGGTGTCAGTGGGAGGAATAGTGCCCCATCATTGGTATCAGTGGGAGGAATAGTGCCCCATCATTGGTATCAGTGGGAGGAATAGTGCCCCATCATTGCTGTCAGTGGGAGGAATAGTGCTCCATCATTGGTATCAGTGGGAGGAATAGTGCCCCATCATTGGTATTAGTGGGAGGAATAGTGCCCCATCATTGCTGTCAGTGGGAGGAATAGTGCTCCATCATTGGTATCAGTGGGAGGAATAGTGCCCCATCATTGCTGTCAGTGGGAGGAATAGTGCTCCATCATTGGTGTCAGTGGGGGGGAATAGTGCCCCATCATTGCTGTCAGTGGGAGGAATAGTGCTCCATCATTGGTATCAGTGGGAGGAATAGTGCTCCATCATTGGTATTAGTGGGAGGAATAGTGCCCCATCATTGGTGTCAGTGGGAGGATAGTGTCCCATCATTGGTGTCAGTGGGAGGAATAGTGCCCCATCATTGGTGTCAGTGGGAGGAATAGTGCCCCATCATTGGTGTCAGTGGGAGGAATAGTGCCCCATCATTGGTATCAGTGGGAGGAATAGTGCCCCATCATTGGTGTCAGTGGGAGGAATAGTGCCCCATCATTGGTATCAGTGGGAGGAATAGTGCCCCATCATTGGTATCAGTGGGAGGAATAGTGCCCCATCATTGCTGTCAGTGGGAGGAATAGTGCTCCATCATTGGTATCAGTGGGAGGAATAGTGCCCCATCATTGGTATTAGTGGGAGGAATAGTGCCCCATCATTGCTGTCAGTGGGAGGAATAGTGCTCCATCATTGGTATCAGTGGGAGGAATAGTGCCCATCATTGCTGTCAGTGGGAGGAATAGTGCTCCATCATTGGTGTCAGTGGGAGGAATAGTGCTCCATCATTGGTATTAGTGGGAGGAATAGTGCCCCATCATTGGTGTCAGTGGGAGGAATAGTGTCCCATCATTGGTGTCAGTGGGAGGAATAGTGCCCCACCATTGGTATCAGTGGGAGGAATAGTGTCCCATCATTGGTATCAGTGGGAGGAATAGTGTCCCATCATTGGTATCAGTGGGAGGAATAGTGCCCCATCATTGGTATCAGTGGGAGGAATAGTGTCCCATCATTGGTATCAGTGGGAAGAATAGTGTCCCATCATTGGTATCAGTGGGAGGAATAGTGTCCCATCATTGGTGTCAGTGGGAGGAATAGTGCCCCATCATTGGTATCAGTGGGAGGAATAGTGCCCCATCATTGGTGTCAGTGGGAGGAATAGTGCTCCATCATTGGTGTCAGTGGGAGGAATAGTGTCCCATCATTGGTGTCAGTGGGAGGAATAGTGTCCCATCATTGGTGTCAGTGGGAGGAATAGTGCCCCATCATTGGTGTCAGTGGGAGGAATAGTGCCCCATCATTGGTGTCAGTGGGAGGAATAGTGCCCCATCATTGGTATCAGTGGGAGGAATAGTGTCCCATCATTGGTGTCAGTGGGAGGAATAGTGCCCCATCATTGGTATCAGTGGGAGGAATAGTGCCCCATCATTGGTATCAGTGGGAGGAATAGTGCCCCATCATTGCTGTCAGTGGGAGGAATAGTGCTCCATCATTGGTATCAGTGGGAGGAATAGTGCCCCATCATTGGTATTAGTGGGAGGAATAGTGCCCCATCATTGCTGTCAGTGGGAGGAATAGTGCTCCATCATTGGTATCAGTGGGAGGAATAGTGCCCCATCATTGCTGTCAGTGGGAGGAATAGTGCTCCATCATTGGTGTCAGTGGGAGGAATAGTGCTCCATCATTGGTATTAGTGGGAGGAATAGTGCCCCATCATTGGTGTCAGTGGGAGGAATAGTGTCCCATCATTGGTGTCAGTGGGAGGAATAGTGCCCCACCATTGGTATCAGTGGGAGGAATAGTGTCCCATCATTGGTGTCAGTGGAGGAATAGTGCCCCATCATTGGTATCAGTGGGAGGAATAGTGCCCCATCATTGGTGTCAGTGGGAGGAATAGTGCCCCATCATTGGTGTCAGTGGGAGGAATAGTGTCCCATCATTGGTCTCAGTGGGAGGAATAGTGCCCCATCATTGGTGTCAGTGGGAGGAATAGTGTCCCATCATTGGTATCAGTGGGAGGAATAGTGCCCCATCATTGGTATCAGTGGGAGGAATAGTGCCCCATCATTGCTGTCAGTGGGAGGAATAGTGCCCCATCATTGGTATCAGTGGGAGGAATAGTGTCCCATCATTGGTATCAGTGGGAGGAATAGTGTCCCATCATTGGTGTCAGTGGGAGGAATAGTGCCCCATCATTGGTGTCAGTGGGAGGAATAGTGCCCCATCATTGGTATCAGTGGGAGGAATAGTGTCCCATCATTGGTATCAGTGGGAGGAATAGTGCCCCATCATTGGTATCAGTGGGAGGAATAGTGTCCCATCATTGGTATCAGTGGGAGGAATAGTGCCCCATCATTGGTATCAGTGGGAGGAATAGTGCCCCATCATTGGTATCAGTGGGAAGAATAGTGCCCCATCATTGGTGTCAGTGGGAGGAATAGTGCCCCATCATTGGTATCAGTGGGAGGAATAGTGCCCCATCATTGGTATCAGTGGGAGGAATAGTGTCCCATCATTGGTATCAGTGGGAAGAATAGTGCCCCATCATTGGTATCAGTGGGAGGAATAGTGCCCCATCATTGGTATCAGTGGGAGGAATAGTGCCCCATCACTGGTATCAGTGGGAGGCAGGGGTGGACTGACAACACATGGGGCCCCCGGGCAATCAGAGATTATGGGGCCACACAGTATACACATACTCAGTATACAATCACACAGTATACACAGACATGTTTCTATTGGCTGAGAAGGTACTGGAGAGGTGGGGCAGCTATAATCTCGTGATTTTTAGACCAAAAGGATGTCGGTAAGGGACATTTCAGAGACAGATGTAAAAAAAAACACAGATTTTTACATACTGTCTCTGGTTTTACTGAGGCTGGCAACCCTGATGGGGCCCCCTAGTGGCCCGGGGGGACCTCGGGCAGTGCCCGAGTGGCCGAATGGTCAGTCCGCCCCTGGTGGGAGGAACAGTCCCCCCCAAGGGCCAAATAAAGGCGAGTAAAGAGCCACATCCAGCCTATGGGCCACAATTTAGAGACCACTAACTTAGAGGTAGAGAGTTAAAATGACTGAGGACATCTAGTGGCAGAAAAAAGTACTGCATGGGGAAATCTCTGGCTTTGAGTTGACTATTGCAGCAAAAAGCTGGTTGTGTTATTTTATCTTTCAATGACCTTTCTTTTTCATCGTAATATTTAGTGGCGGAAGTTGTGCGTTGGGCTCGGACACTGTGCTTAGTATGCGCACGGCATATCCGTGTCTAAAGGAATTCTTCGGAGCAGACTGTCTACAGACAGCGCACGGGCGCAGCGTATGGATCTGTTTGTGTCGAGTCTTTGTGTGTGTTTTTTGTGTTAGTGATCGCGAATTCCCCCGACCAGCCGCGATGAGCGCAGTCAAGGTTGAGCTTCTCATTCACGCACATGTATGCCGCATGTGACAGCATGAAGACACTTAAAAATGAACCTGTGCCCCATTTTATAAAGCGGCGGGGGGGGGGCGTGGCGGAGGGGGGGGGGGCTGAGTGACGCGGAGTGGAAAGGCTGCAATCTGTCTTTTGTTCTGCAGGCTTCCAGCTGAAAAGGAAAAGCCGTTCTGACACAAATCCGTCTGTCTGAGGTAGATGGATGCCGGCCATCCGGAGAACTCATTGGCCGGGGAAACCGCCGCGAAGGCCCGTGCGTTTTATCAGATCGGGAAACAAATCCGATATATATAAGTACCCGTAATAAATAAGGAAAAAATATTTTGTGACATTGAGGGGGGGTTACAGGATAAACGCTGAAATGTGACGGGTCACAAAAAACCAGTCCGGTGTCCTCTCAACCTTCGATCTGCTGGCTGCCTATCGGCAGATTCATTTATCATTGGCCGTCTGGAGGAGCAGATGAGATCAATTACTTCAATTAGGAGGATTTAAAGGGAAACCTTTTTTTATTTTTTATTTTTTTATAAGAGAAACCTTTTTAAGTTTTTAGATACATCAGGCAGCGCATCCGCAAAGTATTCACAGTATTCATTCTGTTATGTTACGGCCTCATTCCAAAATGGATTCATTCATTGGAATGGAAATTCATTATTTTCTTCAAAATTCTACAAACAATCCCCCATAATGACAACGTGAAAGAAGTTTGTTTGAAATCTTTGAAAATGTATTAAAAATATAAAAAAATCCCATGTACAGAATTATCACAGGCTCCTCCCATGTACAGAAGTATCACAGGCTCCTCCCATGTACAGAAGTATCACAGTCTCCTCCCATGTACAGAAGTATCACAGGCTCCTCCCATGTACAGAAGTATCACAGACTCCTCCCATGTACATAAGTATCACAGGCTCCTCCCATGTGCATAAGTATCACAGTCTCCTCCCATGTACATAAGTATCACAGACTCCTCCCATGTACATAAGTATCACAGGCTCCTCCCATGTACATAAGTATCACAGGCTCCTCCCATGTACAGAAGTATCACAGGCTCCTCCCATGTACAGAAGTATCACAGTCTCCTCCCATGTACAGAAGTATCACAGGCTCCTCTTATGTACATAAGTATCACAGGCTCCTCCCATGTACAGAAGTATCACAGGCTCCTCCCATGTACATAAGTATCACAGGCTCCTCCCATGTACAGAAGTATCACAGGCTCCTCCCATGTACAGAAGTATCACAGACTCCTCCCATGTACATAAGTATCACAGGCTCCTCCCATGTACAGAAGTATCACAGGCTCCTCCCATGTATATAAGTATCACAGTCTCCTCCAATGTACATAAGTATCACAGGCTCCTCCCATGTACATAAGTATCACAGGCTCCTCCCACGTACATAAGTATCACAGGCTCCTCCCACGTACATAAGTATCACAGGCTCCTCCCACGTATATAAGTATCACAGGCTCCTCCCATGTACATAAGTATCACAGACTCCTCCCATGTACATAAGTATCACAGGCTCCTCCCTTGTATATAAGTATCACAGGCTCCTCCCACGTACATAAGTATCACAGGCTCTTCCCATGTAAATAAGCATCAGAGACTCCTCCCATGTACATAAGTATCACTGGCTCCTCCCACGTACAAAAGTATCACAGGCTCCTCCCACGTACACAAGTATCACAGGCTCCTCCCACATACATAAGTATCACAGGCTCCTCCCACATACATAACTATCACAGGCTCCTCCCATGTACATAAGTATCACAGGCTCCTTCCACGTACATAAGTATCACAGGCTCCTCCCATGTACATAAGTATCACAGACTCCTCCCATGTACATAAGTATCACAGGCTCCTACCATGTACATAAGTATCACAGGCTCCTCCCATGTACATAAGTATCACAGACTCCTCCCATGTACATAAGTATCACAGGCTCCTACCATGTACATAAGTATCACAGACTCCTCCCATGTACATAAGTATCACAGGCTCCTCCCATGTACATAAGTATCACAGTCTCCTCTTATGTACATAAGTATCACAGACTCCTCCCATGTACATAAGTATCACAGGCTCCTCCCATGTACATAAGTATCACAGACTCCTCCCATGTACATAAGTATCACAGGCTCCTCCCATGTACAGAAGTATCACAGGCTCCTCCCATGTACAGAAGTATCACAGGCTCCTCCCATGTACAGAAGTATCACAGGCTCCTCCCATGTACAGAAGTATCACAGGCTCCTCCCATGTACATAAGTATCACAGGCTCCTCCCATGTACATAAGTAACACAGACTCCTCCCATGTATATAAGTATCACAGGCTCCTCCCATGTACATAAGTATCACAGACTCCTCCCATGTATATAAGTATCACAGGCTCCTCCCATGTATATAAGTATCACAGTCTCCTCCAATGTACATAAGTATCACAGGCTCCTCCCATGTACATAAGTATCACAGGCTCCTCCCATGTACATAAGTATCACAGGCTCCTCCCACATACATAAGTATCACAGGCTCCTCCCACGTATATAAGTATCACAGGCTCCTCCCATGTACATAAGTATCACAGGCTCCTCCCATGTACATAAGTATCACAGGCTCCTCCCTTGTACATAAGTATCACAGGCTCCTCCCACGTACATAAGTATCACAGGCTCTTCCCATGTAAATAAGCATCAGAGACTCCTCCCATGTACATAAGTATCACTGGCTCCTCCCACGTACAAAAGTATCACAGGCTCCTCCCACATACACAAGTATCACAGGCTCCTCCCACATACATAAGTATCACAGGCTCCTCCCACATACATAACTATCACAGGCTCCTCCCATGTACATAAGTATCACAGGCTGCTCCCACGTACATAAGTATCACAGGCTCCTCCCATGTACATAAGTATCACAGGCTCCTCCCATGTACATAAGTATCACAGGCTCTTCCCATGTACATAAGTATCACAGGCTCCTCCCATGTACATAAGTATCACAGGCTCCTCCCATGTACATAAGTATCACAGGCTCCTCCCATGTACATAAATATCACAGACTCCTCCCATGTACACAAGTATCACAGGCTCCTCCCATGTACACAAGTATCACAGCCTTTGCTCAATACTTTGGTGAAGCTCCTTTGGCACCAATTACAGCCTCCAGTCTTGTTGGGTATGATGCTACAAGCTTGGCACACCTATTTTTGGGCAGTTTCTCCCATTCTTCTTTGTAGGAACCTCTCGCGCTCCATCAGGTTGGATGGGGAGTGGCGGTGAACAGCCATTTTCAGATCTCTCCAGAGATGGTCAATTGGGTTCAAGTCATGGTTCTGGCTGGGCCACTCAAGGACATTCACAGAGTTGTCCTGTAGCCACTCCTTTGTTATCTTGGCTGTGTGCTTAGGGTCGTTGTCCTGTTGGAAGATGAACCTTTTCCCCAGTCTGAGGTCCAGAGCGCTCTGGAGCAGGTTTACATCAAGGAGGTCTATGTACATTGCTGAATTCATCTTTCCCTCCATCCTGACTAGTCTCCCAGTTCCTGCCGTGGAAAAACATCCCCACAGCAAGATGCTGCCACCACCATGCTTCACGGTAGGGATGGTATTGGTCAGGTGATGAGCGGTGCCTGGTTTCCTCCAGACATGACGCTTGTCATTCAGGCCAAAGAGCTCAATCTTTGTTTCATCAGACCAGAGAATTTTGTTTCTCGTGGCCTGAGAGTCCTTCAGGTGCCTTTTGGCGAGACTCCAGATGGGCTGTCATGTGCCTTTTACTGAGGAGTGTCTTCCGTCTGGCCACTCCCCCATACAGGCCTGATTGGTGGAGTGCTGCAGAGATGGTCGTTCTTCTGGAAGGTTCACCTCTCTACACAGAGAAACTCTGTAGCTCTGGCAGAGTGACCATCGGGGTTCTTGGTCACCTCCCTTACTAAGACCCTTCTCCCCCCGATCACTCAGTTTGGCCGGGCGGCCCACTCTAGGAAGAGTCCTGGTGGTTCCAAACGTCTTCCATTTACAGGTGATGGAGACCACTGTGCTCACTGGAACCTTCAATGCTGCAGACGTGTTTCTCTACAGGCTCAGCTACACAGATGAATGAATAGGAAGCGCTCTGAGGCTCCCTGCTCATTCACAAACCAAAGCATAGTAAACACAGTTTACTGTGCTTCAGTGATGAATGGACACAGGAGTGATTGGTTACCGATTGATCACTGTGTTCATTCAGAAAAGGAAGGGGCCAGTAAATGATATCCATCTGTGTGCCCACAGCAGCTTCCACCTGGAGAAGAGAAGGGGGAAGCCAGCAGCGTTGCAGGGGAAAGGGGGGGGGGGGGGGGGACCGGGGGGGGGGGCGGACAGCAGATAGAAGGAGCGCATGTGCTAGAACCAATCCCCCTGCAGTGCAGCCAGAGGGAGGGAGAGGAGGAGAAGCTTGCAGCGCTACAGGGGAAGGCAGAAGAGGATCGGTGTCTGCAATAAGACAGTACAGCCAGCCCTCCCTGCCTGGGCCCTCCTTTTAAACTAATGGGACCCGGGCCCACTACAGGAGGACCGGTTGTACTGCCTTATCAGCCACCCTGTGCTTTAACTCCAAGCTGGAAGGAAACCAATTATTTTAGGAACCCGCATGCCCGGGTGGGGGTCAAACAATACAATTGATTCTGTGTGAATGGGGCAACATTGAACGTTCTCTATTTCCTCAACAGGTCAAATGTTATTCATTTATATATATATATATATATATATATATATATATATATATATATATATATATATATATATATATATAAAATGGTTTGAGGAAACTGCATTTTGGCCACTAGAGGGAGCTAAGGGTTATAGGAAATAAAATTCCTGGTATTCCCTGGTATCGTCAGCGCCATGGCCATAATGTTTTTATATCCAGTCTATAATTAAGCGTCACCCCATTATGCGAGCTTCAATGAAACCGAACAAATGGAGATTGAAGACGAATACACATGACTTATAGGTTTAGACATTATTTCCCTATCCTGGAGTTCTCATTTAAGTTTTTATTGAGTATATTTTGTAGCTGGATGACAATACCCGCCCAGACTTGAATCCTCCAGCTATTGTCTGACAGCACCAATTACAGGCGGACTTGTTCGACTAAACAAAGAAAAGGTCTGCAAGTTAATCAGTTTCCTGACATTTCACAGCTTGTTTGGAGTGTTCCGAGTAATTGGAATGGCGGGTTCTTATTTCAATGAAGTAATGCCGAAACCACTAAATATAACCACTGTGAAGTAGAACAGCCTTACGTCCTCTCCTTACAATGGGAGAGCAGTCAGCATGCAGCCCCAACATCGCCCAAATCACATAACTATTTGTAACCAGTGAAACTGCTCCGTTCTGGGCAGAAGGGGCAAAATCGAATGTTCTCCTTCTATTTCCAGTACAGGTCGAAGGTTAGTCATTCATAAAAATAAAACAATAGAGAGGTTTGGGAACATATTGCGGTATGGCCACTAGGTGGAGCTAAGTATTGATTTGATCTTCAGCTCCATCTAGTGGGCATAATGTAATATTTTTCCCAAACTATGGCTTTCTTTTTCTTACTGAATAAATAACATTTGATCTGTAAAGGAACTAGAAGGAGAACATTCGATTTTGCCCAAATGTCTACAGTACGATTGTACCAGCAGTTTTGCTGGATTGGAGGCTATGCAATTTTTTTTTTTAATACACTGGGGTAGGGAACGTGGGCGAAACACAGTTCCAGCACCTCCAGAACTGAATGTATGTAGTGGCAAGGTGTAATGGGTTGTGCTACAGTGTCCATTAATGCTGGTTGCTGGGGGTCTATTGTTGCTGCAGGGGATCTATTTTTGCAGGGGGGGTGTTGTTGTTGCTGGGGAGGTCTATTGTTCTATTTTTGCTGCTGGGGAATCTATTGTTTGTGGATGGGATCTATTTTTGCTGGGGATGGGTCTTATGTTGCTCGGGGGGTCAGTTGCCAGGAGGGATCTACTGTCGAGGGAGCAGTCTATTCTGTAGATGGCTGCTGGAGGGTCTATTGATGCTCTCTGTGGTGAGATCGGTTGTTGCTGCTGGGTGTATTTTTGCTGGGGGGGGGGGGTAATTTGTTGTGGGTGGTCCATTGTTGCTGTGGAGATCTATGGTTGCTGGGGGGGGGGTCTATTGTTGGCTGTATGGGATCTATTTTACTTCTTTTCTTGTTATCATTAACAAATTCCATACAAATTACTCAGCACCACAAATGTTACTTAGTTCTGTATTCTCTAAAAGGGACGGTGCTCGGAGGTGGGTAGGGGGTGGAACCAAGGGACGGTGCTCGGAGGTGAATAGGGGGTGGAACCAAGGGACGGTGCTCGGAGGTGAATAGGGGGTGGAACCAAGGGACGGTGCTCGGAGGTGAATAGGGGGTGGAACCAAGGGACGGTGCTCGGAGGTGAATAGGGGGTGGAACCAAGGGACGGTGCTCGGAGGTGGGTAGGGGTGGAACCAAGGGACGGTGCTCAGAGGTGGGTAGGGGGTGGAACCAAGGGACGGTGCTCAGAGGTGGGTAGGGGGTGGAACCAAGGGACGGTGCTCGGAGTTGGGTAGGGGGTGGAACCAAGGGACGGTGCTCTGAGGTGGGTAGGGGGTGGAACCAAGGGACGGTGCTCAGAGGTGGGTAGGGGGTGGAACCAAGGGACGGTGCTCGGAGGTGGGTAGGGGTGGAACAAAGGGACGGTGCTCGGAGGTGGGTAGGGGTGGAACCAAGGGAGGGTGCTTGGAGGTGGGTAGGGGGTGGAACCAAGGGAGGGTGCTTGGAGGTGGGTAGGGTAGGGGGTGGAACCAAGGGACGGTGCTCAGAGGTGGGTAGGGTGTGGAACCAAGGGACGGTGCTCAGAGGTGGGTAGGGTGTGGAACCAAGGGACAGTGCTAGGAGGTGGGAGGGGGTGTAACCAAGGGACGGTGCTTGGAGGTGGGTAGGGGGTGGAACCAAGGGACGGTGCTCAGAGGTGGGTAGGGGGTGGAACCAAGGGACGGTGCTTGGAGGTGGATAGGGGGTGGAACCAAGGGACGGTGCTTGGAGGTGTGTAGGGGGTGGAACCAAGGGACGGTGTGTAGGGGGTGGAACCAAGGGACGGTGCTCGGAGGTGGGTAGGGGGTGGAACCAAAGGACAGTGCTTGGAGGTGGGTAGGGGGGTGGAACCAAGGGACGGTGCTCGGAGGTGGGTAGGGGGTGGAACCAAGGGACGGTGCTCAGAGGTGGATAGGGGGTGGAACCAAGGTACGGTGCTCGGAGGTGGGTAGGGGGTGGAACAAAGGGACGGTGCTCGGAGGTGGGTAGGGGGTTGAACAAAGGGACGGTGCTCGGAGGTGGGTAGGGGTGGAACCAAGGGAGGGTGCTTGGAGGTGGGTAGGGGGCGGAGACAAAGGGTAACTCCAAAAGTGGGATTTCCTGCAACTGTTCTCTAAGGAAAAAAAGCCATGACTACACCTCTTTACGTCAGTCCAACCCTCCTGTCTTGTCACTCGCCAACACACATAGGGCGAAACAGGAAACATTCTGATTGGTTCATGACATGCGGTGGAGGAGTAGCCACACAAGGAGGCTACAAGTATGCATAGGGACATCACAAATGAAACAGGTTGAAGACTTTCCAAAATGATAATAGTAAGGCCACAAATATTGGCTTATTGGAGTTCTCCTCTACCATAACTCCTCTACATAACTGCTGTACTGTGGGGGGGGGGGGGGGGGGAGAGCTGTACTGTGGAGGGGAGATCTGCACTGGTGGTGAGTGCTGCTTGTGAAAGGAAATCTGTACTAAAAGGAAGGGGGCGATTCTGTACTGGGGGGGGGGGGGGGATGGGGGATCTGTACTGGGGGAGGGGATCTGTAATGGTGGTGAGAGCTGGATTAGGAGAGGAAACCCCTTGATCGCCCCCTAGTGTTAACCCCTTCGCCCAGGTCACTCAGCTGTGTTAGAAAAGCGAATGAATATTCGCTTTCCTAACACTAAACGGCCTCTCCGCCAATCAGGTGCTCGGATCTGTTACCTGTCACCTGATTGGTTGAAATGACAGGCACTGTGTTTGTACGCCTGATAGGCGTCCAATCATAGCAGAGGATGGGAAGAGAGGACGGGAGAAGACATCGGAGGAGCTGTCCCACTGCCACCCAGACAGGGTAAGTACAGACGGCGGGCGGGGGGGCACACTGGCAGCATTTGATATGGCACAGTGGCTGCGTTTGATGGGCACAGTGAGGCTGCATTTGATGGGGCACAGTGAGGCTGCATTTGATGGGCACAGTGAGGCTGCATTTGATGGGTACATTGGCTGCATATGATGGGCACAGTGGCTGCATTCGATGGGGCACAGTGGCTGCATTTGATGGGCACAGTGGCTGCATTTGATGGGCACAGTGGCTTCATAAGATGGGCACAGTAGCTGTATTTAATGGGGAACAGTGGCAGCATTTGATGGGCACAGTGGCTGCGTTTGATGGGCACAGTGGCTGCGCCTGATGGGCACAGTGGCTACGCCTGATGGTACAGTGGTGGCAATTGATGGGCACAGTGGCTGCGCTTGATGGTACAGTGGTGGCAATTGATTGGCACAGTGGCTGTGATTGATGGTACAGTGGTGGCAATTGATGGGCACAGTGGCTGCGATTGATGGGCACAGTGGCTGCGTTTGATGGGCATAGTGGCTGCGCTTGATGGTACAGTGGTGGCAAATGATGGGCACAGTGGCCGCGATTGATGGTACAGTGGTGGCAATTGATGGGCACAGTGGCTGCAATTGATAGGGTTTTTTTTTTTTGTTCAGAATTTTTCAGTTTGTTTGCGCCGCCCCCCAAAATATTTTGAGCACCAGCTGCCACTGCCTGGCAGTGAGATCTATATAGTAATCAGTGGGATTTTTTAGCACTGATCGCTGTATAAATGACAATGGTCCCAAAATAGTGTCAAAAGTGTCCGATGCGTCCACCATAATGTTGCAGTCCCGCTAAAAATCGCTGATCGCCGTCATTACTAGTAAAAAAAAAAAAAATAATGAATAATAAAAATGCCATAAAACTATCCCCTATTTTGTAGACGCGATAACTTTTGCGCAAACCAATCAATATACACTTATTGCGATTTTTTTTTTTACCATAAATATGTAGAAGAATACAGATACAGGTGGGCACAGTGGCTGCATAAGATGGGCACAGTAGCTGTATTTAATGGGGCACAGTGGCAGCATTTGATTTGCACAGTGGCTGCATTTGATGGGCACAGTGGCTGCGTTTGATGGGCACAGAGGCTGCGCTTGATGGGCACAGTGGCTGCGCTTGATGGGCACAGTGGCTGCGCTTGATGGTACAGTGGTGGCAATTGATGGGCACAGTGGCTGCGCTTGATGGTACAGTGGTGGCAATTGATGGGCACAGTGGCTGCATTTGATGGGCACAGTGGCTGCGTTTGATGAGCACAGTGGCTGCGCTTGATGGGCACAGTGGCTGTGATTGATGGTACAGTGGTGGCAATTGATGGGCACAGTGACTGCAATTGATTTTTTATTTTTTTTGGATATTTGTTATTGCAAAAGTAGAAAATATTGTTTTTTTTTGTTTTTTTTTTTTTTCAAAATTGTCGCTCTTTATTTGTTTAGAGCGCAAAAAAAAAAAAAAAAAACACAGAGGTGATCAAATACCACCAAAAGAAAGTTCTATTTGTAGGGGGAAAAGGACGTCAATTTTGTTTGAGTACAACGCCGCGCGACCGTCGTGCAATTGTCAGTTAAAGCGACGCAGCGCCGTCTCGCAAAAAATTGCCTGGTCAGGAAGGGGGTAAATCTTCCGGTCTGTAAGTGGTTAATGTGTTTTTTTTTTTAATTGTTTGCAAAAGCGCTGCGCAAATATTGTGTAACAAAAGAAAAAAATGCAACGATCGCCATTATATTTCCTAGGGTTCCTAAAAATTTTTAAAGAATTTTTGGGGGGGTTATACGTAATTTTGGGGGGGTTATACGTAATTTTGGGGGGGTTATACGTAATTTTCTAGCAACAAAATACTGATTTAAACTTGTAAAGTGATTACAGTGCGGCTGCGTGGAAACCACGTGGTGCTTTGACGCCGTGCGTTTCCGTGAGCGGGAAACTCCACCGCATTTTACACGGAGTGTGGGTGCCGATAAGAGTTATTGGCATTACTACACGTTTTTCTTAAAGCAGCGCATTTTGTGGGTGTCAAAGGCGTGCGATTTACACGCACTTTCACGCCCGCACAAATGGGAACTTATTACCAGCCACTGATAAAACAAAAATGTACTAAACCCTCAAAGTAAACTGAAGATCACAATGCTGAAAGCTGATTAACAATGTATCAAAGCAGCAAAATATTTAGGCTCATAATTCTACACAAGGAGTGTGATATGGAGGACAAGGCTGCCCCCTAGTGGTCCGCCATAGATGGTGTTTTGCAGAAGAAGGTTTTTTTTTTGGTTTTTTTTTGTGCTGTATAAAAATGATTCAGTGATTTCATATAAATGATTAGGATTGTAAAAATACTACAAATGATAGAATAACTGTAATTCAATCATACAAAATATATGTATATATTTGTTGTTACTAAGAAATTAATGCGATTGGCTGCAAAATACATTTTCAAATTCTACTAGGATAATAAACCCGTTTTCTATGTTCTTCTATTTTTCATATATACTGTGTATGTGTGTGTGTGTATATATATATATACTGTGTATGTGTGTATATATATATATATACTGTTGTTGCTGGGGTAGATCTATTGCTGCAGAGGATGATCTATTATTGCTGGTGGGGATCTTTTGCTGCAGTAGTCTACTGTTGCTAGGCTGGGGTATTTCGTTGTGGGGTTCTTTGATTGCAGGGCAGGGGTCTGTTGTTTGCCTGGGGGGGGGGTCTATTGCAGCTGGGAGGGATCTACTGATGAGGGAGGGGTCAATTGATGCTGTCTGCTAGGAGATCTATTGTTGCTGATGAGGGTATGTTGTTGTTGTTGGGGTAGATCTATTGTTGCTGGGGTGGATCTAGTGTTGCTGGTGGGGGGTCTGCTGTTGCAGGGGTCTGCTGTTGCTGGAGATTATTTTGATGTGGGGGGGTCTATTATTTAGGGGGAGGGGTCTATTGTTTGCCTGGGGTGGGGTTTATTGTTGCTGATGCTGGGGGGTCAGTTGTAGCTGGGAGGGATCTATTGAGACTGGCTGGCAGGAGATCTATTGTTGCTGATGGGGGTATGTTGTTGCTGGGGAAGATCTATTGTTGCTAGGGTGGATCTATTGTTGCTGGGGGGGGTATTTCGTTGCAGGGCTCTATTGTTGCTGGGGAGGTATTTTCTTGTTGGGCTCTATTTCTACAGGTGGGTGTTTGATGTTGCCGGGGTACATTCCAAGCTCTGCTGTACATGGACCACAGGGGGCTGCTACCTGGTCACATTTAGGGACTTACAAATCAGCGATGTATTTATTGCCTTCATTTGTGTCTCCCAGATCCACCAATGGACAAGCAGAGTCCGAGAAACATGGCAGGGGGCGCATATGGGGGGGGGGGGGGGACCGGAATTTACAGGGGTGTGTGGAAGCGACCAGACAGCTGTGCAGCCTCCAGATCGCTGACATCGGCTGGTTTACACACACTCAGTATGTGTAGAGTCGCCCGCTGTCCCAGCTGTAAGGTCAGGTGCAAAATTTGAAAGAAATAGAATAAATATTTAAAAGATAAAAAAAAAGCTTTTTCTGCATTATTCACCTTCAATACAGAGATGACCTCCTCCTTATTTATTTTTTTCTGCTGATAGATGTCCTCAGTCTTCTAGCCATCATCATCATCATCATTCAACGCACTTTCTCTGAGTCCAGGTGATCCCGGACGCACCCCCAACCTGCTTCCAGACAGGCCCCTCCCCCCTCCTCTGCTCTCTCCTCCTATCAGCGTGCTTCTTTTTTTTAAAACGTATTCACTCCTTTGTGCTGCTTCTTCCACTCACATACCAGCCCTGCTGTACATGGACCACAGGAGGCTGATACCGGGTCACATTTAGGTACCTACAAATCAGCGACGTATTAATCGCCTTCATTTGTGTCTTCTCTGGCGTTCAGCATTTGTTCCCGTCAGCCCCGTTATTTTTTACGAGTTGCGTCTTCCTACGTCTGAATAACAATTGAGGGAGTTTAGGGGGGAAAAGTAATTTTATTCTCAAGCTGTTGTTTCAGGCTTAATGCTCTTTCCATCAAATCTCGGTACATCTATCTCGTAACATCGAACGTAACTGGAAGCGGTTTAAAGGGCGAATGTAAAGAATTCCCTGAGTGCGCACGAAGGGGGGCGAGGAAAATCGATACAATAAAAAGGAGCTTCCAGTGCAGATATTAGTAAAAATAATCGTTCGGTCACCGGTGCCGGCCTTCCCCGCCACTCACCCGGCAATGTTTCTTCACCGCGGCCCATTATTGGAATCACTCGGCTCGCCGTTCCGTTGTATCGCTTTGTGCGTTTTATATCAGGCGGGGAAATTGAGCATTAAATCAGCGCGGCTATTTATTTCCTGCATTAAGGGATCATTATTCTTCCTACAAGCCGGCCTTTTGTGTTAGGAATTAAAAACGGAGATTTATCAAAGGCGTTGCTGACAGAATCGGGCGCGTAATTAGCGCAAATCATTCCGCCGCTCGCTTGGTAAATTGTTTCCGGCGGTTTGGTGGGGATTTGAGTTCCCGGTTCCTGGGCGGCCGACCGTGACAGTTTTATTCTGCGAGGATAACCGGTGTATGGAGATTGATGCATGGGCTGCCCCGTGTCCGCTTCACGCCAATCGTTACATTGTTACTCCTTTATCTTCACCCGGTAATCAGCCAGGAACATGCCAGGCTGAGGATGGCTATGTTCACTCCTCCACTTCATCCAGTGCCGGGACCAGGTCAGCCAGTGCTGGGACTAGGTCAGCCAGTGCCGGGACTAGGTCAGCCAGTGCCGGGACTAGGTAAGCCAGTGCCGGGACTAGGTCAGCCAGTGCTGGGGCCAGGTCAACCAGTGCCGGGACTAGGTCATCCAGTGCTGGGGCCAGGTCACCCAGTGCCGGGACTAGGTCATCCAGTGCCGGGACCAGGTTACCCAGTGCCGGGACTAGGCCACCATTGCCGGGACTAGGTCATCCAGTTCCCGGGACCAGGTCACCCAGTGTCGGGACCAGGTCACCCAGAGCTGGGGTCAGGTCAGCCAGTGCTGGGGCCAGGTCATGCAGTGCCTGGACCAGGTCACCAATGCTGGGACTAGGTCATCCAGTTCCCGGGACAAGATCATCCAGAGCCAGGACTAGGTCATCCTGTGCCGGGACTAGGTCATCCTGTGCCGGGACTAGGTCATCCTGTGCCGGGACTAGGTCATCCAGTGCCGGGACCAGGTCATCCAGTTCCAGGACTAGGTCATCCAGTGCCGGGACCAGGTCATCCAGTGCCGGAACCAGGTCATCCAGTGTCGGGACTAGGTCATCCAGTGCCGGGACCAGGTCATCCAGTGCCGTGACTAGGTCATCCAGTTTCAGGCCTAGGTCATCCAGTGCCGGAACCAGGTCATCCAGTGTCGGGACTAGGTCATCCAGTGCCGGGACCAGGTCATCCAGTGCCGTGACTAGGTCATCCAGTTTCAGGCCTAGGTCATCCAGTGCTGGGGCCAGGTCATCCAGTGTCATTGCCAGGTCATCCAGTGTCGTTGCCAGGTCATCCAGTGTCGGGGCCAGGTCATCCAGTGTCGGGACTAGGTCATCCAGTGCCGGGACCAGGTCATCCAGTGCCGTGACTAGGTCATCCAGTTTCAGGCCTAGGTCATCCAGTGCCGGAACCAGGTCATCCAGTGTCGGGACTAGGTCATCCAGTGCCGGGACCAGGTCATCCAGTGCCGTGACTAGGTCATCCAGTTTCAGGCCTAGGTCATCCAGTGCTGGGGCCAGGTCATCCAGTGTCATTGCCAGGTCATCCAGTGTCGTTGCCAGGTCATCCAGTGTCGGGGCCAGGTCATCCAGTGTCGGGACTAGGTCATCCAGTGCCAGGACTAGGTCATCCAGTGCTGGGGTCAGGTCATCCAGTGCCGGGACTTAGTCATCCAGTGCCCAAGGTGAAGATGGAAAACTGCTCCTCCTCACCTCTTCCCCCCGCCTATCAGACATTGTAGCGAGCACCTCATAGGATCAACCCTCCCTGTAACCCTAATGCGGCGTACACTCGGTCGTAATTTCTGATGGAAACAGTCCGATCGGAGCTTTTCATCGGATTTTCCCACCGTGTGTACGCCCAACGGTCTTTTTCTGTCGGAATTTCCGACGGACTTTGGATTAACCCTCCATGTATTCCTAACACTAACCTTCCCTGTAACCCTAACACTAACCCTCCATGTATTCCTAACACTAACCTTCCCTGTAACCCTAACACTAACCCTCCATGTATTCCTAACACAACCCCTCCATGTATTCCTAACACTAACCCTCCATGTATTCCTAACACTAACCTTCCCTGTAACCCTAACACTAACCCTCCATGTATTCCTAACACTAACCCTCCATGTATTCCTAACACAACCCCTCCATGTATTCCTAACACTAACCCTCCATGTATTCCTAACACTAATCCTCCATGTAACCCTAACACTAACCCTCCATGTATTCCTAACACAAACCTTCCCTGTATTTCTAACACTAACCCTCTCTGTAACTCTAATAACATTCCTGTATTCCTAACACTAATCCTCCATGTATTCCTAACACTAACCTTCAATGTATTCTTAACACTAACCTTCCCTGTATTCCCAACACCACCCTTCCATGTATTGCTAACACTAACCCTCCCTGTAACCCTAACACTAACCTTCCCTGTATTCCCAACACTAACCCTTCCTGTAACACTATCTTTCGTGTAACCCTAACACTCCCTTTAACCCTAACACTATCCTTCCTGTAATACTAATACTAACCCTCCATATAAACCTAACACTAACTGTCACTGTAACCGTAACACAAACCTTCCTATGACCATAACACTAATCCCTTCCTGTAATCCTAATACTAACTCTTTCTGTGACCCTAACACTAACCTTCTCTGTATTGCTAACATTCAAACAGGAAGCACAGTTGCCCGTTAACCACTTCAGCCCCGTAAAAAATTTGGCTGCTGAATGACCAGAGCACTTTTTGCGATTCGGCACTGTGTCGCTTTAACTGACAAATGCGCGGTCGTGCAACAATGTACCCAAACAATATTTCCCACAAATATAATTTTTTTTCCCCACAAATACAGCTTTCTTTTGGTGGTATTTGATCACCTCTGAAGTTTTTATTTTTTGCGCTGTAAACAAAAAAATAAACACTATTTTGTACTTCTTGCTATAATAAATATTCCCATTTTTTTTTTAAAAAAGCACATTTTTCCTCAGTTTAGGCCGATACGTATTCTATTACATATTTTTGGTAATAAAAATCGCAATAAACGTTTATTGATTATTTTGCGCAAAAGTTATAGCGTCTACAAAATAGGGGATAGATTTATAGCATTTTTTATTATTATTTTTTTTTACTAGTAATGGCGGCGGCGATCAGCGATTTTTCGTATGACTGCGGTATTATACTGCGGTATTATGGCGGACGTATCGGACAATTTTGACACATTTTTGGGACCATTGTCATTTATACAGCAATCAGTGATATAAAAATGCACTGATTACTGTAAAAATGTCACTGGCAGTGAAGGGGTTAACACTAGGGGGCAATCAAGGGGTAAACTGTGTTCCCTGTGTGTGTGTTTTTTACGTTTCATTATACAATTGTCCCGAAAGTTTATAATCGGTAATAACGTAGACCGGCCAATAAGGGAATCACCTGAACTCCCAATTGGGATCCAGCAATCCGGAATGAAATGTGACAATGTACGAGGGGAGATCTGTTATTATTCCAGCAGATGGCGCTCTTATTCCTAGAAAATGTGTTGTTCCTTTACATGTTACGTCCTTTTCTATTATTTTTTTTTTCGAAGGGTAATATTAGATTCTGAGCGTGTGAATACAAACATACATGCAGATCACATGTTACCATTAGACCCCCCCAATGACGTCAATGTGTGCTACATGCAGTAGCCGGCCAATCGCAGCGTGGGCCTCATTCACTTGAATGGGTCACATTTGGCATCCATAATGCCCACCAAACCCAACACAAGGTATTGTTTTTGCCAGGCGAGGGGAGGCATTTCCTCAGTCTCCCTTCCCCAGTGATCAGACTGCAACATTGTAATTTTGTAGCAAATCACAAGCTGAGATGATGCCATCATTCCGCTGCAGGCATGGGGAAGCATTTCCTCAGTCTCCCTACCCTCAGTAATCAGACTGCAACAGCGTGGGCCTCATTCACTTGAATGGGTCACATTTGTTATCCATAATGCCCACCAAACCCAACAAAGGGTATCATTTTTGCCAGGCAGGGGGAAGCATATTCTCAGTCTCCCTTCCCTCAGAGATCACTATGGACCAACTTGTCCCTTAGTGATTTGGCCCTTCTATATGTGCTAGTGGGTTTGTCTGAGCCTTGTGCATTGGGGGGGCTGAACGCCGGAGCCTTGTGCATTGGGGGGGCTGAACGCCTGAGCCTTGTGCATTGCGGGGGCTGAACACCTGAGCCTTGTGCATTGGGGGGCTGAACGCCGGAGCCTTGTGCATTGCGGGGGCTAAACGCCTGAGCCTTGTGCATTGCGGGAGCTGAACGCCGGAGCCTTGTGCATTGCAGGGGCTGAACGCCGGAGCCTTGTGCATTGCGGGGGCTGAACGCCGGAGCCTTGTGCATTGCGGGGGCTGAACGCCGGAGCCTCGTGCATTGGGGGGCTGAACGCCGGAGCCTTGTGCATTGCGGGGGCTGAACGCCGGAGCCTTGTGCATTGGGGGGGCTGAACGCCGGAGCCTTGTGCATTGCGGGGGCTGAACGCCGGAGCCTTGTGCATTGCGGGGGCTGAACGCCTGAGCCTTGTGCATTGGGGGGGCTGAACGCCTGAGCCTTGTGCATTGGGGGGCTGAACGCCGGAGCCTTGTGCATTGGGGGGCTGAACGCCGGAGCCTTGTGCATTGCGGGGGCTGAACGCCGGAGCCTTGTGCATTGCGGGGGCTGAACGCCGGAGCCTTGTGCATTGCGGGGGCTGAACGCCGGAGCCTTGTGCATTGCGGGGGCTGAACGCCGGAGCCTTGTGCATTGCGGGGGCTGAACGCCGGAGCCTCGTGCATTGCGGGGGCTGAACGCCAGAGCCTTGTGCATTGCGGGGGCTGAACACCTGAGCCTTGTGCATTGGGGGGCTGAACACCGGAGCCTCGTGCATTGGGGGGCTGAACGCCGGAGCCTTGTGCATTGCGGGGGCTGAACGCCGGAGCCTTGTGCATTGGGGGGCTGAACGCCGGAGCCTTGTGCATTGCGGGGGCTGAACGCCGGAGCCTTGTGCATTGGGGGGGCTGAACGCCTGAGCCTTGTGCATTGCGGGGGCTGAACGCCGGAGCCTTGTGCATTGCGGGGGCTGAACGCCGGAGCCTTGTGCATTGCGGGAGCTGAACGCCAGAGCCTTGTGCATTGCGGGGGCTGAACGCCGGAGCCTTGTACATTGCGGGGGCTGAACGCCTGAGCCTTGTGCATTGGGGGGGCTGAACGCCTGAGTCTTGTGCATTGGGGGGGCTGAACGCCTGAGCCTTGTGCATTGCGGGGGCTGAACGCCGGAGCCTTGTGCATTGTGGGGGCTGAACGCCGGAGCCTTGTGCATTGCGGGAGCTGAACGCCAGAGCCTTGTGCATTGCGGGGGCTGAACGCCGGAGCCTTGTGCATTGCGGGGGCTGAACGCCGGAGCCTTGTGCATTGGGGAGGCTGAACGCCAGAGCTTTGTGCATTGGGGGGCTGAACGCCGGAGTCATTTGGAGGCATTTTCCTCCACACAGTTGCCTCATCCCACGTTCAAAGTCACTGAAATCCCCTTTCTTCCCCCATTCTGATGCTCAGTTTGAACTTCAGCAAGTCGTCTTCACCACGTCTAGATGCCTCAATGTATTGACTTGCCATGTGATTGGCTGATTAGCAATTTGTGTTACCGAGCAATTGAACGGGTGTACCTAATAAAGTGGCCGGTGAGTGTACATTGTTGCCCATGCAGGTGTTTTTTTACATCGTATAGGGACCACAGCTTGGCCAGTGCTTGCAGATGCCATGGCCAGACAAGTAGGAGCCCCCTACTGGGCATTAAGCTGCGCTGAACTAGCCTTCAACGTCTTCCAGGCCTGGAATAGAATGTGCCGTGCCTTGCATGCATGGTCCCCAGTGATCTGTTAGTCTTGAAAGTATCATGAACGTGGTGGTGAGGTGGTGGTGGTGGTGGGGGGGGGGGGGGGGGGACTTTGCTAGCTCTTATCATCGGTGTTGCTAATACGGATTGCTGACTTTGCCCTAAGGGACTCCCCCATCCCCCCCCCCCCTTCTCCTGGCGATGTGAGGCTGGGCTGCTATCAGCTGTGACTCAGGTTTAGAAGATGGTTTCCTGTGGTAGTGGGCGTGGAGCTTGTGTACAACACGCCACGGCGCTTCTCCACCGGACCTGTCACTGCCTTTGCCTGTCCCGGAGCTCCCTGTGTTAGCGGGGTGGCTTTTGCATGACAATAGAGCTGGGGGGGGGTGCAGCAGACGGGAAATAGGAAATTCCTCCACCGCTCTCCCCGATGTCAGGCAAAGTCTAGGAAGCGTCAACTCATGGCTGAGGACTTCGATATTGCAGGTAAGATCATTGCCCTTCGTCTTCCTCCGGGCGTTTCGCCGTACGTCCGAGACGTAATCTAGAGTCAACCGCAGTCCATTCAGGGCAAAGTGACAGGTCCTCTTCATAGCAAGTTATATTCCTATTACACTTCTTGCTGGGAAAAGCCCGGATGGGGGGGCACTGTGGCCACAACCGGCAAAACCCTTTGCCTTTCTCAGAGCGTCCGGCCAAGACGTAGTCTAGAGTCAACCGAACTCCATTCAGGGCAAAGTCACAGGTCCTCTTTACAGCAAGTTATATTCCCATTGCACTCCTTGCTGCCCGCAGTAGGGTTGCACTGTGGCCGCAACCGGCTGGGTAACTGTTATCAATGTATTTGTTATAGGTCAATTTGCACACCCTTTGCCTTTCTCCTAGCATCCGTTCAACGTCAGAGACATGGGCGTCCGCAGAACTTTTTTCAGGGGGGGGGGGGGGGCATCATTTTAGGGTCACCCATTCACCTCCTCTTTTCGACAATGTCATTATCACATTATCATGGTCCGGGGCTGCAGACATAGTACAGTCCCTAGGATAACTAATGGATAATGGCCAACAGGCCCTTTTATCAGACCCAGCAAAACTACAGCAGTGATCCCTCCGGCTGGACGATCGCTCGGGGGCGATTCTGGTCAGTAGTGTAGCATGTCTGTACCCTGGTAGTGGCTCAGTCTTTCTCTCTGGTGACACTGGGTAGCGTGGCTCTCTCTCTGGTTGCGCTGGGCAGCGTGGCTCTCTCTCTGGTGGCGCTGGGCAGCATGGCTCTCTCTCTGGTGACGCTGGGCAGCGTGGCTCTTTCTCTCTGGTGGCGCTGGGCAGCGTGGCTCTCTCTCTCTCTGGCTTGCACCCAGCACACTCCTTATTCTTTGGCCTGTAGCGCTCTCTCCCTCAGCTTTTTTCCAGGCTGCAGTCTCTAAATATCTCTCTTGATCGAGCTGTAGCCTCCTACCTGTGGAAAATGGGGCCGCCAATCTTTGGGACTACATGTCCCATGATGCTCGCCTCTCCTGGTCGCCTTTGATTGGCCCTCAGTTATGGCCAATGGTGAAGGAACGGAGCGGGCAGGAAGCTGGGCGGGGAACCTGGTAAGAGCCGCCGTCTCTTCTCCCTGACAGGAGAAAGGGGGGGCGAGCGGGGGACACCTCTGATAGCCCACAGCTCGCCTTTCTCCTGACACAGCGCTGCCAAGTTCTCTGCTGGACTGAGCAGGAAAAAGAGCCCAAAGTCACACTACACTGATAGGGGGGCTTGACAGCACCTTAATGGTGTCACCGCATTGGCAGGTGGCACCCCGATATCGACCCAACTGTACTCAATTTAAGATCCGATTCCTGATTCCGGGGGGGGCACATGACCCCCCTTGCCGATACCTGCGGACGCCCATGGTCAGAGACGTAGTCTAGAGGCAACCGCAGTCCATTCAGGGAAAAGTGACAGGTCCTCTTCATAGCAAGTTATATTCCCATTGCACTCCTTGCTGGGAAAAGCCTGGAGTAGGGAGGCGCTGCGGCCGCAACCGGCTGGGTCGCCGGTATCAATGTATTTATTATAGGTCAGTTTATGCACTTTATATGTGTTGTACCTTAACATCAGTCCCTGCCGCCCAAAAGCTTACAATCTAAGGTCCTTATCTCACTTACTAGGGCCAACTTAGACAGGAGCAGGTCTTTGGAGTGTGGAAGTAAACCGGAGTACCCGGAGGAAACCCACGCAGGCACAGGGAGAACATGCAAACTCCAGGCAGGTAGTGCCGTGGTTGGGATTCGAACCGACGACCCTGACAGAGAAGAATGTTTAGCCAGCACACCATGGATCCATATCATATTGCAGTGTAATTCTTGATAGTGTAAGGTTTCAGGGGCATATAGGGCACCTTTGTCAAGCAAGTGATGGCTCTCCTACTAACAAGCCTACTTATACTGATATTATTCCATGCCACACTTCCATTCATCTTTCGGAGCCCCTGGTAATAGCTGGGACTTCAAGGTATGGGGGTGCATGTGACCATTATTCCCAAGAGACAGTGCTCAGGGATCGATCCTGAGGCCCGAACACTCTCATGTAGGAGTGAACAGGAGGTCATGAACCCTGCTTAAGCTCCAACATAGACCGAGACAACTGTAAATGCCCCTCTATTCCACGCTTCCACGCCAATCCATTCGTCTTTCAGAGCCCCTGGAAATAGCGGCTACTCAGGGGCGTAACTATAGGGGGTGCAGCAGGCCATGTGGCCCCCTCTACATATGGCCGGTGGCAGCATAGGCGGTAAGGCACCGGGCGCACGGGTGGCTAGAGGTGGGGGGTGACTAGCAGAGCTCCACGCTCGACTACCGCACTGGCTGCTCTTTAGTTGTGCATTCCCCACACAACCTGTGTCCTCTGCCGCTCCTCCGGGTCCCCCTCTCCTGCTCCATGCAGTGCAGCTCAGTCCGGTGTCTGTCCTCCCCAGCCAGAGTCCCGCCCCCTGAGTCCGGCTCACACTGCACTGCATGCTTCTCCCGGGCAAACAAACTTTAAGCACACAGATGCAGCGCAGCCCTATGAGAGCCGGCTCCCCAAAGGACACCGCAGGCTTGTCTGCCAGCACCCCCCCTCCTCCTACACAGATGTTGACAGATCTTTCTGGGAGATATGTCCCCTAAGGACAGGGATCCCATCTCCCCTGGGGACAGGGCCCAGTTCTCCCTAAGGACAGGGACCCCATTTTCCTTGGGGACAAGGACCCCATCTCCTCTGGGGACAGAGCCCACTTCTTCCCAGAGGACAGGGACTTAATTTCCCATGAGGACAGGGACCCTCTTTTCCATGGGGACAGGGACCCCTTCTCACCTGAGGACAGAGACCCCATCTCCCCTGGGAACAGGGCCCACTTCTCCCCAGAGGACAGGGACCCCATTTCCCTTGGGGACAGGGACTCCTACTTACGTGGGGACAGGGACCCCATCTTCCCTAAGGACAAGGACCCAATCTCTCCTGGGGACAGGGCCCACTTCTCCCCAGAGGACAGGGACCCAATTTCCCTTTCCCTTCTTCCTCTTTGTCTCAAAGGTGTAACATCATAGGTCTGTTTAGACCTCTGATATCTCACCAAAGTCCCCCAACGGGGCTCCTAAAAAATTGTAAAAATAATAAAAAAAACTGCTGATACCAGTTTTGGAACTACAGGGCTCACAAAAGTCGTACCTGTGACCGAGCCCTGGAGTTCCACCACCGGACTCGGAGGGAAGGGCCTCGGCTGGGGTTCAGGGGGGCCCTTCATGGTTTCTTGCACCGGAGCCCTGAAGGTTCTAGTTACACCACTGCGACTACTTAAAGGTATGGGGGTGCATGTGACCTTCTCCTTTTCCTCCCAGGATACAGTGCTTGGTTCACAAGTCCCACTCTCATGTAGAAGTAGATACAGTATGAGATTCTTAATACTGTGTAACCTCAGAAAAAGTGCTTACCTAGGGATTGGACCAGCCATACTCAACCAGAGGAGCCCTAGGGTTCCTCCAGAGGCTTCTATGGGTTCTTTGAGATGTGGCTGATTGGCCACCCCTGTAAGGAGCATTCTTCCCACTGATCACCTATGTAAGGAACATTCTTCTCACTGACCACCAATGTAAGGGACATTCTTCCCACTGATCACCAATGTAAGGGACATTCTTCTCACTGATCACCAATGTAAGGGACATTCTTCTCACTGACCACCAATGTAAGGGACATTCTTCTCACTGACACCAATGTAAGGGGAACATTCTTCTCACTGATCACCAATGTAAGGAACATTCTTCCCACTGATCACCATTGTAAGGAACATTCTTCCCACTGATCACCAATGTAAGGAACATTCTTCTCACTGACACCAATGTAAGGGACATTCTTCCCACTGATCACCAATGTAAGGGACATTCTTCTCACTGATCACCAATGTAAGGGACATTCTTCTCACTGACCACCAATGTAAGGGACATTCTTCTCACTGACCACCAATGTAAGGGACATTCTTCTCACTGATCACCAATGTAAGGAACATTCTTCCCACTGATCACAATTGTAAGGAACATTCTTCTCACTGATCACCAATGTAAGGAACATTCTTCTCACTGATCACCAATGTAAGGAAACATTCTTCTCACTGATCACCAATGTAAGGGACATTCTTCTCACTGATCACCAATGTAAGGAACATTCTTCCCACTGATCACCAATGTAAGGAACATTCTTCCCACTGATCACCAATGAAAGGGACATTCTTCTCACTGATCACCAATGTAAGGAACATTCTTCCCACTGATCACCAATGTAAGGAACATTCTTCCCACTGATCACCAATGTAAGGAACATTCTTCCCACTGATCACAATGTAAGGAACATTCTTCTCACTGATGATCACCAATGTAAGGAACATTCTTCCCACTGACCACCAATGTAAGGGACATTCTTCTCACTGATCACCAATGTAAGGAACATTCTTCCCACTGATCACAATGTAAGGAACATTCTTCTCACTGATCACCAATGTAAGGGAACATTCTTCTCACTGATCACCAATGTAAGGAACATTCTTCCCACTGATCACAATGTAAGGAACATTCTTCCCACTGATCACCAATGTAAGGTACATTCTTCTCACTGATCACCAATGTAAGGAACATTCTTCCCACTGATCACCAATGTAAGGAACATTCTTCTCACTGATCACCAATGTAAGGAACATTCTTCCCACTGACCACCAATGTAAGGAGCATCTCCTCACTGATCACCAATGTAAGGAACATTCTTCCCACTGATCACCAATGTAAGGAACATTCTTCCCACTGATCACCAATGAAAGGGACATTCTTCTCACTGATCACCAATGTAAGGAACATTCTTCTCACTGATCACCAATGTAAGGAACATTCTTCCCACTGATCACCAATGTAAGGAACATTCTTCTCCACTGATCACCAATGTAAGGAACATTCTTCTCACTGATCACCAATGTAAGGAACATTCTTCCCACTGATCACCAATGTAAGGAACATTCTTCCCACTGATCACCAATGTAAGGAACATTCTTCTCACTGATCACCAATGTAAGGAACATTCTTCCCACTGATCACCAATGTAAGGAACATTCTTCTCACTGACCACCATTGTGAGAAACATTCTTCTCACTGATCACCAATGTAAGGAACATTCTTCTCACTGATCACCAATGTAAGGAACATTCTTCTCACTGATCACCAATGTAAGGAACATTCTTCTCACTGATCACCAATGTAAGGAACATTCTTCTCCACTGATCACCAATGTAAGGAACATTCTTCTCACTGATCACCAATGTAAAGGAACATTCTTCCCACTGATCACCAATGTAAGGAACATTCTTCCCACTGATCACCAATGTAAAGAACATTCTTCCCACTGATCACCAATGTAAGGGACATTCTTCCCAATGACTTCCCTCCTCTTTGCAATATGAAAAGTTATGGCTTTGTATACAGCGTACACTTTTTTTTATATAAACTTGTTTTTGTAAAAGGAGGTGATAGGGAGGATGGGGGAATTATTTCACAACACACAGCTGGCATCCTGTGCAGTTATAGCAAAGAATTAAACCACCAACCGTCATGCGGGGCTCTAGTCTGCACTGTAGAGCAACTTCAGTATTAAAAGACTTTTAAACCCAACAACAGAAAATAAATATATTGCGGCTCACCAGTTCTTAGGTGTGGGGTTGGTCCCCTCATAATGGGCACAACAGGGGTACAGACCTGGGAACTCAGCACAGGGATGGTGGGAACTCTTCATAATGGGCACAGCGGGTGTACAGACCCGGGAACTCAGCACAGGGATGGTGGGAACCCCTCATAATGGCCACAGCGGGTGTACAGACCGGGAACTCAGCACAGGGATGGTGGGAACTCCTCATAATGGGCCACAGCGGGTGTACAGACCCGGGAACTCAGCACAGAGATGGTGGGAACCCCTCATAATGGGCACAGCAGGTGAACAGACCCGGGAACTCAGCACAGGGATGTGGGAACCCTTCATAATGGGCACACAGCAGGTGTACAGACCCGGGAACTCAGCACAGGGATGGTGTGGAACCCCTCATAATGGGCACAGCGGGTGTACAGACCCGGGTACTCAGCACAGGGACGGTGGGAACCCTTCATAATGGGCACAGCAGGTGAACAGACCCGGGAACTCAGCACAGGGATGGTGGGAACCCCTCATAAGGGGCACAGCGGGTGTACAGACCGGGGAACTCAGCACAGGGATGGTGGGAACCCCTCATAATGGGCACAGCGGGTGAACAGACACGGGAACTCAGCACAGGGATGTGGGAACCCCTCATAATGGGCACAGCGGGGTACAGACACGGGAACTCAGCACAGGGATGGTGGGTACTCCTAATAATGGGCACAGCAGGTGTACAGACTGAGGGAACTCAGCACAGGGATGGGGGAACCCCTCATAATGGGCACAGGGGGTGTACAGACCCGGGAACTCAGGGATGGTGGGAACCCTCATAATGGGCACAGCAGGTGTTACAGACCCGGGAACTCAGCACAGGGATGGTGGGAACCCCTCATAATGGGCACAGACGGGGTACAGACCCGGGAACTCAGCACCGGGATGGTGGGAACCCCTTATAATGGGCACAGCAGGTGTACAGGACCGGGAACTCAGCACAGGGATGGGGGAACCCCTTATAATGGGCACAGCGGGTGTACAGACCAGGGAATTCAGCACAGGGATGGTGGGAACTCCTCATAATGGGCACAGCGGGTGTACAGGGATGGTGGGAACCCCTCAGCACAGGGATGGTGGGAACCCATAATGGGCACAGCAGGTGTACAGACATGGGAACTCAGCACCGGGTGGGAACCCCTCATAATGGGCACAGCGGGTGGGAACCCCTCATAATGGGAACTCAGCACAGGGATGGTGAGAACCCCTCATAATGGGCACAGCGGGTGTACGACCCGGGAACTCAGCACAGGGATGGTGGGAACTCATAATGGGCACAGCAGGTGAACAGACCCGGGAACTCAGCACAGGGATGTGGGAACCCCTCATAATGGGCACAGCAGGTGTGTACAGACCCGGGAACTCAGCACAGGGATGGTGGGAACTCCTCATAATGGGCACAGCAGGTGTACAGACTAAGGAACTCAGTACAGGGATGGTGGGAACCCCTCATTAATGGGCACAGCGGGTGTACAGACCCCGGAACTCAGCACAGGGATGGTGGGAACCCCTCATAATGGGCACAGCGGGTGTACAGACCTGGGAAATCAGCACAGGGATGGTGGGAACTCCTCATAATGGGCACAGCAGATGTACAGACCCAGAAACTCAGCACAGGGATGGTGGGAACCCCTCATAATGGGCACAGCGGGTGTACAGAGCCGGGAACTCAGCACAGGGATGGTGTGAACTCTTCATAATGGGCACAGCGGGTGTACAGACCTGGGGAACTCAGCACAGGGATGGTGGGAACCCCTCATAATGGGCACAGCGGGTGTACAGACCCAGAAACTCAGCACAGGGATGGTGGGAACTCTTCATAATGGGCACAGCAGGTGACAGACCCGGGAACTCAGCACAGGGATGGTGGGAACCCCTTATAATGGGCACAGCGGGTGTACAGACCCGGGGAACTCAGCACAGGGATGGTGGGAACCCCTCATAATGGGCACAGCGGGTTTACAGACCCGGGAACTCAGCACAGGGATGGTGGGCACTCCTCATAATGGGCACAGCGGGTGTACAGACCCGGGAACTCAGCACAGGGATGGTGGTAACCCCTCATAATGGGCACAGCGGGTGTACAGACACGGGAACTCAGCACAGGATGGTGGGAACCCCTCATAATGGGCACAGCGGGTGTACAGACCCGGGAACTCAGCACAGGGCATGGTGGGAACCCCTCATAATGGGCACAGCAGGTGAACAGACCCGGGAACTCAGCACAGGGATGTGGGAACCCCTCATAATGGGCACAGCAGGTGAACAGACCCGGGAACTCAGCACAGGGATGGTGGGAACTCCTCATAATGGGCACAGCAGGTGTACAGACCCGGGAACTCAGCACAGGATGGTGGGAACCCCTCATAATGGGCACAGCGGGTGTACAGACCAGGGAACTCAGCACAGGGATGGTGGGAACCCCTCATAATGGGCACAGCGGGTGTACAGACCAAGGAACTCAGTACAGGGATGGTGGGAACCCCTCATAATGGGCACAGCGGGTGTACAGACCCCGGAACTCAGCACAGGGATGGTGGGAACCCCTCATAATGGGCACAGCAGGTGTACAGACCTGAGAAATCAGCACAGGGATGGTGGGAACTCCTCATAATGGGCACAGCAGATGTACAGACCCAGAAACTCAGCACAGGGATGGTGGGAACCCCTCATAATGGGCACAGCGGGTGTACAGAGCCGGGAACTCAGCACAGGGATGGTGTGAACCCTTCATAATGGGCACAGTGGGTGTACAGACCTGGGAACTCAGCACAGGGATGGTGGGAACCCCTCATAATGGGCACAGCAGGTGTACAGACCCAGGAAACTCAGCACAGGGATGGTGGGAACCCTTCATAATGGGCACAGCAGGTGTACAGACCCGGGGAACTCAGCACAGGGATGGTGGGAACCCTCATAATGGGCACAACAGATGTACAGACCCAGGAACGCAGCACAGGGATGGTGGAAACTCTTCATAATGGGCACAGTGGGTGTACAGACCCGGGAACTCAGCACAGGGATGGTGGGAACCCCTTATAATGGCACAGCGGGTGTACAGACCCGGGAACTCAGCACAGGGATGGTGGGAACCTCTCATAATGGCACAGCGGGTGTACAGACCCGGGAACTCAGCACAGGGATGGTGGAACCCTTCATAATGGGCACAGCAGGTGTACAGACCCGGGAACTCAGCACAGGGATGGTGGGAACCCCTTATAATGAGCACAGCGGGTGTACAGACCAGGGAATTCAGCACAGGGATGGTGGGAACCCCTCATAATGGGCACAGCAGGTGTACAGACCCGGGAACTCAGCACAGGGATGGTGGGAACCCCTCATAATGGGCACAGCGGGTGTACAGACCCAGGAACTTGGCACAGGGATGGTGAGAACCCCTCATAATGGCCACAGCAGGTGTACAGACCCAGGAACTTAGCACAGGGATGGTGGGAACCCCTTATAATGGGCACAGTGGGTGTACAGACCCGGGAACTCAGCACAGGGATGGTGGAGCCCCTCATAATGGGCACAGTGGGTGTACAGACCCGGGAACTCAGCACAGTGATGGTGGGTCTCTTTAACAATCATGGGTTTCGCAGCGTAGAAGCTGAAAATACGTTAGCCAGTTGCAGTGAGATATCTGTATCGGCAGCAGGTGGTGGTGGGCCATGTGGTGCTGGGAGATAGGTGGAACCAAATGTGTGTTCGGAGATACTGGATATCTTTCACTAACTCCTCCGATATTAGGAAATAATACATTTCATGAATTGTTAACGGCAGGGAAAAAAAAGTAGCTTGTCGTTTCTGTTTCCAATAACAAAGACATCCCAGCCCTTGTAAGGGGGTTCCGCAGACTCCATGTCTGCCGGTGGCCCGCGATCGTGGCGAGGAGAGGCAGAGCGGGGAGGGCATTTCCCTCTTCTGCCTAGTGACATGACAGGGATCTACTGCTCCCAGTGATCTCTGTCATATCCAGGTGAACCCATCCTCCCTACAGTTAGAACACACTGAGGGAACACACTTACCCTCTTGATCGCCCCCTAGTGTTAATCCCTTCCCTGCCAGTGACATTTATACAGTAATCAGTGGCTTTTTTTTTTAGCTCTGATTGCTGTATAAATGTCACTGGTCCCAAAAAAGTGTCAAAAGTATCTGATCTGTCCGCCGCAATGTCACAGTCCCGATAAAAATCGGCGATCGCCGCCATTACTAATAAAAAAATAAAAATAATAAAAATGCTATAAATCTATCCCCTATTTTGTAGACGCAATAACTTTTGCGCAAATCAATCAATATACGCTTATTGCTAAAAAAAATTTACCAAAAATATGTAGAAGAATACATATCGGTCTAAACTGAGGAAAAAAATATTTTTTTTATATAATTTTGGGGGATATTTATTATAGCAAAAAGTAAAAAATATTGTTTTTTTTTTTTTCCAAAATTGTCGGTCTTTTTTTGTTTATAGCGCAAAAAAAAAAAAAAACGCAGAGATGATCAAATACCACCAAAAGAAAGCTCTATTTGTGGGGAAAAAAAAGGACGTACATTTTTTTGTTTGCGTACGTACAACATCGCACGACCGCTCAGTTGTCAGTTAAATTGACGCAGTGCCATGTCGCAAAAAATGCTCTGGTCATTAAGGGAGTAAATTCTTCCGGGGCTGAAATGGTTAAAGCAGATGTCTCCATAAAGAGGACCTGTCATCCTTATTTCTATTACAAGGGATGTTTACATTCCTTGTAATAAGAATAAAAGATATAAAAAAAATTAAACACAAGGGACAGTGTAAAAATAAGAAGTAAAGGGTATTATTATTATTATTATTAGTATTATTCATATTATTATTATTATTATTATTATTATTATTATAATAATAATAATAATAATATTTTATTCTTGGGAATAGGTGGTCAGTGAGGTGGTGCCGGGACAGGGGGTATTATTATTATTATTTTAATCATATTATTTTTTATTCATTATTATTATTTAATTTTAGGGGATGGGTGAGAAATGAGGTGATGCAGGGCAGGGGGTAATATTATTATTATTATTATTAATATTATTATTATTAATAAATAATAAAAATAATAATATTATGATCTCAGGGATGGGCGGCAGTAAGGTGATGTGAGGACAGGGGCTATAATTATTATTATTAATAATATAATTATTTATTCTCGGGGATCGGTGGGCAGTGAGGTGATGCGGGAACAGAAGGTTTTTTTTTTGTTTTTTTTTCGGGGACAGGTGGGCATTGAGGGGATGCTGAGGCAGGGGGTATTATTATTATTATTATTATTAATAATATTTTTTTCTTGGGGACGGATGGGCAGTGAGGTGATGCGGGGACAGGGGGTTTTAATATTATTTTATTTTCAGGGACTGGTGGGCAATGAGGGGAAGTGGAGACAGGGGGAATGAAGATTATTATTATTATTATTGTTATTAATAATAATATTATTACTTTATTTTTGGGGGACGGGTGGGCAGTGAGGTGATGCAGGGCCAGGGGGGTATTATTATTATTATTAGTATTATTCATATTATTATTATAATTCTTATTATTAATATTATTAAATAATAATAATAATATAATATTATTTTATTATTGGGAATAGGTGGGCAGTGAGGGGACGAAGAGGCAGGGGGGGTGAAGATTATTATTCATATTATTATCATTGATTTATAATTATCATTATTATTATTATTATTATTATCACTATTTTATTCACGGGGATGGGTGGGCCGTGAGGTGATGAGGGGACAGGGGGTATTATTATTATTTTATTTCGGGGACAGGTGGGCAATGAGAGGACGTGGAGGTGGGGGGATGAAGATTATTATTATTAATATTATTATTTTATTCTTGGAAATAGGTGGGCAGTGAGGGGACGTGGATGCAGGGGAGATGAAGATTACTATTCATATTATTATTATCATTGATTTATAATTATCATTATTATTACTATTTTATTCTCGGGATGGGTTGGCAGTAAGATGATGTGGGGACAGGGGGTATTATTATTATTAATATTATAATTTTTTTGTCAGAGATGGGTGGGCAGTGAGGTGATGCGGGGACTGGGGGTATTATAATTTTTTTATTTTCGGGGGGCAGGTGGGCAATGAGGGGGATGCGGAGGCTGGGGGTTTTATTATTATTATAAATAATAATATTATTATTTTCTTCTCGGGGATGGATGGACAGTGAGGTGATGCAGGGACAGGGGGTAATATTATTATTTTATTTTCAGGGATGGGTGGGCAATGACAGAACATGGAGCCAGGGGGTATTATTATTATTATTTTTATTATTATTAATAATATTATTATTTTATTTTTTGGGACAAGTGGGCAGTGAGGTAATGTGGGGAAAGTGGTTTATATTATTATTATTATTATTATTATTTTATTCTTGGGGATAGGTGGGCAATGACAGAACATGGAGCCAGGGGGTATTATTATTATTATTATTATTAATAATATTATTATTTTATTTTTTGGGACAAGTGGGCAGTGAGGTAATGTGGGGAAAGTGGTTTATATTATTATTATTATTTTTTTTTTAATAATAATAATAATTATAATAATATAATTATTTTATTCTTGGGGAGGGGTGGACAGTGAGGTGATGTGGGACAGGGAATATTATTATTATTATTATTATTTTATTCTTGGGGATGGGTGGGCAATGACAGAACATGGAGCCAGGGGGTATTATTATTATTATTATTATTATTATTAATAATATTATTATTTTATTATTTGGGACAAGTGGGCAGTGAGGTAATGTGGGGAAAGTGGTTTATATTATTATTATTATTATGTTTTAATAATAATAATTATAATAATATAATTATTTTATTCTTGGGAAGGGGTGGGCAGTGAGGTGATGTGGGACAGGGAATATTATTATTATTATTTTTATTATTATTATTATTATTTTATTCTTGGGGATGGGTGGGCAATGACAGAACATAGAGCCAGGGGGTATTATTATTATTATTAATAATATTATTATTTTATTTTTTGGGACAAGTGGGCAGTGAGGTAATGTGGGGAAAGTGGTTTATATTATTATTATTATTATGTTTAATAATAATAATAATTATAATAATATAATTATTTTTTTCTTGGGAAGGGGTGGGCAGTGAGGTGATGTGGGACAGGGAATATTATTATTATTATTATTATTATTTTATTCTTGGGGATGGGTGGGCAATGACAGAACATGGAGCCAGGGGGTATTATTATTATTATTATTAATAATATTATTATTTTATTTTTGGGGACAAGTGGGCAGTGAGGTATTGTGGGGAACGTGGTTTATATTATTATTATTTATTATTTTTAATAATAATAATAATAATAATTATAATAATATCATTATTTTATTCTTGGGGAGGGGTGGGCAGGGAATATTATTATTATTATTGATATTATTTTATTCTCGGGGATGGGTGGGCAGTGATGGGATGTGGAGGTAAGTGGGGGATGAAGATTATTATTCATATTATTATTATTGTTTTATGATTATTACTATCAGCATTTTTTTGTAGTATGATTATTATTATTTGATTCTCGGGGGGGGGGGGGTGGACAGTGCGGTGACGATGTGTGGGGGGTGAAGATAATGGCACATATAAAATGGCACATTTCTCCTCTCTCGCCCCCCTGTCAGCTGTCCGATATTTACGCATTTATTACCACCCCGGGGCCGCCTGTCCAATGAAAGGGGCAGGCTGGGACTTTTTTTTTTTATTATTTATTTTTGGGGTCGGCCATCTGTCCTCTCTTGTAACCGGATCGCCGCCCCCCCTCCTCGGAACGCGGATTACTGATGACCTCGAGGCAAATCTGCTGCAGGGGTTGGGAAGAGGGACGATCGCCAACAAAGGAGGAAAGTGTGTCACATCGCGCTTGGGAACCAATCCTGGCGCTCTTCTCCCGGGCCTGGCAGGCGACGCACAGCCATTGTACCCGCACGCTGGGAGGGGGGGGGGGCTGCCGGTAATCACGGCGTGTCGCCACAAACGCAGACTTACGGTGGCCACACACGCTTTGATTTTTATTAACCGATCGATGTGCAATTGATTAAAGAACCAATCACATTTCCAAACAATCGAGTAGCCATAACCTGCCATTTGAAAGATTTAGACTTGATTTCAATCCGCTCGATCAGACGGAGCCGATTGGCCAGAGAGGAGTGTTGTTGATCTTTTTGTATCGGTCAGCAGAACCGAGATTCTCCGTTCCTGAATACGATCGTTTTTCAATCAATCAGGTTATCAGATTGCATGGTGGAAACAGAGATGCGATCGATAATTTATGATCGTAAATTACCATCCTATCCTTACTGTCAATCCAAATCCACTTCCCTGTGTCAATCAGAGTATTGACTATAGATTGATTATTCCTATCAGAAGATCAGAAAGGAAATCAATCCTTTATTAACCCCTTCGATAACGGGCACTTTTACCCCCTTCCTGCCCAGGGCGCCAATATTCAGCTTTCGTCGCTGTCACACTTTGAATGACAAATACGCGGTCATGCGACACTGTACACATTTTTATCATTTTTTTCACACAAATCGACCTTTCTTTTAGTGGTATTTAATCACCTCTGGGGGGTTTTATTTTTTTGCTAAAAAAAGGAAAAAAGACCGAAAACTTTACAAAAATAAAGAAAAGACATTTTTCATAGTTTGCTATTTCAAGGGGTATGAATACTTTTTCAAGGCACTGTACTCGGCGTAACATCATCTTTCACATTTTAGTCAAAACATTCGATCAGTTATGAACAGAACAGTAAAATCTCGGCTCGGTTATTCTTGTGATCTGTATTCTGTTGGGGGAAGATTTTCCGTCACTTCCTGTCCTGAGGAGTTGAGAAGAAATCTCTCCATAACGAGGGAAGATCCGGCGGTCGTTGTCACCAGGAGAACACGTAAGAAGATTTCCCGGGAATTCTTGTTCCGGTGACAACTGCTAAAGTTTTGGATATGGAAAGAGTATGTGCTGATGGTGGGGGAGTGAAGGATATGAGAGGACAGGAATCTCACAAAAGTAAGTACACCCCTCGCATTTGTGTAAATCTTTTCTTCTATCTTTTCATGTGACAACACTGAAGAAATGACACTTGTCTACAATGTAAAGTAGTGAGTGTACAGCTTGTATAACAGTGTAAATTTGCCGTCCCCTCAAAATAACTCAACACACAGCCATTAATGTCTAAACCGCTGGCAAAAAAAGTCAGTGCACCCCTAAGTGAAAATGTCCAAAATGGGCCCAAAGTGTCAATATTTTGTGTGGCCACCATTATTTTCCAGCACTGCCTTAACCCTCTTGGGCATGGAGGTCACCAGAGCTTCACAGGTTGTCACTGGAGTCCTCTTCCCCTCCTCCATGACGACATCACGGAGCTGGTGGATGTTGGAGACCTTGCGCTCCTCCACCTTTGAGGATGTCCCAAAGATGCTCAATAGGGTTTAGGTCTGGAGACATGCTTGGCCAGTCCATCACCTTTACCCTCAGCTTCTTTAGCAAGGCAGTGGTCATCTTGGAGGTGTGTTTGGGGTGGTTATTATGTTGGAATACTGCCCTGCGGGCCAGTCTCTGGAGGGAGGGGATCATGCTCTGCTTCAGTATGTCACAGTACATGTTGGCATTCATGGTTCCCTCAATGAACTGTAGCCCCCCAGTGCCGGTGATGTGTCAAATACTGTCCCCCGTCGGATAGTGTCCGCCCTGTACTGCGCTTGCCAAGCGATAGCCAAGCGAAGCAAGGCCGTTCCCAAAGCGTGGTGAGCGAAGCTTGCCCGCCAGGGGCCCTGTTACTATGTGCTACCGTATGTCCACTTGGATGGTGGGGCTTGCACCTGGACTCCGTGCACAGGCGCCGTTCTTCTTCAGAGACTTTTGGAGTCTCCTTGTCCTCCGTACTGCGCTGCACCTGCGCAGTATGGGGCGGACACTATCTGATGGGGGGACAGTTTTTGTCAGAACACCGGCAGCACTCATGCAGCCCCAGACCATGACACTCCCACCACCATGCTTGACTGTAGACAAGACACACTTGTCTTTGTCCTCCTCACCTGGTTGCCCCCACACACGCTTGTCACCATCTGACACCAAATACGTTTATCTTGGTCTCATCAGACTACAGGACGTGGTTCCAGTAATCCATGTCCTTAGTCTGCTTGTCTTCAGAAAACTGTTTGCAGGTTTTCTTGTGCTCATCTTTAGAAGAGGCTTCCTTCTGGGACGACAGCCATGCAGACCAATTTGATGCAGTGTGCGGCGTATGGTCTGAGCACTGACAGGCTGCCCCCCCACCCCTACAACCTCTGCAGCAATGCTGGCAGCACTCATACGTCTATTTCCCAAAGACAACCTCTGGATATGACGCTGAGCACGTGACCTCAACTTCTTTGGTGGACCATGGCGAGGCCTGTTCTGAGTGGAATCTGTCCTGTTATACCGCTGTATGGTCTTGTCCACCGTGCTGCAGCTCAGTTTCAGGGTCTTGGCAATCTTCTTATAGCCTAGGCCATCTTTATGTAGAGCAACAATTCTTTTTTTTCAGATCCTCAGAGAGTTCTTTGCCATGAGGTGCCATGTTGAACTTCCAGTGACCAGTATGAGAGAGTGAGAGCGATAACACCAAATTTAACACACCTGCTCCCCATTCACACGTGAGACCTTGTAACACTAAAGAGTCACATGACACCGGGGGAGGGAAAATGGCTAATTGGGCCCAATTTGGACATTTTCACTTAGGGGTGTACTCACTTTTGTTGCCAGCGGTTTAGACATTAATGGCTGTGTGTTGAGTTATTTTGAGGGGACAGCAAATTTACACTGTTATACAAGCTGTACACTCACTACTTTACATTGTAGACAAGTGTCATTTCTTCAGTGTTGTCACATGAAAAGAGAGAAGAAAATATTTACAGAAATTTGAGTGGTGTTCTTACTTTTGTGAGATACTGTGTGTGCTGATGGTGGTGTAGTGACGGATAGAGGAGTATATGCTGATGGGGGGAGGGGTGGGGGACCAAAGCATAGCAGAGTACCTGCTGGCAGGAAAGAGGGGAGGGGGTGGAGTAAAGGCTAGAAGAGCATGTGCTGCTGTGGGCGGAGCTCTTCTGGTAGTCAGTAGCACCAGTGTGAACGCAGCCATAGATGTGTGCGGTCCCAGTCCCCCCCCCCCCCCTTTTTTTATTGAACCCCGGAGCCCCCCTCACTATTTTCTCTGGAGGGGGTCGTAGTCCAGCGTCCATCTCCAGGTGTCATTTGACTTTCCTCCCCATCCACATGGGGGGGTGACAGTATCATCAAGCTGAACCTGTTCCTCCGTTTAACAAGAATCCCGCCGTGTTCCCATGGCAACCGCACTGATTTGCATCAACCCGGAGGACCGGCATAAAACTCACTGGGGAAAGAAATCAGCACAAGTCGCTGTAAATGTATAATGTACGCCGTGCCGTGCGTCCGCCGATTCCCGGGCGCAGATCTGCAGAAGATTTACATTGTTTCTATTTATAACGTCCGTCATCAGTAAAGCTGATGCCGCTCTGCATTCATTAATACTTCATTGAATGTCGTTTTTTTTTTTTTTAAATGCGAACTGAACATTACCTGGGCAGCAGAGCTCAGACTGGAAGAGGAGGAAGGCAGCACAAGGAGCCAATCTGTCCATGTGCTGATAGGAGGAGAGAGCAGAGTGACAGGGACTGTACCGTCCTGTAACACTCCCACTTCCTGTTCTTGGCGTTTTGCAGGTTTCAGCACTGTGATAGTTTAACTGACAATTACTCTGTCATGCAACATTGTATCCAAATGGATTTTCTATCATTTTATTGAGACAGAGATTTATTTTGTATACTTTATTTTTTATATACTATATAAAAGAAAACAAGAGTGAAAATTTTAAAAATGAAGGTTTGCATTTCTTGAGACTCTAAAATATCATGGTCAGTGCGTCCTTTTTATGGTCAGTGGTACTCCCTTTAGGGTCAGTGGCCCCCCTTGATGGTCAGTGCACCCCTTTTATGGTCAGTGGACTCCCTTTAGGGTAAATATTCCCCTTTTATGGTCAGTGCACCCCTATATGGTCAGTGGGTCCCATTTTATGGTGAGTATTCCCCCATTTATGGTGGGTGTGGCCCCTTTGATGGTGAGTGTGATCCCTTTTACGGTCAGTGCACCCCCTTTCTGGTCAGTGTGCCCTTTTTATTGTCAGTATGCCTCCTTTATGTTCAGTGTGCCCCGTTAAGGGTCAATGCACCCCTTTTATGGTTAGTGCTCCTTCTTTATGGTCAGTGTGCCCCCTTTTAGGGTCAATGCACCTCTTTTATTGTCAGTGTGCCCCCTTTTAGGGTCAATGCACCTCTTTTATTGTCAGTGTGCCTCCTTTTATGGTCAGTGTGCTCCCTTTTATTGTCAATGCACCCCTTTTATGGTCAGTATGCCTCCTTTTATGGTCAGTGTGCCCCCTTTTAGGGTCAATGCACCTCTTTTATTGTCAGTGTGCCTCCTTTTATGGTCAGTGTGCCCCCTTTTAGGGTCAATGCACCTCTTTTATTGTCAGTGTGCCTCCTTTTAGGGTCAATGCACCCCTTTTATGGTCAGTATGCCTCCTTTATGGTCAGTGTGCCCTGTTAAGGGTCAACGCCCCCTTTTTATGGTCAGTGTGCCCTCTTTATTGTCAGTGTGCCCTCTTTAGGGTCAATGTACCCCTTTTATTGTCAGTGTGCCTCCTTTTATGGTCAGTGTGCCCTCTTTATTGACAGTTTGCCCCCTTTTTATGGTCAGTGTGCCCCGTTAAGGGTCAATGCACCCCTTTTATTGTCAGTGTGCCCTCTTTATTGTCAGTGTGCCCTCTTTAGGGTCAATGCACCCCTTTTATTGTCAGTGTGACTCCTTTTATGGTAAGTGTGCCCTCTTTATTGTCAGTGTGCCCTCTTTAGGCTCAATGCACCCCTTTTATGGTCAGTGTGCCCTCTTTATTGTCAGTGTTCCCCCTTTTTATGGTCAGTGTACCCCGTTAAGGGGCAATGCACCCCTTTTATAGTCAGTGTGCCCTCTTTATTGTCAGTGTGCCCCCTTTTAGGGGCAATGCACCCCTTTTATGGTCAGTGTGCCCTCTTTATTGACAGTTTGCCCCCTTTTTATGGTCAGTGTGCCCCGTTTTAGGGTCAATGCACCCCTTTTATTGTCAGTGTGCCCTCTTTATTGTCAGTGTGCCCTCTTTAGGGTCAATGCACCCTTTTTATTGTCAGTGTGCCTCCTTTTATGGTAAGTGTGCCCTCTTTATTGTCAGTGTGCCCTCTTTAGGGTCAATGCACCCCTTTTATTGTCAGTGTGCCCTCTTTATTGTCAGTGTGCCCTCTTTTTATGGTCAGTGTGCCCCTTTTATGGTCAGTGTGCCCTCTTTATTGTCAGTGTGGCCCCTTTTAGGGGCAATGCACCCCTTTTATGGTCAGTGTGCCCTCTTTATTGTCAGTGTGCCCCCTTTTAGGGTCAATACACCCCTTTTATGGTTAGTGCTCTTTCCTTTATGGTCAGCGTGCTCCCTTTATGGTCAATGCACCCCCTTTTTTGGTTAGTGCACCCCCTATATAGTCAGTGTGCCCCCTTTATGGTATAGACCCCCCCCCCCTCCCCAAAAAAAAAAATATATATATATGTATATATATTGGATATATATATATATATACTCACACACACACACACACACACACACACACACACACACACACACTATAGGGGTGTATTAATAAAACTTTGCACTGCTATTCATCCTGTGAAACTGCACGTACATTCGTTCAGTGAGTATGGGGACAAAATCAAAAGTCACTAGGCTATTTTCTCTCCAGGTCGAATATCATTCATTCACAGAGTAGAGAGCATCAGAAAAATACCGCCTTATGTCCACTAGGTGGCGCTGACGATCGTAGCCAATAAGTATTGCTCGCCTAAAATCGTCAGCTCCATCTAGGGGCCATAATGTGGTATTTTTTGGATTTACGCTATTCTTTGTGAATGAATAACATTCGACCTGGAGAGAAAATGGTTTAATACCACTTAATCCCCCCCCCCCCCCCCTGTTCACACAGAATGAATGTATACGCCGTTCCACTGAACAAACTACTAAACCGCTTATACAACTCGCTACCTGAATGGATGTGGTTAATATGGGTCGTTATGTGTGGGTGTTTGTGGCCACATTATGGCCACTAGAAGGAGCTGAGAATCATAGGAAATAAATACTATTACTGTACTCTGCTCCACCTGGCGGCCATAATGTGGTATTTTCTTGATCCACTTTCTGAATGAATAACATTCGACCTACTGTAAAAAAAAAAAAAAAAAAAAAAGGTTTAACCTCTTACACAACCCCCTTGTCCTCCATTCTTAGTGCACTTTGCCATCTCAGAAAGCTGGGAGATAGGTCATTCCCCCCAGTGAGCCCCCCTGTGGTGGCCAGCAGGAGCAGTGTTACAGGAGAGGCGGAAGGGGAGGGGTTGTTGATATTTTTTTGATGTGATTGCTGTGATTGGCCATTCTGGTGATCTTGAGACACAAAGGTGCACTGATTGGCTGAGCCGTCCAATGACAGAGCGATTTCAGGCTTTCAACGGGTAGTAATGATCTAGAGCCAGTGGGACCGCCTTTCCGATCATGTGATCATTGTGACAGCCAATCACAGTGGTCATGTGACCAGACAGCCCCTCCCACGCTGTGTGCTGACACCGTGCCCGATGTGCGCTCCAGACAAAGGTCTGTCTTAATGGTCCGGATCATATGACCAACAGGCCAGCCAATCACGGTGGTCATGTGATGGGCCAGACTCTTTATTTTTTTGCCACTGAATTGGCAACCCATTCATGTCAATGGACGCCGTGACGCAACACGGCGTGACGCAACACGTTATGATGAAACCTGCCGTGACGAAACACGCCGTGACGCAACACGCCATGACGAAACATGCCATGGCAAAACACGCCGTGATGCAACAAGTGCTCCACATATAAAAAATAACGATGGGCCCCTCCTTGGTCTGAACTGCGATTGGTGTTCTGACACACACATGCAGATGTCTGCTCGATTTATCCAAAAACGGCCAAGTCGATATCAAGAGTCCTCGATTGGAGGGTCTTTGGTTGGCAATTTTTAAAATGTAATCTGATTAGTTGTATCGCTGGTTGTATTCTATTGCGCAATCGTGTCGGCGTGTGGCCGCCGCAAATGGACCCGCCTCCAATCGTGATTTTCTGTAAAAAGAAGAATCCAGCGGATGTTGTATTGTTGGCTATGAATCGCTGGTGAATCCCTTGTTTGCAATTGCTCCAGATCGATCGCAGATTGCTTTGTGTATGGCCACTTTCAGGCTAAAAACCGCTTTACCTAGCTATATGCTATACAATCTGATTGTACAATCTCCTTAAAATTTATAAAAACATCCGATTCAGTAATAACAGTTCAGACCGGCCTTTGCATGGTTGCTGGTGGATCTAAAGGAGATTATACAGATTGTACAGTGTATTGTCATTATAAATGAGATTGTACAATCAGATTGTATAGTGTGTGTAAAAGAAAAAAAAATGTTGTTTGATCTTTTGCTATTAAAAAAAAAAAAAAAAAAAAAAATGTATGGGTCCTGTGTGATTTTTTTCGCAAGTAGGGCAACCCATTGAAATGAATGGGTTTCCCCAAACACAACGCGCAAAAACACATGCGCACCGTTGCACCCGCACAGCCCGGTGACATGAATGACACCCCAAATGTGGCGAGTTTTTTGCGTGCGGTTAGAAAACTGCGCAAAGCTCGACACTCACAAAAGGTGAGCTTTCTTCTGATAGTAAATTAATGGGCGGCCCTAAGCGTGCAGCCCTACAAAATGTGCAATATGTGCGCAACACCTGACATCACGCGTCCCCCTGCAAGCGACCCGCGGCAACAAGGGCTCCCTGCAAGCGACCCGCGGCAACAAGGGCTCCCTGCAAGCGACCCGCGGCAACAAGGGCTCCCTGCAAGCGACCCGCGGCAACAAGAGCTCCCTGCAAGCGACCCGCCGCAACAAGGGCTCCCTGCAAGCGACCCGCCGCAACAAGGGCTCCCTGCAAGCGACCCGCCGCAACAAGGGCTCCCTGCAAGCGACCCGCCGCAACAAGGGCTCCCTGCAAGCGACCCGCCGCAACAAGGGCTGCCTGCAAGCGACCCGCCGCAACAAGGGCTGCCTGCAAGCGACCCGCCGCAACAAGGGCTCCCTGCAAGCGACCCGCCGCAACAAGGGCTCCCTGCAAGCGACCCGCCGCAACTAGGGCCCCCTACAAGCGACCCGCCACAACAAGGGCCCCCTGCAAGCGACCCGCCACAACAAGGGCCCCCTGCAAGCGACCCGCCGCAACAGGGGCTCCCTGAAAGCAACCCGCCACAACAATGGCCCCTTGCAAGCGACCTGCCGCAATAAGGACATCCAAGGAGTAGCCCACCAGAAAAAGGGCACCCTGCAAGTGACCTGGCGCAACAAGGGCACCCTGCAAGCAACCAAAAAGGAATAAGGGTACACTGTTGAGTATCAAACTACAGCAAGGGCACCCTCATGCATCCCAGAAGAGCAAGGGCATCCTGCAAATGACTCACTACAACAAGGGCACCCAGTGAGCATCCCAAAAGAACAAGGGCACCCTGCGAGTGACCTGACGCAACAAGGGCACCCTGCGAGTGACCCACCAGAACAAGGGCACCCTGTGAATGACCCACCAGAACAAGAGAACCCTGTGAGCTTTCCACTACAACAAGGGGACCCTGCAATCATCCCACCTGAACATGAGCACCCTGCGACAAATATCACCTTCTGCCTACGCTGCAAGTGACCCACTTCAGCAGGGGCACCCTGCGAACGTTCCAGCACAACAAGAGCACCCTGCAAGCAACCTAGCAGAACAAGGACACCCTGGGAGCAACCTAGCAGAACAAGGACACCCTGCAAATGACCCACCACAACAAGGGCCACCCTGCGAGCAACTCACCGCAATAAGGGCACCCCGAAAGCATCCCACCCTAACAAGAGCACACTGCGAGTACCCACTAGAACAAGGGAGAACAAGGGCACCCTGCAAGCATCCCACCACAACAAGGGCACCCTATGAGTGTCCCACTGCACAAGCACCCTGTGAGAAACTCACCCCAATATAGATACCCTGCAAGCGACCTACCAGAACAATGCCACCCTATGAATGACCGACTACAACAAGCACCCTACAAGCGTCCCACTACAAGTGCACCCTGTGAGCTACCAACCACAATAAGGGCACCCTACGAATGACCCACCACAAGCACCCTACTAGTGTCCTACCACAACAAGGGCACCCTATGAGCGTCCCACTACAACAAGGGCACCCTATGAGCGTCCGACTACAACAAGGACACCCTACGAGCGACCCACCACATCAAGGGCACCCTGCAAGCGACCCACCACAAGGGCACCCTACTATGAGTGACCTACGGCAACAAGGGCACCCTACGAATGACCCACCACAACAAGAGCACCCTATGAGTGTCCCACTGAATGAGCATCCTGTGAGCAACCCACCCCAATATAGATACCCTGCAAGTGACCTACCAGAACAAGGCCAGCCTGTGAGAAACCCACCCTAATAAGGGCACCCTGAAAGCGACCCACCACAACAAGGGCACCCTACGAATTGCCCACCACAAGGGCACCCTATGAGCGACTCACCACAACAAGCACCCTACGGGTGACCTACAACAAGGGCCCCTACGAGTGACTTACTACAACAAGGACACCTTGCGAGTGACCCACCACAACAAGCACCCTACAACAAGGGCCCCCTACGAGCGCCCCACTACAACAAGGGCACCTTGTGAGTGACCCACCACAACAAGGGCACCCTACGAATGACCCACCACAACAAGGGCACCCTACGAGTGACCCACCACAACAATCACCCTACGAGTGACCTACCACAACAAGGGCACCCTATGAGCGTCCCACTACAACAAGGGCACCCTGTGACAAACTCACCCTAATAAGGGCATCCTGCAAGTGACCCGCCACAACAAGGGCACCCTGAAAGCGACCCACCACAAGAGCACCCTACTATGAGTGACCCACCACAACAAGGGCACTCTACGAGCGACCCATCACAACAAGCGCACCCTACGAGCCATCCACCACAACAAGGGCACCCTACGAGCCACCCACCACAACAAGGGCACTTTACGAGCAACCCACCACAACAAGGGCACCCTATGAGTGACCCACCACAACAAGGGCACCCTACGAGCGACCCACCACAACAAGGGCACCCTATGAGTGTCAAACTACAACAAGTGGACCCTGTGATCAACACACAACAAGGACACCCTATGAGCATCCGACTAGAAGGGCACCCTACGAGTGTCCCACCACAACAAGTGCACCCTGCGAGCGTCCCACCACAACATGTGAGTGATGCCAACCCAGGAGCATTTCCTGAGCTTTGTGTCTCCCCCCCCACAATAAGAGGAATCTCCCCTTCTGCCTCCTCTTGTCTTTTGTTGTCCTTTCAGCCTATGGCTGCTCCGGGTCCCTCCCAGCCTCTTCCTCCTCCTCCCCATCCCCTGTATTCATGAGAGCCAGAGTGAGCGAGGAGCAGCCCTAGAGAGCTGGAGGGGGAAGGGTGCAGGACAGGCCACCTCCTGGGCCTCATTGTGGGAGACACATAGAGAAGGGGGGAGTGTGAGAGGACTGGAAGGCTCCTGTAGGGACCCACCAGCACAGGGCCCAGCACACAACAGGCCAGGAGCAGCCATTGTTGAGGAAGAGAGCCCAGCAAACAAAGGCCCGGCCTCCCCTCCCAGCCTCCTGCCCCCTCAGCCTGCCATTATCTCCAGGCCCAAAGCCTGCAACCACATTGCATTCCAAACCTGACATTGGTTTTATTTTTATTTTAAAATTTTTGGATTTCCTCCCTCACGGCAGACATGTCTACGCTCCCGGTGTAGGGTTGTTTTTCCCTTTTTTTATCTTTTATCCCCCCCCCCCCCCTCATCCTGCTTTGGGTGCTTTGTTTCTTAAGGTAAGTGCATGCATGCTTTTGTATGTAAGAGGGGGCAAGTGTGGGGGAGGGGGTGACTTTGAGGGGGTGCACCTACAAGTGACGGAGGCCTGCGAACGCATTGCATTGTATGTAAAATGGGGGGGAGGGGTAGTTGGGGGCTGGTGGTGGGTCACTTTAAGGGGGGTTAACTTTAAAGGGTTTTACCTACATGTGTCGGAAGCCTACAGTGTACACTTTGCTTTGTATGTGAAAACTGGTCATGGGGGAGGGGAAGTTGGGCTGGTTGGGGGGGGTCACTTTAAGGAGGGGTCACTTTAAGGGGGTGCACCTACAAGTGACGGAGGCCTGCGAATGCATTGTATGTAAAACTGGCACCGAGGGTAGGGGAGGGTTAGTTTGACTGGTTGGGGGGTCACTTTAAGGAGGGGGGGTCACTTAAAGGGGGTGCACCGACAAGTGACGGAGGCCTGCAAACGCATTGTATGTAAAATGGGGGAAGGGGAGCTGGGCTGGTTGGGGGTCACTTTAAGGAGGGGGGGGGGGGTCACTTTAAGGAGGGGTCACTTTAAGGGGGTGCACCTACAAGTGACGGAGGCCTGCGAATGCATTGTATGTAAAACTGTCACCGAAGGTAGGGGAGGGGTAGTTGGGCTGGTTAGGGGTCACTTTAAGGAGGGGGGAGTAACTTTAAGGGGGTGCACCTACAATGCGTTTGCAGGCCTCCGTCACCTGTAGGTGCACCCCCTTAAAGTGACTCCCCCCTCCTTTTAAAGTGACCCCCAACCAGCCCAACTACCCCTCCCCTACCCTCTGTGCCAGTTTTATATACAATGCATTCGCAGGCCTCCGTCACTGGCACCGAGGGTAGGGGAGGGGTAGTTGGGCTGGTTGGGGGTCACTTTAAGGAGGGGGGGTCACTTTAAGGGGGTGCACCTACAGTTGGAGTCCTAAAAACGCATTGCTTTGTATATAATACCTTTACCAGGGGTGGGGTAGTTGGGCTGATTGGGGTAACCCTAAGGGAGAAGGGGGGGATCACTTTAAAGGGTGCACCTACAGGGTATGTAAAATGGGCAAGGGAGGTGGAGGAGGGGTTGTTGGCCTGATTGGGGTAATTCTAGGGGGGGGCACTTTAAGGGGGTGCACCTACCAGTGATGGGGCGCCCTGCCAATGCCAATATTTTGTATGTAAAATGGGGAGGGGCGGTTACTTTAAGGGGGTCACCCACAAGTGACGAACGCATCGCCTTCCAGGCCTCATAACAATAAAGTTTGCGTTTCGTCTTTTTTTTTTTTTTTCTTAAAGCGACAGCGCGTCACTAAATCCAGCCTATTGGGCGTTGGAACTTTTTTTTTTTTTTTTTTATTCTTGTATTTTTGTATTTGATACGTTCTGTGATTGTATACGATTGTGGATTCTCCAGGGGCAATAACTTTTGATACGTACTGGGGGGGGGGGGAGACGATCGTAGAAGCGCAGGGCGCACACATTGGCAGACAGGATGGCGATTGCGCCACCAGGAAGTACCGGTATGTGTGACTTGCGAACGTTCGTTCGGTTTGTTTGATAGAAAATTATAAATCTCATTTGCAGGGATCGATATGTCTGGCGATGAAGCATCAGGTTAAAAAAAAATATATATATATTTATAAATATATATATATACACACACACTGCTTCCTTACAGCTGAATTCCAGGCGTCCTGTCACTTTAAATGCTTCTATTGGGCCAGCTTGGCCCGAACATAGTATTTAAAGTGACAGGACGCCTGAAATTCAGCTTAAAATCTTTGTACAATTCATCTTTTTACTTCTCAAAACTTAGTAATATAATGACCTACCAATCAGACGGGCCCTTGTACCACATGGTGGATCTGCCCGTACAATCGGATTGTGATGTGTATGGTCTGCTCTAGCTGTATAAGCAGACAACCCGAGAGCGCAGGTGTTATTAGAACTGTAATGTCTGAGTATGCGGGACCGACAAGATTAGGCGCCGTTCGTATTTCGTGTAGCGGGAACATGCGTCCTGCTCGTTTCTTTCATTTTTGATTAGCGATTTAATGCGCATTTCCATGCGTTCCGCAAAGGGCAGGCCATTAACTTAACTGGGGATGGCAAAGGAGCTCCAGGACCACATTTTTTTTTGGCGACTCTCATCTTGACGTGATTTTCGTGTATTTTGTTGTGCGACAATCGCAGCAAAATCGCACTGCGTTTGGGGTGCCATTAAGAAACATTGGCACCGCGAGTGTGTCGTGTGTTTTGCCGCAATCTTGGGACAGACAGAATTGTGTGTCTTGTGCCAGGAATGTTTATTTTAAGCGCGGTTTGCCATGACTTTGGCGCATTTTGTTCAAAAAATTAATAAAAATCGCACCATGTTTGGGGTGAGATTGTGTTTTGTTTTATTTATTTTTTGACGCGCGGCTTGCTGTGATTTTTGTGTGGTTTGTGCGACAATTGCACCGTGTTTGGGGGTGCGATTATAAAAACTGCACCGCGAGCGCATCGCTCGTTTGACGCAGAATTTTGGACCTTGAGCCAGTTTTTTTTTTTTTTTTGGGCATGCGGTTTGATGTGATTTTTGGGCGACAATCTCACCGCCTTTTGGGGTGCCATGTCGCTTGTAATTGTGGGTAGAACGGCGGTGATTCTACTTGCGATTCCAAATCGGTAAGTGTGAACGGGGCCTTGTAAAGTGAAAGGAAGAGAAAGGGGGGAGGGGTGATGTGTACGACTTTCATTCTTTTATAATATGATACAAATGTTTTGTTTTTCATGCAACTTTTCCATCAAAACAATAACACAATGTATCAAAACACACCGGAGCACTTTGTATCACTTTGTATGACTCGGCCTGAATGATTCTGAACCAATTTCCTCTCCTTTTGTACAACGCCACCAAATATGTCAGCCCTTCCTCCAATTAGCGCTCACCGCTGACTTTATTCTGTCAGTCGCCACTTATGCCTGGATACTTGAAGTTTTAATTTGTCATTTATTATTATCCCCTTTGCGCTGACCAATACGCAAATTTGCATTCATGGCTTGAGAAGTTATACCAGGGTGATGCCGGTACCGTTTTTTAGAGCGGGCGGTTGGCTTTTTAGTGATAACCGATGCGACTTAAAGTAGTTAGCAATGGGGGGCACACAAGCAGGCGCGCTCCCAAGCCGCTGCTCTATTTGTCCATTCAGACATGGAGCCGGAGCTCGCTCTCTCCTTTGCGCTCTCCTCCCTTGCGCTCTCGCTCTCCTCCCTTGCGCTCTCGCTCTCCTCCCTCGCGCTCTCTCTCGCTCTCGCTCCCTCTCGCGCTCTCTCTCGCTCGCTCCCTCTCGCGCTCTCTCTCGCGCTCTCCTCCCTCTCGCGCTCTCTCTCGCTCTCCTCCCTCTCGCGCTCTCTCTCGCTCTCCTCCCTCTCTCGCGCTCTCTCTCGCTCTCCTCCCTCTCGCGCTCTCCTCCCTCTCGCGCTCTCCCTCCCTCTCGCGCTCTCCTCCCTCTCGCGCTCTCCCCTCCCTCTCGCGCTCTCCTCCCTCGCGCACTCTCCTCCCTCGCGCGCTCTCTCGCTCTCCTCCCTCGCGCTCTCTCCCTCGCTCTCTCTCCCTCGCGCTCTCTCTCGCTCTCCTCCCTCGCGCTCTCTCTCGCTCTCCTCCCTCTCGCGCTCTCTCTCGCTCTCCTCCCTCTCGCGCTCTCTCTCGCTCTCCTCCCTCTCGCGCTCTCTCTCGCTCTCCTCCCTCTCGCGCTCTCTCTCGCTCTCCTCCCTCTCGCGCTCTCTCCCTCGCTCTCTCTCCCTCTCGCGCTCTCTCTCGCTCTCCTCCCTCTCGCGCTCTCTCTCGCTCTCCTCCCTCTCGCGCTCTCTCTCGCTCTCCTCCCTCTCGCGCTCTCTCTCGCTCTCCCTCCCCCTCTCGCCATCTCTCTCTCTCTCGCTCTCCTCCCTCTCGCGCTCTCTCTCGCTCTCCTCCCTCGCGCTCTCTCTCCCTCCTCCCCTCTCGCTCTCCTCCCTCGCTCTCCTCCCTCGCGCGCTCTCCTCCCTCGCGCGCTCTCCTCCCTCGCGCGCTCTCCTCCCTCGCGCGCTCTCCTCCCTCTCGCGCTCTCCTCCCTCTCGCGCTCTCTCTCGCTCTCCTCCCGCTCGCGCTCTCTCTCGCTCTCCTCCCTCTCGCGCTCTCTCTCGCTCTCCTCCCTCTCGCGCTCTCTCTCTCTCCTCCCTCTCGCGCTCTCTCTCGCTCTCCTCCCTCTCGCGCTCTCTCTCGCTCTCCTCCCTCTCGCGCTCTCTCTCGCTCTCCTCCCTCTCGCGCTCTCTCGCTCTCTCCCTCCCGCTCTCTCGCGCTCTCCTCCTTCGCGCGCTCTCCTCCCTCGCGCGCTCTCCTCCCTCGCGCGCTCTCCTCCCTCGCGCGCTCTCCTCCCTCGCGCGCTCTCCTCCCTCTCGCGCTCTCCTCCCTCGCGCGCTCTCCTCCCTCTCGCGCTCTCTCTCGCTCTCCTCCCTCGCGCGCTCTCCTCCCTCGCGCGCTCTCCTCCCTCGCGCGCTCTCCTCCCTCGCGCGCGCTCTCCTCCCTCGCGCGCTCTCCTCCCTCGCGCGCTCTCGCGCTCTCCTCCCTCGCGCGCTCTCCTTCCTCGCTCTCCTTCCTCGCTCTCCTTCCTCGCTCTCCTTCCTCGCTCTCCTTCCTCGCTCTCCTTCCTCGCTCTCCTTCCTCGCTCTCCTTCCTCGCTCTCCTCCCTCGCTCTCCTTCCTCGCTCTCCTCCCTCGCTCTCCTCCCTCGCTCTCCTCCCTCGCGCTCTCGAATGCGCCTTTAGAACCACTTTAAGGCCTCATGCATACCGGGAGAAAAGCAGCCCCCTTGTTCGCATTACATGCGGCTTTGAAATCGTGCGACTTCATCTGGAATCGCGCGATTTCAAAGCCGCGTGTCGGTGCAACTTTGAAGACATCTGTGCGGCATCAAAAAACACGCATCAAAAAACACACCTGAGCCCTCGTTTTGCATTGAATGCGGCTTTGATTTACAAAAAAACATGTGTCGGTGCGAATTCGGGTGCAACTTTGAAAAAAAATCTGTGCAGCTTCATGTCTGTGCAAGTCGCACCCAAAATCGCCAAAAGTAGCGCATGAACTACTTTTTTAAATCGATGCGGCGCCGCACCATTGTCCACAATTGGGTGTGATTTGACCGGTTTGGCCCCACGCCCTTTTTTTTTTTTTTTTTTTAAACATTTTTCTATTGCCAGGAATGTTTCCTGTGTGTTTATATTCATCTGTCAGCGGAGAAGCCCGTTGACAGCTAATGAGTTATCGGTTGTTAAGGATGCTGCAGCCGGCTTCCCCACCCGCTCCTTAACCAGCTATTCACTGTGCCAAAGCTTTACCCAATCGGGGCTTAGAATGCATTGTGAAGCGCACAGTGTATTGTGGGGCACCCAGCGGGTGAGAATCCCACGAGTGTGCCCCCCGCAAATTCGGGTGTTCGCCAACTTTAAGGCGGCGTTTATAACATGGATTTAACATGTGAAAAATAAGAGTGGGACTGTGTTTTCCCCGCTACGCTCAGGTGTGAATAGAGCCTTGAAGCGCCTTTACGCTGCCCTGACCTGCGATTTTGCTAAAGCGTAGCTAGCCCGCATTTTTCATGCGATTTAACTGCGCTTTTCCATATATTTCTATGGAGTCCTGCGTTTGGGCGATTTCAGACAGCATAGCAAAACTTCCGCATGCTGCATCTTTGGCGCGCTTTATAAAACCGCAACAAAACCGATTTTTTTTTTTTTTTTTTTTATTTCAAATTTTTTTTTCCCTAGGGAAAAAATTGAAAGATCGAATTTTCACGTGTACACCCAATATTTAAATGTCGGAGCATGAAATGATGGGCATAATTATTTATTGCGTTGGAAAGAGTTATTTGTAGAAACTTGTTATGATAAATACTGGCGAGGGCTTCTGATTTGGTTGCTGGGTCTCTCTCTCTCTAAAAATTAAAAAATAAAATAAAAAAATATAAATAAAAAAAAAAAAATTATAATATATAAATTTTTTTTTTTTTATTATTCCAAGCAACTGATCATAAACCTAAAAAAAAAATTAAAGATGTACATATTGTTTATTTTATTTTTTTTGTGGGGGGGGGGGGGGTTGATTAGTTGCTGGGTCGCCTTAAAAAAAAAAATAAAAAAAAAATGATATATATAATTATAATATATAAATTATTTTTATATATATATATATATATATATATATATATATATATACATATATACATATATACATTATACATTATACATAAACCATAAAAAAAAAATTGTACGTATTTGTTTTTTTTTTTTGGGTGGGGGGTTGATTAGTTGCTGGGTCTCCTTTTATAAAAAAATAAACAATGTGTGTGTGTGTGTGTGTGTGTGTGTATATATATATATATATATATATATATATATATATATATATATATATATATATATATATATATATTATAAATATGATTATATATATATATTATTATTATTATTATTTTATTTTTTTGTGTGGGTGTAGTCTTTAAATGCACCATCTAGTGCGCAAAAAAAAAGTCCATCACAGCTTTGCATTGTCAAAATGTGGAAGCCATCATGGCTCTACCTGTATACATGGCCTGCTGCCACCCTACAGCGTTCTAGGCATGCATGGGTTAAGGAGACAGCTCAGAGGAAGCTAGTGATAGTAATCCCCCCCTCCCCCACCTTTTTTGCTTTTTTTTTTTTTTTTTTCAGTCCCATCCCCCTTCTTCTTCTGGTGGCTTTATGGCAGCTTTGATCATCTCTCCTTGCTAAAACAAATGATAAAAATAAACAATTGCATCCTGCTCCAGAAAATGTCCAAATCTGCTAATCAATCGTCCCACGATTATTAGCCAAGCTTCAGGAAATTTTCACGGGGCGCGAACGACTGGCAAGCTGAGTGATCAATTAGCTGATTTTTTTAATTTAATAGAACTGTCAGCTGATCATTTGTTACTTTTGCAAGCTGCTTTTTTTTATTTTTGGTTAGGACTTTATCTGAAAATATATATAATTTTATATATTTTTTTTTTCTTTAATGGTTTGTTACATGGTATGATTACTTATGTTGACTGCTGATATTTTTTTACATGTTATTATTATTAAAAAAAAAAAAATAGAAAGATATATATATATAAATATATATATATATATATATATATAATAATATATATATATATATATATATCATATATATATATAATTATTTACATTCATTGGACAAATTAAAAAGAAATATGCAGAACACCTTAAGGCCCCCTTCAAACTTGTTCCCACTACGCGATTATCTGTGCCACATAGGGCCAGCTCATTCATTTCATTGTCACCCAAAAAGAAGCTCCTGCTCCTTTTTCAGGCAACAAGCTTCACGCGGTTTACCGCAGTTGCCGTGTGACGAACGCATCACGTTTGGGGTGCCGTTAAAGCAGGGATGATCCACCTCAATTTAACCGCATCAGCATTATGGCTGCCCTCAAAGGGTTGGTTTTTATCTGTAAGATTATATAAATTTATCCAGGGCTTTTTTTTTTTTTCTCTCAAAGAATAGGTGCAGGAACTCAACTGCACTCCCCGCCGAACCGCGTTGAACAGTGGATGTGGCAGCAGGAGGATCTTAAAAGAGTGATAAATACCAGGAGTGCATTAAATCGGAGTGCCACTTAAAAAATAAAATAAAAATAAAAGTCAGCAACTACAAATACGGCAGCTGCTGACTTTTAATAATCGGACACTCACCTGTCTCAGGGTCCAGCGATGCCGGGGAGCGAAGCCCTGCTCGTCTCCCCCTCCGCTCTGAGGCACCAGCATTGTCACTGTTGGCGCCCGGCTTTGGCTTCGCAGCCGGGTACGCACTGCGCATGTGCGAGCCGCGCAGTGACTGGCCGGGCAATCATCTGGGACTTGTGACCTGTCCCAGATGATTGCCGAGAGGGGGGGAGAGATGAACTTCCGGCGCCGCGGTGCCCCGGGAGGAAGTGGGAGCTGGAAGGTTTCTGCTCCCCCCCCCCCCCCAAATGTGGCATGTCAGGGGGTCACCTTCCCTTAAAGCGGAAGTTCCATTTTTGGGTGGAACTCCACTTTAAGTGCCAGGTTTAGGGGCGCGCCGTGTACGGAGTGGCGGGTTTGGGGGCGCGCCGTGTACGGAGTGGCGGGTTTGGGGGCGCGCCGTGTACGGAGTGGCGGGTTTGGGGGCGCGCCGTGTACGGAGTGGCGGGTTTGGGGGCGCGCCGTGTACGGAGTGGCGGGTTTGGGGGCGCGCCGTGTACGGAGTGGCGGGTTTGGGGGCGCGCCGTGTACGGCGTGGCGGGTTTGGGGGCGCGCCGTGTACGGCGTGGCGGGTTTGGGGGCGCGCCGTGTACGGAGTGGCGGGTTTGGGGGCGCGCCGTGTACGGAGTGGCGGGTTTGGGGGCGCGCCGTGTACGGAGTGGCGGGTTTGGGGGCGCGCCGTGTACGGAGTGGCGGGTTTGGGGGCGCGCCGTGTACGGAGTGGCGGGTTTGGGGGCGCGCCGTGTACGGAGTGGCGGGTTTGGGGGCGCGCCGTGTACGGAGTGGCGGGTTCAGGGGCGCGCCGTGTACGGAGTGGCGGGTTCAGGGGCGCGCCGTGTACGGAGTGGCGGGTTCAGGGGCGCGCCGTGTACGGAGTGGCGGGTTCAGGGGCGCGCCGTGTACGGAGTGGCGGGTTCAGGGGCGCGCCGTGTACGGAGTGGCGGGTTTAGGGGCATGCCGTGTACGGAGTGCCGAGTTCAGGGGTGCAAAATGTACAGAGTTCAGGGGTGGCATTGAGGGTTACTGCACTCTGTCTGCTGATTAGTGATGTATTGAAGACTACACCTTGTTCCTGGGTGTACAGACGATCGCTATCTAGGAGCCTCCTGTGGCTGCTTTTATGTCCGTCTTACTATAGGGTTGTACTTGTTTGTGATGCATCTTTGATTGTGATGTCTGAGTCCTTGTCGTTGGGTTCTTATGAAGGCTACAGCTTCATAGTCTTCTGTTCTTGGTTGGGTTGGGATTGCCCTACATGGTTGTATGTATACTCATTAGATGAGGGTTGACCAATCTGGCAGATGATCTCCTGAAGAAGTGGCTTGGCGAAGCCATGAAACGGCTTGTCTTCAACATTACAGAAAAGTCCAGTTAAATGTGACTAAACCCTAAACTAACTATAAAAAGACAATGATTTCCATAACTGACAGAAGAGGTATTTCTGTATTATGCAGGCTCCTTAGTTGGTGTTTGTTGGGGTCTCTTGCAAGACATTGGTGGTCATTGAGAAGATTATGGGGGAGTCAATGGGGGGGGGGGGGGTTGTTCTGTAGTGGTGATTTTTTGAGATGTCTCAAAACCACTTCTTCAGTTCCTAAAAAGTGGCCTAGAGCAGCTTGAAGGACTGAGCATGTGGCTTTTAGAGAAGCTTAAAAATGGTTGGTCCCACTCATCTGGACTTGTTCTGTAAGGCTGAAGGTGTTTCGTAGCTTCTCCAAGGAAGTGACTTGGCGAAGGCTGAAGAAGTGGCTTGGCAAAGCCATGAAATGTCTTCTCCAACATTACAGCAAAAGTTCAGTTAAATATGGCTAACTATAGCAGACAATGGTTTCCTTAACTGGCTCTGTAGTTGTTGGTGTTAGTGGGATGCTCTTGCAAGACATTGGTGGTCATTGAGAAGATTTTTCCTTACAGTATTAGTCAATAGGGGGAAGAAATGTTTTCTTACAGATGGCTAAAAAGATCAGTGTCGTCAGAGGTTACTTATTCCTGAGGCAGAAATTGCTCATTCCTCAACTCCTAACAACCTCCTGGAGGAACCGAGGCTGGTAGTTCTAGTAGTGGTTATTCATATTCAACTGGACTTGTTGTGTAATGTCGAAGATGTTTTGTAGCTTCTCCAAGCTACTTCTTCAGTTCCTAAAGATATGATGTACAGAAGCTTCAGGAACTGAAGTGACTTGGAGAAGCTTAGTAGGTACATACATTCATCTGGACTGGTTCTGTAACATTAAAGATGTTTTGTAGTGTCTCAAAACCACTTCTTCAGTTCCTAAAAAAAAAAAAAATTTTAAAAATACAATAAAAAAAAGTGACCCAGAGAAGCTTGAAGAACTGGCTTTTAGAGAAGCTTTAATGCTTGGTCACATTCATCTGGACTTATTCTGTAATGCTGAAGGTGTTGCGTAGCTTCTCCAAGACTCTTCAGTTCCTGAAGAAGTGGCTTGGCAAAGCCATGAAAAGTCCATTTGAATGTGACTAACCACTGCTGGCTATAGAAGACAATGGTTTCTGCCAGAAGAGAGGTATTTATGTATTATGCAGACTCCGTAGTTGGCGTAAGTTGTCTCTTGTAAGACATTGTTGGTCATTGGGAAGATTTATCCTTACAGTTGTAGTCAAAAAAAATTCTTTCAGATAGCTAAAAAGATTGGTGTTGTCAATGGTTACTTATCCCCGAGGCAGAAATTGGCCATGCCTCAAGAACCCATAAACTCTGGAAGAACCCTAGTTGAGAAAGGCTGGTATTGCTAGCAGTGGTTATTCACATTCAACTGCACTTGTGCTGTAATGTTGTTTTGTAGCTTCTCCAAGCCACTTCTTCAGTTTCTGAAGATATGGTGTATGGAAGCTTTAGGAACTTGGAGAAGCTTGGTAGTAGTTGGTTACATACATTCATCTAGACTGGTTCTGTAATGTTGAAGATGTGTTGTAGTGTCTCAAAACCACTTCAGTTTCTAAAAAATAAAATAAAAAAATAAAATAAAAAAGTGGCCCATAGAAGCTTGAAGGACTGAAAAAGTGGCTTTTAGAGAAGCTTAATAATGGTTGGTCACATTCATCTGGACTTGTTCTGTAATGCTGAAAGTGTTTCATAGCTTCTCCAAGACACTTCAGTTACTGAAGAAGTGGCTTGGCGAAGGCTGAAGTGGCTTGGCCAATCAAAAGTCTTCTCTTCAACATTACAGAAAAGTCCAGTTGATTGTGACTAACCACTGCTAGCTATAGAAGAAAATGGTTTCCATAACTGCCAGAAGAGAGGTATTTATGTATTATGCAGGTTCCGTAGTTTGGTGTCTTTTATAAGACATAGGAGGTCATAGAGAAGATTTCTCCTTACAGTAGTAGTCAATGTGGGGGGGGAGGGGGGGTATGCTCTTACGGATGGCTAAAAAGATCAATGGTGTCAGTGGTTACTTATCCAGGAGGCAGAAACTGCTCAAGAACCCCTAACAGCTTCTGGAGGCACCCTAGTTGAGAGAGGCTGGTTATTGCTAGTAGTGGTTTTTCACATTCAACTGGGCTTGTTCGGTAAAGTTGAAGACAGTTTGCAGCTTCCTCTAGCCACTTCTTCAGTTCCTAAAGACGTGGCCTACAGAAGTTTCAGGAACTGAAGAAGTGGCTTGGAGAAGCTTAGTAGTTAGTTACATTCATCTGGACGTGTTCCGTAATGTTGAAGATGTTTTTTATAGCTTCTTCTAGCCACTTCTTTAGTTCCTGAAGATGTTGCTTGCCGAAGCTTCAAGAACTGAAGTGACTTGGAAAGCTTAGTAATTAGTTATATACATTCATCTGTACTTCGTGATTATGGCGTCACAAACAAAATGCAGTTCCTAAAAAAAGTGACCTAGAGAAGCTTGAAGGACGGACCGAAGTGGCTTGGAGAAGCATAATAATATTACTTGGTCACATTCATCTGGACTTTGTTCTGTAATGTTGAAGATGTTTCGTAGCTTCTCTAAGCCACTTCTTCAGTTCCTGAAGAAGTGGCTTGGCGAGGGCCGGATAAGTGGCCCGGAGAAGCCATGAAACGTCTTCTCCAACATCACAGAAAGGTCCGGTTGTGAGTGACTAAGCACTGCTAGCTAAGGAAGACAATGGTTTCCATAACTGCCAGAAGTGGGGTATTTATGTATTAGGCAGGCTCCGTAGTTTGGTGTCTCCTATAAGACATTGGCCAGCATGTCGTTGTAGGATCTTGGCATTTGTTTTCAGTGCAAGCTTGAGACATTAACAGCATGAGCCCACATCACACCAGGAAAGGAAGTGGAAGCCCACGTCCACAGCCTGTAGGAGTATATCTCTTACACGCTGTCACTCAGGGGTCAAGTCCTGGGGAAAAAAGTGTGGGAACTCCCACCCAAGATCCACTCCCCCACCAAAAAAAAAATGATAAAAAAAAAAAAAAATGAGGTCTGACTAAACACAATCTCTTAGCAGCATGGTCCTGATCTACCTGTCAGCTAGCTGTGATTGACAGGTAGATCGAAGCGGAAGCTGTCATGGGGCCCCCTACTGGCAATGCCTGAATGGTCAGTCCCCCCCTGGTGTGCGGCACTTACTATTGCGAGCTGTGTCGGTGGCTGCTGGGGTAGCACCTGCCACACAGCTCACAAAGTCTTGCAGGACACGGCGGCTAACGGGAACTGAGTTCCTGTTGTGGAAAAAGTACAGGAACTCCGTTCCCATGCGTTCCTGCAGGACTTGAGCCCTGCTGTCACTATACATGACAAGTCCTCCTCCTGTCTCCAGCCTGTAAGATGTGATGGTTTTCCAGTCCTCAGACAGCTGCTGCAGCTGGGCGGTGCACCCGGTGGTACTAACATTTAGGGCATTATGCCCCCCCGGTACGGAAATTCAACCCTGGGCACATACTAACAGCACCATCTATTTGCAGCAGCTTTAAACCTGTCAACTAGGCGGGGCACCTGTACCTTCCTCTTCTACCTAAATGCTGGAGTCTCATGCACCGGAATTGTAGACATTTGGAATGTGTGTAAAGTTTTATTTTGGATAGAGACACGAAGAGCCTCTGCTGGTTGTACTTCTATCCTTTGTGGGATCTTCACAAAGGAAGATTTCAGATTAGCGGAGGCTGGAAATAATTGGTATTGAAGATATGATTTTACATTGTCGCCATAATGTGTTGGCGCTCCTTCCTGCCTAGTTGTTCTTCTTTAGTTGCATCTTCCAGAAAAAAATGATCTCTCTGTAAGGCCATAGATGATGCTTTTCTCTTTCCTGCAAACATGGGTTGCAGGAAAGAAGATTGCTCGATTCAGCACAGTCGGTGCTGATGGAGGAATTCCTCCCACAGCGCTATTGTGTTCTGCCGGTGGGGAGCCTTCCTTGCCGACGGAACACAATGATTACTGCCGGCTGCTATAGCTGTGGCAGTAACCGCATGTAAAATATCCGACAGGCTGATTGTACCGAAGTCTATCGATCAACTTCAGTACAGCCAGCTTGCCCGTAGGTGGATCGAATGCTGATCAGGCTGAATTTTGATCCATCTATGGCTAGCTTTACAGACTGTTTTTAATTTTGCTTTTTCATGCATTTTGCTCTGCTTTGTTGGGTTCGGTCAGCCAATTAAATGTTGCGTAAAGTTGAGCTTGCTTTGGAAGGGACTGGTCATCATGTGCCGGAGACGCGTCAAGATGCACATTTTCATGTGCAACCATGGCATCAATAGGGCCTTAAAGAACCTGAATTTTTTTTTTTTTTTTTTGACCAACATGCGTCAACACAATAAGCTAGCACCATTAAAAAAAAAAATGACTTGCATTGCCTTGATTGACTCGTTTTGCAGTGCCTTGATTGACTGACTCGTTTTGCATCGCCTTGATTGACTGACTCGTTTTGCATTGCCTCGCCTCAACCCATTACATTACCTCGCTTCGACTGGTTAAATTGTAGTTCTAGAAAAGTTTTGCTTTGTAGGCTAGGCTTTTGGATAGAAGTCATTTCTGAATCCTCCTACTATACTCTCGCACCTATATGGACTCTTCCGTAGCAGACTTATTGTGTTCTTCATCTTCGAGCTCGGAGTGTGGGAACATTCTCCAGCACAGCAGCCGGCGGGTTTTCTGAAGTGCGCCTATTGTTACCTGTGAAGGATTGGCACTGTGACTATTGTTGTTATTCACCTTGAATGTTGTCGGTGTGCACGCCACGTCCGGGTATAACATATTGCTGAGAGACGCAATGAACTGCAGACTTCTATAGTAATCTATAGCAACCTTCCTCCACGCATCTTTCTTTGACGTGATGAACCTGATCTGAAACCTCGTAATTTCATATAAAGCCAGAAGTTTGCACAGTTACAATACAAGAGGATTAGAAGGACGCTGCTCGTGAGAGCTTACAATCTAAAAGGGAGACAAAGTGATACAAAATGTAGTAACTGCGGAGATGAGCTAATGGAAGAATTAAAAGTTCAGTTTTTAGGTTGAGGTGGTATAGACTTCCCTAAAAAAAATTTAAATAAAAAGGGGGGGGGGGTTTTCAGGGATCCCCTAAAGCCGGTGTTCTATCACCAAGTGTCCGGCTGTTCGGAAATTTTCGGAAGATGAACGGCGCCTGCGCCGTGAGTCGAGGAGAAGCCCCCACCATCCAAGCGGACATAGGGTTAGTCAAACTTAGAGGGCCCCTCGCGGGCTCGCTTCGCTCGCCACGCTTCGGGCACGGCCTCGCTGCGCTCGGCTCTTTTTTATATTCTAACTCTATGTCCACTTGGATGGTAGGGCTTGAAAGTGGACTCACGGCGCAGGCGCCGTTTATCCTCGGCAATTTCCGGAATCTGGGTGTCCTGTGTACTGCGCATGCGCAGTACACCTCGGACACTTTGTGATGGGGGACTGGTAATGATACAACACCGGGCAGAGAAGAAGATGGCTGGCCAAGATTGAGTTGGGGAGTGCCAGACGATGGGAGAGGTTCTGGAGAAGTCCTGAAGGCAATAATGGGAGGAGGCGACAAGGGCGCTAGCGAGAAGGTCTTGTGAGAACCAAAGAGAACAGTTTGCAGATATTAGGGTAGGGAGTTCCAGAGCATGGGAGTGGCACTGGACGAATTTGGGTATGGTGTGCCAGAGGATAGAGAGAGAAGTTCTGGACAGATTGGGGTATGGCGTGCCAGAGGATGAGAGAGGTTCTGGAGAAGTCCTGGAGTTAGGCATGGGAGAAGGTGATGAGGGGGCTAGAGAGGAGGAGGTCTTGTGAGGACCAAAGAGAATGGTTTGGACAAATTAGGGGAAGAAAGTTCAAGAGGATCGAAGAGGCTTGGCACGTAGAAGAGACACAGGGGCTGGAGGATGGATCCACAGTACCTATCGGGGCACCAGGCATTCCAACTCCTGGAAGTGTGTCAAAAAGATTCTTCGTGGTCATGACTCTTGAGTGTACACTGCCCATCAGGGCTGCTGATAAGGCAGTACAACCAGCCCTCCTGTACTGGGCCCGGGCCCAGGCACCTACTAAGCGGGAGGACCGGCTGTACTGTCATATTGGAGACACCGATCCTCTTCTGCCTCCCCCTGAAGCGCTGCCAGCTTCTCCTCCTCTCCATCTCTTTGGCTGCACTACAGGGGGGATTGGATCTAGCACATGTGCCCCTTCCATCTGCTGTCCAGCCCCTCTTTGTGCCCCTTTGCTCCACAGTGCTGCCGGCTTCCCTCCTCTCCCGCTGGCAGCTGCTGGGGGCATACCTGTGGGATCCCTCTAGAACAGGGAGGTCTCCAGACTTTCTAAACAAAGGGCCAGTTTACTGTCCTTCAGATTTTAGGTGGGCCAAACTGTGGCCATCAGGAGTAGAAAATGTCCCAATTTCATTTGGAGTAAACCATGCCCCGTCTTTGGTGTCAGAGAGGGGAATTGTGCCCCATGGTTGGTGTCATTGGGCCTCAATGTTTGTGTCTTTCATAGGAATTGTGCTCTATTTTTTTATGTCAATTGGAGGAATTGTGCCCCAATGTCTGTCATTGGTAGGAATCGTGCCCGAACATGGGTGTCATTGAGCACCAATGTTTGTGTCTTTGATAGGAATTGTGCCCTATCCTTGGTGTCATTGGAAAGAATTGTGCCCAATTTTGGGTGTCCGGGAGAGAGGAATTGTTCCCTATTGTCTGTGCCATTGGTAGGAATGGAGCCCTATCATTGGTGTCATTGTGCGGAATTGTGCCCCATTGTTGGTGTCATTGGTAGGAGTTGTGCCCCATTTTTTTATGTCATTTGGAGGAATTGTGCCCCATTGTCTGGGTCATTGTTAAGAATTGGGAGGAATTGTGCCCCATTTTTTGGGTGTCATTGGGAGGAATTGTGCCCCATTTTTGGTGTCATTAGGAGGAATTGTGCCCCGTCATTGGTGTCATTAGTAGGAATTGTGCCCCATTTTTGGTGTCTTTGTGCCCCATAGTTGTTGGTAGGAATTGTGCCCCTTCATTGGTGTCAGTGAATGAAATAGTGCCCTAAGGGCCAGGCAATGGGCACGGGCGCCATCCCAAGAATGCTTTGCATTTTATTAATGAATACTAGATATGGCTCGTCTTTTTTGCAGAGAGCTTCTTTCCCTTTTTTCTTTTTTTTTTTCGTGGTGATGGTAGTTTTTATTTTGTGGCCCCGTGTCTTCTCTCCCCCACCCTTCCTCCCGGAGCTCCGATGGAAGCTTAACCGGTCACTTCTATTTTCAGACTTGTCTTCCCAATCACAGCTGTTCCTTCATTCAGGCTTTGCTGGCAGCAGTAGCATCTCCCATCGGGTTAGGACATGTATCTGGCCAGTCTCTGGTAACCATAGATGTGCCCGGGAGCCCCCGGAGGAGTATGGAACGCACACCGGCACTGAGCTGCTTTTCAGGAACTGAATATGACCGCCGGAAAAAGTCACATCCTCAAATAGTCGCTGGGTGAATAATGCTGGAGGTGCAGGGAATGCAACGTCTTGAAGCTTCACATCCTTTCCTGTTTCCGCGTTCGTTTTAAATAGATGCTAAGCCGTGAGTGGCGGGGTTATGGAGAGACGGCAGAACCACTTGGCAAATGTAGGACGTCATATGACGTCCTTGGTTGGCAGAGGTCGTACCGGGATGATGCTTCCAGCTACAGGCACCATCCCAGTATTACAAATTTTCAGCTGCCGATTCCTTGTACTGCAGAAGTGATTCGGGTGTCTGAACACCTACACCAGGTGCAGGTGGTGGAAGGTGGTCAACCCCACAACCAGTTTAGAGTTACACAGGAGGTCTGGTGCTAGAATTGCTCTCGCTCTGACGTTTGTGGCGATACCTCACATGTGGGGCAATCGCTGTTTGCATATGCGGGACCTACGTGCGTGTTTGCAATTCCGTGTGAGCACTGGGAGGCGGGGTTTTTTAAATCTAATAAAAAAATGAAAACCACTTCAGAAGATTTACCCCCTTCCCCCTTTCCCCCCTTCCCTCTTCCCCTTTCCCCCCTTCCCTCTTCCCCTTTCCCCCCTTCCCTCTTCCCCTTTTTTTCCCCCCTTCCTCTCTCCCCTTTCCCCCCTTCCCCTCTTCCCCTTTCCCCCCTTCCCTCTTTCCCCCCTTCCCTCTTTCCCCCCTTCCCTCTTTCCCCCCTTCCCTCTTTCCCCCCTCCCTCTTTCCCCCCTTCCCTCTTTCCCCTCTTTCCATTTCCCCCTTCCCTTTCCCCTCTTTCCATTTCCCCCTTCCCTTTCCCCTCTTTCCATTTCCCCCCTTCCCTCTTTCCATTTCCCCCTTCCCTCTTTCCATTTCCCCCCTTCCCTCTTTCCATTTCCCCCCTTCCCTCTTTCCCTTTCCCCCCTTCCCTCTTTCCATTTCCCCCCTTCCCTCTTTCCATTTCCCCCCTTCCCTCTTTCCATTTCCCCCCTTCCCTCTTTCCATTTCCCCCCTTCCCTCTTTCCATTTCCCCCCTTCCCTCTTTCCATTTCCCCCCTTTCCCTCTTTCCAATTTCCCCCCTTTCCCTCTTCCCCATTTCCCCCCTTTCCCTCTTCCCCATTTCCCCCCTTTCCCTCTTCCCCATTTCCCCCCTTTCCCTCTTCCCCATTTCCCCCCTTTCCCTCTTCCCCATTTCCCCCCTTTCCCTCTTCCCCATTTCCCCCCTTTCCCTCTTCCCCATTTCCCCCCTTTCCCTCTTCCCCATTTCCCCCCTTTCCCTCTTCCCCATTTCCCCCCTTTCCCTCTTCCCCATTTCCCCCCTTTCCCTCTTCCCCATTTCCCCCCTTCCCCTTCCCTCTTCCCCTTTTCCCCCCCTTCCCTCTTCCCCTTTTCCCCTTTTCCCCCCCTTCCCTCTTCCCCTTTTCCCCTTTTCCCCCCTTCCCTCTTCCCCTTTTCCCCTCTCCCCCCCCCCCCCCCCCTTCCCATAGCTCCCTCTCCTCCTCTCCCCCCCCCCCCTTCCCATAGCTCCCTCTCCTCCATCCCCCTTCCAGTATATATGACATAGTTTGTAGGCGCTATAACTTTTGTGCGAACCAATAAATATACGCTTATTGGGATTTTCTTTTTTCTTTTTTTACCAAAAGATGTAGCAGAATTCATATTGGCCTAAATTTAACATATTGGCAAACTATTATCTATTTATGAAGGGGGTAAATCTTCTGGAGGGCACGTGGAGTGACAGGTTCTCTTTAAAGTCTGGATCTCATTTTGCTCGGTGTCTTTATATAACCGCAGCATCAGAGCCGTGTACCAGTAAGCGGTATAGTAGAAGCGGGAACTGAGCCCGAGTAGCGGGCAATCCTCTTCTGATCACTATCTGAGTATCATAAATATTGCAACAGCCACCAGCCCGTCCTGCTTCAGGAAGATAACGGGAGTGTTCCTTTGTTGCGCTGTGTAGAAATGTGTGTATTTTTTTTTTTTTTTTTTTACACATTCAGCCACGCCTGACTCAGCTGCCCAAAGACCTTAAGAGAGCGGTTGGGCTTTCATGTAGAATAGCCTGGTCCTGCGGGTTCAGGGTCCTGCGGGTTCAGGGTCCTGCGGGTTCAGGGTCCTGCGGGTTCAGGGTCCTGCGGGTTCAGGGTCCTGCGGGTTCAGGGTCCTGCGGGTTCAGGGGCCTAAAAAAAACTTTTAGGAGGGAAGTTTAAGAAAAAAAAAAAAAATTACATTTAAATGCTCATCAGTTTCCATCTGCAGCCTTGTCCATCGTTGCACAATGATCAGTGTCATTTGCAGCATGTAAAAATCCTTGCCCGGCACCGTTTGCAGCCTTGTCCAGTTTTTTTATTTCCCGCCGCTGAGATAGACAGAGCCTGTGTACTCGGCTGTACTCGTCTCAGGCCGTCTCACAGTCCCGCCCAGTCTGGGCGCCGTGGGCGGGACTGCAAGCGGAGCCGAGCACTCAGCTCTGTCTTTTTTGGCGGCCAGACAGCGGGGAGCGGCGTATAACACGCACCCACAATTTCCCCCCCTGATTTTAAGGGGGAAAAAAAGTGCATGTACGTGCGTATACGCCGATAAATATGGTACACACGCACATCTATCAAATGCCCTAGAGAATACAACAGATGTTACACCGAGTAAATAGATGCCAAACATGTCACGCTTTAAAATGCGCACGCTCGTGGAATGGCACTTCAAAATCTCCATAGGTGATGCCTTATAAAATGTTTTACAAGTTACCAGTTTAGAGTTACAGAGGAGGTCTAGTTTGGGGAATTATTGCTCTTGCTCTGACTTTTGCGGTGATGACTCGCATGTGTGGTGAGATCACCGTTTACATATGTGGGCGTGACCTACGCATGCCTTCGCCACTGCGCACAAGCACGAGGGGATGAGATCGCTTTCAGTTTATTTATTTTTACTGTCCCTTTCATATTTTTTTTTTTTAAACATCCCTTGTGACAACAATAAAGCATGACAGGTCCTCTTTGTATATGGAGAGATGCGGGGTCAATAGGACCCCAACTCTCTCCTCTACAGTGGAAAGCTTAAGATTAAATAAAAAATAAAATGTTGATTTAGCGCTTTAAAAAAAAAAAAGGCATGGTTTACATTGGACCGAAAGTGAAGCTCTAATTCATCCTAAAGGTGTTCTATCGGGTTGAGGTCGGGACTCTGTGCAGGCCAGTCAAGTTCCTTCACCCCAAACTCGCTCATCCAAGTCTTTATGGACCTTGCTTTGTACACTGGTGGGCAGTCATGTTGGAACAGGAAGGGGCCGTCCCCAAACTGTTCCCACAAAGTTGGGAGCATGAAATTGTCCAAAATGTCTTGGTATGCCGACGCCTTAAGAGTTCCCTTCACTGGAACTAAGGGGGCCAAGCCCAACCCGTGAAAAACAACCACCGCACCAAAATCCACCCTCCACCAAATGATGTGGACCAGTGCACAAAGCAAGGTCCATAGAGACATGGATGAGAGAGTTTGGGGTGGAGGGACTTGACTCTCCTGACCTCAACCCGATCGAACCCTGAGACTGCTAACCAGGCCTTCTAGTCCAACATCAGTGCCTGACCTCACAAATGCTCTTCTGGAAGAATGGTCAAACATTCCCATAGACACACTCCTAAACCTTGTGGACGGCCTTCCCAGAAGAGTTGAAGCTGTTATAGCTGTAAAGGGTGGAGCCAACTCAATATTGAATCCTGAATGAATGATTTGTATAGCGCTGCAACTGCGAACTGAATCGCCTCGAGGCGCTTGATCCGACCTGCGTTGATTCCTTCTTAGAAGAGGTGGTCTTGAGTTTTTTCCTGAAGGCCCGATGGTCTTTTTCCAAGCGGATGTTGGTGGGTAGAGCGTTCCATAGCCGTGGTCCTTGGACTGCAAATCTTCGTTCTCCCCTTGACTTGTACCGGGATTTGGGGACGAGGAGGAGGTTTTGGTTGGTTGATCGGAGGTTGCGATTCGGAGTGTAGTGTTGTATTTTTTCGCATAAGTATTGAGGAGCATCTCCTTGTGTGCATTTGTGGGTCAGGCAGATGGTCTTGAATGTGATCCGGTCCTTTACGGTTAGCCAATGGAGGGTCCTCAGGGATGGGGAGATGGATTCCCATGTTTTTTTCCTGTGACTAGTCTTGCTGCTGTGTTTTGGACGGCTTGTAGGCGTGCAATCTGGAATTTAGGTAGTCCTACGTAGAGGGAGTTTGCGTAGTCGAGTCGAGAGTTGATGTTCCTACCACTATGGCTTTGTCCTTTTCTGTAATGAAGGGGATGAGTCTACGTAGCAGGCGTAGAAGATGGTAGGATCCGCTGACTACTAGGGGTGCAACGGATCGTCGCCGATCCGTGATCCGAACGGGTCACCCGTTCGGATCGGCACACCCCGCGATCCGCGGAGCGCTCCGCGGCCTCGACCTTAGGAAAGGCCACGGCTTCGGCCTAGCTCCGGAGCGGCGGCGGCCATCTTGGTACACCCGGACACAGTTTACAATGTGATCGCTCCGTCCAATGCCCTGCATTACCCAGCATATACTCTGTATTACCCAGCCTATACCCTGCATTACCCAGCCTATACCCTGCATTACCCAGCCAATACCCTGCATTACCCAGCCAATACCCTGCGATACCCAGCCAATACCCTGCGATACCCAGCCAATACCCTGCGATACCCAGCCAATACCCTGCGATACCCAGCCAATACCCTGCGATACCCAGCCAATACCCTGCGATACCCAGCCAATACCCTGCGATACCCAGCCAATACCCTGCGATACCCAGCCAATACCCTGCGATACTCTGCGATACCCTGCCAATTACAGTGGGGGAGATGACGTGGATATTACAGTGGGGACTATATGGTGGCGGAATTTTCA
>CM053036.1:8172640-8347640 GCA_028564925.1 Lithobates sylvaticus
TTTTCGATCAGACAGACCTGATCTGGGGTGTCGGCAGGAAGCAAAGCCATTCCTGTAATGAGGAAATCTGACTGCCCCATGTAGATCTATTATAGAAAACTATACACCGAAAAAAAATGATCGTTGTTACAGGTGGCTACATATAGGGGAACATGTGACCCCCCCCCCTTCTATGTTGAAGTGTTTTTGGCCTGGGGACCGGACGGAGGGATCCTGCCGCTAACTTCTCATGCAAACTCCAATACCGCCTTGTAAAATAATATAGAATACATACCTGGGTGTTTCTGGTATCGGACACTTCAGGTGAGTCCCAATACCTGGCTCCTCCTGCTGGCCTGTATATCCCTGTAGTAATGCGGGGGGGGGGGCTATAGAGGGATGAACCACAATACACAGAGAGGGGCCAGATATTGGACGCACCTTATATTTGCAGAAGATCTGCAATAACTTTAATATTAGGTCGCTGTCCGCTAGAAAGGTATTTATCCATTTCACAGGCCGGTCTTTGGGGACTATTTATAAAAGCATTCATTGAATAGATGTCGCTTACATCCGTGCCTGCTCAGCAATTTTTGGCCTTAACTTCTCTAATCGCTAAATTCCTATGCTCATCAGCTCCATCTAGTGGCCAAAATGCTGTATATTTCCTTTATAGAGGTATTTCAGAGGACTATACCGCTTTTGGCCACTAGATGGACCTAATGATATAGCAATTAATCTGTTTAGAAAAATTTATAGGCAAAATTTGTTGAGGATGCACAAATGTTTTATAAATAGACCCCGAAAGTATCATCCGGTAATGAGATAGTTGCTCTAAATGTTATTATTATTATACAGGATTTGTATAGCGCCAACAGTTTGCGCAGCGCTTTACAATCTTAAGGACAACAGTACAGTTACAATAAAATACAAGAGGGCTAATGGGGCCCTGTTCATAAGAGCTTACAATCTAATAGGATTAGTGTGCCTTTTTAACATATACTTGTCCCATACTTGCCCCATTACCACCGCCACATGCTCAGTCCTTCGTCACCTTCCATGGTGGTAATTAAGGTTTTGTATAAGGAAGTGTTTATTTTTTTTATTTATTTTTTTATGTTGGGGGTGGTGGGACATTACATTTTTCAATTTTTTTTTGGTTTTTGGGGCCCTTGTGATTTTTAATTTATTCCCCTGACCCCCCCACTATTCAAAAGTATAAAAATTAAAAAGAACATTTAGCTCAGAGTTTGACTTTATTGTCAAAAGACAAATTGTTGTCGTTTTACAGATTTGTAGCTTTTTGTGGCACCTTTTTGCTACGGTGATGCTCAGTGATTCTGTTCACCACCATGTGACTGACTCAAAGATTCTGATTTAGATTGAAAAAATGTAATGTAAATTTTTTATGTGTGTACATCTCTATTATAAAATACAAATTTATTTATTTATATATATATATATATATATATATATATATATATATATATATATTATATATATATATATATATATATATATATATATATATTCTATAATATCAAGAAAGAAGAAAAAATAAAAATATATGTAGGATTTTTTTTTTCTTGATTTTTTTTTTTCAATCTAAATCAGAATCTTTGAGTCAGTCGACTCAGTCAGTCAGTCGACTCAAAGATTCTGATTTAGATTGAAAAAAATCCTACATATAATCTATAATATCATCAAGAAAGAAGAAAAAAAAAATATATGTAGGATTTTTTTTTCTTGATTTTTTTTTTTTCAATCTAAATCAGAATCTTTGAGTCGACTGACTGACTGACTGACTTTGAGTCGACTGACTCAAAGATTCTGATTTAGATTGAAAAAAAATCAAGAAAAAAAAATCCTACATATATTATTTTTTTTTAATTTTTTCTTCTTTCTTGATATAGAATATATATATATATATATATATATATATATATATATATATATATATATATTATAAAAATAAATTTGTATTTTATAATAGAGATGTACACACATAAAAAAAAAAAATTATTGTAGTCTATTTTGTTACTTTTTGGCAAAAAAAGAAAAAAAACATAAAATTATAATTATTTTATTATACTATATTATTTTTATAATATAATTTGATACTTTAGGGGGGGGGGCTGCTATTCCTTATGTCTTGAGACACCCCACCCACATTTCCCCTAGTAGCTGTTTTATTTGCATGCAATAAATAGAGAAGCACAGAGACCCAGTGATAACATCATTGGATTTAAAATACAGTATGTAACGGAAAGGTTTTATTTAATAAAACATTTTTTTAAATAAATCATTAGCATGTTGTTCAGGGAGGAACCAGGGAAGGCAACTATGAGCAGATTAAATTTGAGCTTAAATATTCCTATCAGGACATGAACATATGACTATGGGCTGGCCAATCTGTGTAGAGGCCCTGCGGTGGGGGTGGGGGGTGAGTATTGATTGCTGGGACAGCCCCGGTTTGTCAGATATATGAGGCCTGTGTGGGAAAGGGTGGTGGGGGGTGGTTATTGAGAGTGTAAATAATGCAGGCAACTGGCTGTGGTTAGGGAGGAAGAGGGTTTACATAGTACATTACCTGTCCGCTGTGCTACTATCAGGACTGTGTGTGTGTTTTTTTTTTTTTTTCTTACCTTTTTTGTTTTTGTTTTTGGTTTTGACATTTTTATTCTGCAATATATTCACATTTATTTTCTATTTATTATATTTTATATTATATACTACAATAATAGATATCTCGATCCCCCCCCCCATCTCTCTAGATATCTCGATTCCCCCATCTCTCTAGATATCTCGATTTCCCCCAGCTCTCTAGATATCTCGATTCCCCCCCATCTCTCTAGATATCTCGATTCCCCCATCTCTCTAGATATCTCGATTTCCCCCCAGCTCTCTAGATATCTCGATTTCCCCCCAGCTCTCTAGATATCTCGATTCCCCCAGCTCTCTAGATATCTCGATTCCCCATCTCTCTAGATATCTCGATTCCCCCATCTCTCTAGATATCTCGATTCCCCCATCTCTCTAGATATCTCGATTCCCCCATCTCTCTAGATATCTCGATTCCCCCATCTCTCTAGATATCTCGATTCCCCATCTCTCTAGATATCTCGATCCCCATCTCTCTAGATATCTCGACCCCCATCTCTCTAGATATCTCGATTCCCCATCTCTCTAGATATCTCGATCCCCATCTCTCTAGATATCTCGATCCCCATCTCTCTAGATATCTCGATTCCCCATCTCTCTAGATATCTCGATCCCCCAGCTCTCTAGATATCTCGATTCCCCATCTCTCTAGATATCTCGATCCCCCAGCTCTCTAGATATCTCGATTCCCCCAGCTCTCTAGATATCTCGATTCCCCCAGCTCTCTAGATATCTCGATTCCCCCAGCTCTCTAGATATCTCGATTCCCCCAGCTCTCTAGATATCTCGATTCCCCCAGCTCTCTAGATATCTCGATTCCCCCAGCTCTCTAGATATCTCGATTCCCCCAGCTCTCTAGATATCTCGATTCCCCCAGCTCTCTAGATATCTCGATTCCCCCATCTCTCTAGATATCTCGATTCCCCCATCTCTCTAGATATCTCGATTCCCCCATCTCTCTAGATATCTCAATATATTTTTTTAATGTATATTATTTATATTTATTATTATTATTATTGTGCAATATATTTATATATTTTTATTCTGCTGTTGTTTTTTGACTTTGGTTTAAATTCTAAGTCGTCCATTGTTGTCGTCAGTCGGCGGTACCGATTTGCGGAGCTTGAACGCCAGATATTGTCCTCCATCTCCACGTTTTCAGGAAGCCTGAAGAGGACAAATCTTTGTCCTATATCTGCGGCCGCCTCTTTTAGGTTTCATGTTTGCCAGACAAAAATCGCCATTGAAGTTGCCATTTAACCCAATGTAAGGGCTCGGGGCTTCCGCTTTAATCCGTCCGGCGAGGTGGCGGCCGCTTCCGCCACACAGGGTAAAGACTGGAATTCTCTATAGAGGAGGAGACAAAAGAGGCAGACGGACTTGTGTCCCCGACATGCCCCCCTGCCAGGGAACAAAGGACCGGGGTCACTTGGTGGGGGGGGGGTCACTTGGTGGGGGGGGGGGGGTCACCCCGGCTCTGTCTCCTGTAGGGATGTACATCAAAGATTTCTTCATCTCCTCTTGTAGGCCAAGTTTGATGTGTGTTTACACCTCGGTCATAGAAGCAAAAAAAATCATTAAAAAAAATTGTAGGAAGTTGTAGCTATTTGGGTTTTATTTTATTTTCAACCGTGGGGTTTGTTGTGTTCACTGATCAAAGGCTCTTACATCTTCCTTTTCCCTTTTTACGTTCTTTACCTTTTTTAAAAAAAAAAAAAATTAGACAAATTAGACACTTATTTTTTTTTTTTTTTTTTTTTTATATTAATATATTTATTAATATATATATATAATATATATATATATATATATATATATATATATATATATATATATATTTATATATATATATATATATATATATATATATATATATATATATTATATATATATAATTTTTATATTATACTGTATATAATCTTTTATATATTTTAAAATGAGCAAGGAGGGGTTTCCTCTCACTTCCTGTTTTGGCTATGGGACAGGAAGTGAAGGGAAATCTCCCCAGATGGCAAAAAATAAACTGATCGGGGGTCATCGCCCTTCCTCTCACTTTTCAAAATGTAAAAAAATTGTTTGCCTTTTAGTTCTACTGTAAATAAAATCTATAATTTGAAGTTAAAAAAAAAAAAAAAAAAAAAAAAAAAAAAAACCTTTTTGTAGTAAAAATAATAAATAAAATTGTGTAAAAATAAAAAATAAATAAAATTAAAATATACAGTGCCTTGAAAAATTATTCACACCCATTGAAATGTTGTTGTCCTCTCTCGCGCTCGCTCTCATGCTCGCGCTCTCTCTCATTGTTGCTGGGGTGGATCTACAGTATTGTTGCCGGAAGGGGTCTATTGTTGTGCTGGGGTGGATCTACAGTATTGTTGCCAGGAGGGGGTCTATTGTTGTGCTGGGGTGGATCTACAGTATTGTTGCCGGCAGGGGTCTATTGTTGTGCTGGGGTGGATCTACAGTATTGTTGCCGGCAGGGGTCTATTGTTTTGCTGGGGTGGATCTACAGTATTGTTGCCGGCAGGGGCCTATTTTTGTGCTGGGGTGGATCTACAGTATTGTTGCCGGCAGGGGTCTATTGTTGTGCTGGGGTGGATCTACAGTATTGTTGCCGGCAGGGGTCTATTGTTGTGCTGGGGTGGATCTACAGTATTGTTGCCAGGAGGGGGTCTATTGTTGTGCTGGGGTGGATCTACAGTATTGTTGCCGGCAGGGGTCTATTGGTGTGCTGGGGTGGATCTACAGTATTGTTGCCGGCAGGGGTCTATTTTTGTGCTGGGGTGGATCTACAGTATTGTTGCCGGCGGGGGTCTATTGTTGTGCTGGGGTGGATCTACAGTATTGTTGCCGGCAGGGGTCTATTGTTGTGCTGGGGTGGATCTACAGTATTGTTGCCAGGAGGGATCTATTGTTGCCGGCTGCCGAGGATCTATTTTACTGCTTCTTTTTTTTTAGCAAATTTAATACAAACTACTTGGCACCAAAAAAATACTTGTCTCCGCCCCTTTTAGAGAATACAGAGCCAAGTCCCAAATCTCACACTTATTAATGGGTCATCGCTCTTCCAGTCTTGATTGGCCCATTGCTCTTGACACATGCGATTGGCTCGTCGCTCTTCCTTTCATTACATCACTAGGGCTGATCGTGTGATTTTTTTTTTTTTTTTTTTTAGCAGGCAGAGCCTCCTATTCCTTTTAATTTTTTGGATCGGTTTTAAGGCGTGACGCGTTTTTGGTATCTATTTACTCGATGCGACACAAATCTTTTATAATAAAAAAAAAAAGGGAATTGTTTACTTTTACACTGACAGATTAAATTTTTACTGTATTATTGCATTTGAATAATGACTGTGCAAATATCATGCGTCATAAAAAATTGCAACTTCCACCGTTTTATTCTTCAGGGTCTCTGTTATCATACAATATATACTTCTTGGGGGGGGGGGGGTGATTTTGAGCAAAAAAATTGCAGATTTTTAACATGTTCAAAAAAAAGTTTTAAAAAAAAATTCCTCGGTAGACGAGTGGTTAATGTGTGCACACGGCCTGAACAGGAAATGAAAGCGGAATTTCGCTTCAAGCCAACCCGACTGCATGTGAGAATGTTGTCTTTTTTTTTTTTTTCCCAATAAAGTTTTATTGAGAATGAACAAGTGTACAGCATAGATACATTGTTACCAGAGATGTGTACAATATTTGGTTATTGTAACATTCTGATAAATTTGTTTAAAGAATTTAATTTCATTTTGAATTTTTGTTTTTTTAACTTATTTCAACAAATTCGTTCATTCCCGAAACGTCCGAATTAAGGAAAACCCGTTTAACAAATATTTCCGTAATCTGGTAGATTCCAAAATTAAAAAATTCGAAAAATCTGAAATCACTATTAAATAGAAGTATTGAAATTCCCTTTCAAATTTGGCTGTTGGTGAACTTGACGCACACAAAGTTATCCGAAGTTGCGAATTATCCGAAATAAGGAATGCCGTATCTAAACAAATGAAACGTAATGAATTAATAATAAATAATAATAATAATCTTTTTATTTATTATTCGTTCCGTTCAATTTGTTTAGGTGCGTCATTCATTATTTCGGATAAATTCGTATTCGTTTCGTTCACTAACAGCAGAATTTGGAAGGAAATTATAATTTGATAGTTATTATTATTTCTTCTTTAAGAATTTTCTGATTTTTCTTACTTAAAAATCGTAAAATCCGAAAATAAGAAATTTTACTAATTTTTGACTATACAAAATTAAGAATTTTTGAAACTACAAAATTTAAAGAATACAAATTGAATGAATTTTCAAATTTTTATTTATTTTTCGATTTTTAAGAAATTTTACTAATTTTCGACTATACAAAATTAAGAATTTTTGAAACTACAAAATTTAAAAAATACAAATTTATGAATTTTCAAATTTTTATTATTTTTCGATTTTAAGAAATTTTACAAATTTTTGACTATACAAAATTAAGAATTTTTGAAACTACAAAATTTAAAAAAATACAAATTTATGAATTTTCTCATTTTTATTTTTCGATTTTAAGAAATTTTACTAATTTTCGACTATACAAAATTAAGAATTTTTGAAATTACGAAATTTTAAAAATACAAATTTATGAATTTTCTATTTTATTCATTTATTTTTTTAATATAAGAATATACAAAATAAATTTTTTTTTTCGAATTTATGAATTTACAAATTGCGATCATAACGAATGACCCGAAAAACGAAAGGGGGGGGGGGAACCCCGAATGAAATGAAAACTAAAGAATTTTTTCGGCAGTGCACATGTCTACCTTTTTTGTCTTTCCCCGTTTTTAACACCCTTTTTTTTCCTCCCACAGGCTGTTCCTCCAAGTCGTTCAAGCTGTACTCGCCAAAGGAGCCCCCGAACGGCAACGCCTTTCCCCCCTTCCACCCGGGCACAATGCTGGATCGGGATGTGGGGTAGGTACAATCCTCTGGAACGGTGTTCCTACATATCGCGTTATCATACCTTTTTTTTACTATTCATGCTTATGGGGGGGGGGGGGTACTGTAGTCCTAACACACTTCCTGTCCTAGGGTGACAACGCTGCTCTCCAGAGATGCAGTGCAGTGAGCGTTGTCCCCCCAGGACAGGAAGTGTGTTTCTTGGCAGGATCACCAGATGACCATAAAGAAAATTTAGACCTCCATGCACTGGGTGTGTGCCCAGCTCTCCTGGCAGGAGAAAAGCGGCGTAAACAAAACGCGCCTAATGATGCGTTTTGCGAATACGTTTCCGGGCATTCGTTCATTCCATTGGGCAGGCTCCTCACCTGGGCTGAAATGACTCGCTCTGATTTTTACCGCACACTGTGAGCTTCTCACCATGTGCATTAGACGCTGCAGAAAATCAGAACCTGCCTCATTTCTTGGCTGGAGGACGTCCAGAATCAGCTATGCCTCCCCCCCCCCCCCCCCCCCGACTGTCCCTCGGCCTGCCCCTTTCATTCATTGGACTTCAAAAAACGAAAGCTCATAATTGCATGTGGGCGTTGGCTACGCAAATTCGGCCTGCCTAGGAACGCCCACTCCTCCAGACCAACGCCCACCCCATCGAGGCATTTTGATATTTGCATAACTCCTCCCAGGAGCCAGCCCTATTGCTTGCATCAGGACTGGGGACTCTTGAGAGGAACACTGAAGGCTGTGTACAGCATCCTGCCGGCCCCTCCCACAAGCCATGATCTGCGTGTGTTGCATAGAGAAGCACAGAGACCCAGTGATGTCAGTGGGTCTAAAATAAGGTATTTATTAACCGCTTCCCACCCAGCCTATAGTCAATTCAAGGCTGAGCGGGCCTCTCGCTGATCCAGGTGGACCTCATGTGACATCCTCCCAGATCGCGGGGCGATCTGTCACCGGCTGTGTCCACCAGACACAGCCGACGACTGATTACTGTGCCGGCCTGCTGCCGGTACCATGTGACCGTTGTAGCCAATCACAGCAGGTCACATGACAATTGTACAAAATGAATGGCTTCCTTTCATGCCATCCATTGTGTACAATTGTGTTAGCTGTGATTGGCCCTGTCTGGTCACAGTGATCACATGGTACAACCACAGGCAATCTGTGCTATGTAATAAGCTGTGGCCAATCACAGCAGGTCACATGATGGTTGTAAGCGATAAATGGTTTCCTTTTTATGCCATCTATTGTGTACAATTATGTTTCTAGCTGTGATTGGTCACAGTGATCACATGGTACAGACAGGGCCAATCACAGGCAATCTGTGCTATGTGATCAGCTGTGGCCAATCACAGCAGGTCACATGATGGTTGTAAACAATGGATGGCTTCATTTTTTATGCCATCCATTGTGTACAATTATGTTTCTAGCTGTGATTGGTCACAGTGATCACATGATACAGACAGTGCCACTCACAGCTAATCACAACAAAACAAACTTAATCGATTTTTCATTCGGTAAAATGCTTGGCTATCGCAATTAAATTTATTGCTATAAGCAAACCTAATGTGTGTGTTTTAAACTTTTTTTTTTAAAACACGGTTCACTTCCCCAGAGTAGTACAACGTTACTATCATGTAACCATGATCCCCCATGATTAAGTTCCAAGGGGTGGAGCGAAACGCGGTGGGGGAGGGCCGTGACCTGGTTGGAGTCCTGGGATTGATCAAATGTGCGACCACAGGGAGACCTTCCTTCATACAATGTTACTATTGTAACATTAATATTGCTCTAGTCAAAGTGTATTTTAAAAAAAAAAAAAAAAAACGTAAAAAAAAAAAAAAAAGAACATTTTTTATTATATATTTTTTCATGTAGTATTTTTTTTACATACTGTCACCAGTGTCCCTGATGACCGCAGCACCAGTTAAATGATGACGCTGTACTGCACTGGTGACAGTATGTGAAAAATTGTTTTTTTTTTATTTTTTTTAAAATGTATTTATTATTTTTAAAAGGAAAACCATATATTTAAATTTTTTTAATTTTCCAAAAAATTTGGCCAAAAAAAAATTGCAACTTCAAAAAAGTCTCTCCATGCCTCTTACTAAATACCTTGGACTGTCTACTTTCTAGAAAGGGGTGATTTGGGGGGGGGGGGGGGTATTTGTACTGTCCTGGAGTTTTCGGGTCTCCAGAATTGAGATCGCCCGTCAGTACATCGGGATTGATCGATTTTATCAGATATATATATCCCAACTCTATAACTTTCCTACAGAATAAATATTTACACTGATTTGGGTTTTTTTCACCAAAGAAATGGAGCAGAATACACTTTGGCCTAAATCTATGAAGAAAGATTATTTATTTGCCAAATCTTATAAAGGAAATAATCCTCTTTTATTTTATTATTTTTTTTAATTTTCTGTTTTTTTTTTTTTTTTCTTTGTTTTATATAGCAAAAAATAAAAACCCAGTGGTGATTAAATACCACCAAAAAAAAATCTCTATTTGTGAGAACAAAATTATAAAAATGTCCTAATGAGTACAGTGTTGTATGACCGCGTAATTGTCATTCAAAGTGTGACGGCGCTAAAAACTGAAAATGGGCCTGGGCAGGAAGGGGGCGGGGCAGGAAGGGGGCGGGAGTGCCCGGTATTTTTTTATTTTTTTGAATGTCATCTGCATGTTTAATGGGGAGGAAGGGACCGGGGAAGGCAAATATATAGAGAATTAAGTGGTCTGTCGTTCTGGGGAGATGCTGATTGCGCTGCCTGCTGAATCCATATTATTATTATTATTCAGGATTTATATAGCACCCCCCCCCCCTGTACTGGTTGTGTGCATGCCGCCCGGTCGATGTGTAATTAATGGGCGGCGATGGCCCCTCCCCCCTCATCATGGTGATTGGCGGAGCATTCGGTGATGGGCAGAATCATTGGCTGTTTCTTCAGGAAGAGGTCGGCCATTGATTGGATCTCAGATATTGTACTGTGTGCGCCCTTTAGAGGAAACCCACATCTGGGGGGGGGGATGGGAAACCATTGTCATGTTAAAGAAGGACTCTGGGCCGATATACAAATCACCAACAATAGACCCCCCCCTCTGGCAACAATAGACCCCCACTCTGGCAACAATAGACACCCCATCCCCCCCCCCCACCCTCGGCAACAACTTCAGCGTGATTTCAACACTACAGTTCAGTGCGATTTGCACCTCCTGATTTTATTGCAATCGGAAGAAAGTAGTGCAGGAACCTTTTTCAAAGTCGCTGCGACATGAGTCACGGCGATATGGGCGGTTCCATAGCCAGCAATGGGGGTCTGTGCGCCTTGTCCTGCGATTTGGAACTGTGAAATCCCACGACAAATCACATCAGTGTGAACGGGTGCGGGGGGGGCATAAAAGACTTTGTTCACAAATGATCAAAACAAAACCGTCCCCACTGAAGCGTCTCACCTTGTGACTTGCTTCAAAGTTGCAATGTTGCAGTCTGATTACTGAGGGAAGGGAGACTGAGGAAATTCTTAACCATTCCTGCAGCAGACTGTTTACCTCATCTCTGCATAGGCAAAGGCTAAATGGTGTTGATTTTTTGAAAAAAGAGATACTGTTGCTTGATTTGCTACAAAGTTGCATTGCACAGTCTGATCCCCTGGTGCCCAACCTGTGGCCCTCAGGCCCCCTCCTATAGCATGTCCGCAGTCTCTGACCATCTCTTGTATCATGTCCGCAGTCTCTGACCATCTCTTGTATCATGTCCGCAGTCTCTGACCATCTCTTGTATCATGTCCGCAGTCTCTGACCATCTCTTGTATCATGTCCGCAGTCTCTGACCATCTCTTGTATCATGTCCGCAGTCTCTGACCATCTCTTGTCTCATGTCCGCAGTCTCTGACCATCTCTTGTCTCATGTCCGCAGTCTCTGACCATCTCTTGTCTCATGTCCGCAGTCTCTGACCATCTCTTGTCTCATGTCCGCAGTCTCTGACCATCTCTTGTCTCATGTCCGCAGTCTCTGACCATCTCTTGTCTCATGTCCGCAGTCTCTGACCATCTCTTGTCTCATGTCCGCAGTCTCTGTCTCTGACCATCTCTTGTCTCATGTCCGCAGTCTCTGACCATCTCTTGTCTCATGTCCGCAGTCTCTGACCATCTCTTGTCTCATGTCCGCAGTCTCTGACCATCTCTTGTCTCATGTCCGCAGTCTCTGACCATCTCTTGTCTCATGTCCGCAGTCTCTGACCATCTCTTGTCTCATGTCCGCAGTCTCTGACCATCTCTTGTCTCATGTCCGCAGTCTCTGACCATCTCTTGTCTCATGTCCGCAGTCTCTGACCATCTCTTGTCTCATGTCCGCAGTCTCTGACCATCTCTTGTCTCATGTCCGCAGTCTCTGACCATCTCTTGTCTCATGTCCGCAGTCTCTGACCATCTCTTGTATCATGTCCGCAGTCTCTGACCATCTCTTGTATCATGTCCGCAGTCTCTGACCATCTCTTGTATCATGTCCGCAGTCTCTGACCATCTCTTGTATCATGTCCGCAGTCTCTGACCATCTCTTGTATCATGTCCGCAGTCTCTGACCATCTCTTGTATCATGTCCGCAGTCTCTGACCATCTCTTGTATCATGTCCGCAGTCTCTGACCATCTCTTGTATCATGTCCGCAGTCTCTGACCATCTCTTGTATCATGTCCGCAGTCTCTGACCATCTCTTGTATCATGTCCGCAGTCTCTGACCATCTCTTGTATCATGTCCGCAGTCTCTGACCATCTCTTGTATCATGTCCGCAGTCTCTGACCATCTCTTGTATCATGTCCGCAGTCTCTGACCATCTCTTGTATCATGTCCGCAGTCTCTGACCATCTCTTGTATCATGTCCGCAGTCTCTGACCATCTCTTGTATCATGTCCGCAGTCTCTGACCATCTCTTGTATCATGTCCGCAGTCTCTGACATCTCTTGTATCATGTCCGCAGTCTCTGACCATCTCTTGTATCATGTCCGCAGTCTCTGACCATCTCCTGTATCATGTCCGCAGTCTCTGACCATCTCCTGTATGCTCATAGTCTTGGACTATATCTTGTGTGTCTCTTGTCTGATAATATTTGCTGAATTTTACATGTGGCCCTATGTTGTCGGGGGCCACACTTGAGGCCCCCCATATCAAGAGAGTCTGATCACTGAGGTAAAGCGAAGACTAAGGAAATGCTTCCTCCTGCCCCGCAGAGTGCATGTGAGGGGTTGGACTCGGCTGGGAGTGTCTTGGCAACGTCCTAGCAACAAGGCAGGATGGGGGAACGCCAACTCTGGGAGTTTTTCAGCCAGGCTTTAAGAGCTACGTAAATGGCCTACACCTATAGCTAAGACCATTATCCAACTTTAGTCAGAGCTGCACAGTTTTTTTTATCTACAGACGCCCCTACATGCAGAGGCAGTTTTTAATATTATTATATATTTTTTTATGATAAAGGTGACTGTTTTGGGGGGAAAATGATCAGGCTGTACATCGTAACTTTATAGCAGGGGGCTGATCTGTGTCAGACATTTGTGAACACAACCAACAACTGAACAGGCACTGGGATTTAAATGATTGTGTAATCTCTGATCTGGCATCTCAGTCCCAAGTAGTAGAAGTTGACCCTGGATGATGCCTGAACAAAGATGGCGCCGTCCACGTGGAGAGGAAAGTAGTTCAGGCATTGTCGGGGGGGGGGGGGAGTAGTGTGATCTGTACTGTAAGAGAAAAATATCTGGCCAAATATAAACGTGACCACTTCCATACCGGGACAATTCTGGCATTCCTCTTGCATGTAAAGAATTATAACTTATTGCTAGAAAATTACTCCAAGCCCCCAAACATTATACATATATATATATATATATATATATATATACAATTTTTTGTCACGCGGATTCTGTGCAGCGGTTATTCAAATACAATTGTTTTGGGAAAAAATACACTTTAAAAAAATAAAATAAAAAATAGATTTAAAATTTAAAAAAAAATTTAATAAAAAAATTAAATAAAAAAAATAAAAATAAAAATAAAAAATACATATTTACCCCTAATTTTTTGAATATTGTGAAAGATGTTACGCCGAGTAAATTGATACCTTACAGGTCATGCATTAAAATTGCACACGCTTGTGGGGATGGCGACAAACTACGGTACTTAAAAATCTCCATAGGCGGCGCTCTAAATTTTTCGTTACATGTTTAGAGTTACAGAGGAGGTCTAGCGCTAGAATTATTGCTCTCGCTCTAACTATTGCGGAGATACCTCACATGTGGTTTGAACACTTCTTACATATGTGGGCGTGACTTGCGTATGCGTTCGCGCACGGAGGGACGGGGCGCTTTAACATTTAAAAAAAATATATATATTTTTTTATTTTTTTTTACACTCACTTTTTATCACTTTTATTCCTATTACCATGAATGTAAGCATCCCTTGTGATAGAAATAATGACAGGTCCTCTTTCTGGAGACATTTGTGGTCAATAAGATGGCAGATATCTCCTCTACCCTTCATAAAATAAAATAAAATAATCAAAGGAAAGCGAATCTTTGCTTTCCAGGGGAAAAAAAACAAACAAAACCTGGCAGTGCCGGAAGTGATGTCATGATGTCGCTTCTGGCCTCCCAGGGTCATAGAGATGGCTGGGGACTATCAAGTCCACGGCCAGCTCTATGGTAATTTTGGTGCCACTGCCGAAAAATTCTTTTTTTTTTAGTTTTCATTCTATTTTTTTTTTTTTTTTTTTTATCGGTTCATTCGTTATGATCGCAATTCGTAAATTAGAAAATTTCGTAAATAAGAAAGAAAATTCGAAAAAATAACTAATAAATATTAAATTATAGGTATTGGAATTTCCTTTTAAAATTTGGCTGTTAGTGAGCGTAACAAATATGAATTTATCCAAAATAACAAATGCCGCATGTAAACCAATAGAACGGAGCGAAATAATAATAGCCCGGTGTGTGTGTGTGTGAATGTAACAATCTGATCTTTTCTCAGTAGAAAGAGGCTCTACTCCTCCTCTAATTACAATGTCTCTTCTTCTGTCTTGTAGACCCACTCCGATGTATCCGCCAACGTACCTGGAGCCTGGGATTGGGTGAGAACTTTCTCCGCCTCTAAAAAATGTCTGCTTCTTTGTCAGAATGCGGGTCTTCGGAGGGAGGGGGGGGGGGGGCATATACGTCTGGCCAGAAGTACTGCCGCATCTCCACCTGTGCAGATGCATCTTATTTTTGCAGTCAGTAGGTGGCAGTATGTAGCCGCCGTCGGTCCAGGGGGAAGTTTTTAGAGGTTCTGGCTGCTCATGCACCCTGTACCGCCCCCTTGTGGCCATGTGTATGAATCCAGAAGTGATGTCTTCCAGAGAGCGGCGCCTTTTTGAGTGCAGTAGTGAAGACAAAAATAATGAATCTGCACACCACTGCGGGTTCAACAGAGTTTATTAAAACGTTACAAGTGACTACCATTGGGACACAGGCATGAATAAAGGTTGACGCGTTTCACACCAATGTCATGCTTCATCAAAGCCTAAGGAAAACAAAATCCGCACTTCTTTTAATAGGACCCCCCCCACCTATCATAGGTGGAGGGTGATGTGATTAGTATCCTGACCGCTTCACAAGCGAATAAGAACACTGAACATAAATATATATAAAAATATCTGCTAAAATATAATATATAAATATGTGTGTATATATATATATATATATATTATATGTGTGTGTGTGTGTGTATGTGTGTATATATATATATATATATATATATACACACACACACATAATGTGTGTTATAACTAAAAAATGTCAGCAATCAGCAAAATAAACCTACCATGTAACAAACCATTAAAGAAAAAATAAAAATATTATATATATATAATATATATATTTTTTCCTTTAATGGTTTGTTACATGGTAGGTTTATTTTGCTGACTGCTGATATTTTTTAGCTATAACACACATATATATATATATATATATATATATATATATTATATATATATATATATATATATATATATATATATATATATATATATAAAAAATTTCTTTAATGGTTTATTTTGTTGACTGCTGATATTAATAATAACAAAAATAAATATGTATATATTATATTTTAGCAGTTATTATTATTTTTATTAAACAGTTTGTGCAGCGCTTTCTTGAATAGACAAAATTTACAAAGTAACAGCTGTCGGAAGTATCAAAGCTAGGATGTAAAAAGGAATATATATGTACAAAGTAATGAAAATGGAAAATATAATAATTATAAAAGGCCACAATGTAACGAACGGTGACCAAATAAATAAAATAAGAATTAAAGGATGGTAAATGAAGAAAGCTGATGGGGTGGGGGGGGGGGGGGAGTTATATAGACTTGGCCTCATCCAAAAATACATGCATAGATTTAGGAGTTTACCGTAGTATACACCCCAATACCCTACAATTGACCGTCTTTATCAACCACAGAAAGGCATGTTTGATAAAAAAAAAATATTTATATTTCTTTTTAATTTGCCCCTTGGGGTACCTTAACCTTTCTCTTAATATTTTAGCTCTACAATCAAAAATGTTTTAATTTTTTTAAAGTGTCTCCTTTTGTGTGGCCGATTTATAGTCTGTCATTGTAGGGTACTGAGGTGTATACTCCGGTAATCTCCTAAATCTATGAAGAAAACTGATGAATCATAATAAAACTGTATCAAAAAATGAACAATTGTAGACTAGGACAACAAAAGAGCGCATAAATAGCCAAAAAAAAACGTAAAATTTTAAATAATGGGGGGGGGGAGAACGTAAGGTTATAATAAAATATATATCCAGAAAACTTCCCTCCGGCAAAATAAACTGACCCCCCCCCCCCTTTTGAATGCAGGCCATAAACACAAATTTCTTCTAATGTAAAATCAAATAGAGAACCCCCCCTTTAAGAATTGGTATTTATACATTTATCTTAAATAATCTGAGCAGGTAAGGGGGGGGGGGGGGGCTATAGTCTTCGAATTTTCATTTTTTTTTTTTCCACAGCAATTTAATATTCATTATTTATTGGTGAAGTGCTGATGGCGGTGATGATGTTTTTTTCCATTTTCTTAGTGAATTTCTTAATGTTCTCATTTACTGACGTGGTTTTATATTCACCGCAGGAGACACACGCCGTACGGGAACCAGACAGACTACAGAATATTTGAACTGAACAAACGTCTGCAGAATTGGACGGAGGTAGGTCACCGACTCTAACTGGATTTGTGTTTTAAGGCAGGCTTTCCCAACCTTCTGTACCATGGATGAATATAGGTCTCAGGTCTCAGGGAAATCCCTGCTAAAAGGATTAGATGTACAGTGCATGCTGCATTAGCATGCTTAGTAGATTATACAACGTTTTAAATAGAATAAAGAATATAATGCAGACGGTGAAAATGGAAGTGCCTGTTTACATTGGTGGTCAGTAGAGAAGTGCCCCCCTTTGCGTTGAGCGGCTGGGCGGAGGAGTTTCCCCCCTTTGCGTTGGGCGGCTGGGCGGAGGAGTTTCCCCCCTTTGCGTTGGGCGGCTGGGCGGAGGAGTTTCCCCCCTTTGCGTTGGGCGGCTGGGCGGAGGAGTTTCCCCCCTTTGCGTTGGGCGGCTGGGCGGAGGAGTTTCCCCCCTTTGCGTTGGGCGGCTGGGCGGAGGAGTTTCCCCCCTTTGCGTTGGGCGGGTGGGCGGAGGAGTTTCCCCCCTTTGCGTTGGGCGGCTGGGCGGAGGAGTTTCCCCCCTTTGCGTTGTGCGGCTGGGCGGAGGAGTTTCCCCCCTTTGCGTTTGGCGGCTGGGCGGAGGAGTTTCCCCCCTTTGCGTTGGGCGGAGGAGTTTCCCCCCTTTGCGTTGGGCGGCGGAGTTTCCCCCCTTTGCGTTGGGCGGCGGCGTTTCCCCCCTTTGCGTTGGGCGGCGGCGTTTCCCCCCTTTGCGTTGGGCGGCGGCGTTTCCCCCCTTTGCGTTGGGCGGCGGCGTTTCCCCCCTTTGCGTTGGGCGGCGGCGTTTCCCCCCTTTGCGTTGGGCGGCGGCGTTTCCCCCCTTTGCGTTGGGCGGCGGCGTTTCCCCCCTTTGCGTTGGGCGGCGGAGTTTCCCCCCTTTGCGTTGGGCGGCGGAGTTTCCCCCCTTTGCGTTGGGCGGCGGAGTTTCCCCCCTTTGCGTTGGGCGGCGGAGTTTCCCCCCTTTGCGTTGGGCGGCGGAGTTTCCCCCCTTTGCGTTGGGCGGCGGAGTTTCCCCCCTTTGCGTTGGGCGGCGGAGTTTCCCCCCTTTGCGTTGGGCGGCGGAGTTTCCCCCCTTTGCGTTGGGCGGCGGAGTTTCCCCCCTTTGCGTTGGGCGGCGGAGTTTCCCCCCTTTGCGTTGGGCGGCGGAGTTTCCCCCCTTTGCGTTGGGCGGCGGAGTTTCCCCCCTTTGCGTTGGGCGGCGGGGCGGCGGAGTTTCCCCCCTTTGCGTTGGGCGGCAGAGTTTCCCCCCTGGCTTCCCCCGCTTTGCGTTGGGCGGCTGGGCGGAACTGGAATAAGGAAAATCTCTCTTATGGCAACGCAGACAGCAGTGAACATTAATAGCTTTGGGCTTTAATGGAGACTCAAGTGATAATTGGGGCTCTCTTCCCTTGTCTGGATGTGTGGTACGGCAGCAGAGGCCACAGTCTAGGGTGGCAAATCACAGATGCATTCTGGGGAAAAACTATGAGGCCCTTAGCATTTAACCTCATTATTAGGCAGCACAATAAATGTGGCTTAGGCGAACAATAATGGAGTCCAGTCCTGGAAGGCCTTTATCTTGAAGCGTATAGTGAGGATGGATGCATAACGGATTGTTGTGTCGGTGTGGTGGAGTGTGGTGGATTTCGGATGACGCTGTAAATGTCTCTTCTGTTCCCAGGAATGTGATAATCTCTGGTGGGATGCTTTCACTACGGAGTTCTTTGAAGATGACGCCATGTTGACCATCACCTTCTGCTTGGAGGATGGACCAAAGAGATACAGTAAGTTCTCCTCGGTGTTGGTTGCTGTTCTTGGGTGCCCGCGGTACTGTGACTAATGTCCTCCTCATCCAATCAAAATCAAAGCTCAAGAAAAATGGCACCGCTTTTCTTCAGTAGCCAATGGGATTTTAGCTTTTGCTCTTTCATTGTCACTAAAACCTAAATTGAATATTTTAGTAGGCTCTGGTGACAACTGTCAGAGCAGATTTGGAGGACCAGCTTGAGCAGGTCCCTGAGCAAGTAGGTAGGGTCTATCTGGCTTTTGACTAGGTAGACCATAGAGTGCTTTACCACTGTCAGGAACCCTGCGGCCCAGGGGGGGGTTCAGGGTTTGAGGCCTTCCCTGTTTGGAGGTTTGTTTATTACTGTGCATGTTTTTTTGTGTGCTTTCATGGTTCACTTTTTTTTGTGCGCAAGGTTTCAGCAAAAGTTGCACCGCAGAGCTCCATTAAAAAAATAATCGCCAAATTTAGAACGTTTGCTGCTAGGCTGTAGTCAGTCCAAACTTTGTGTAATCTGTGTTCCTTGGAGCCCAAGACATCAATTGCTTCTGCCTGCTGCTATGGAGTGTTCTCCAGTAGTGTTAAGTTACAAAGTATTGGGTTGTGAATTTTTATTCTGCCTTGGTCAATCACTGAAAGGTTTAGTTGAGTGAGGTGGGATGGAGAAGAGGATAAATATTTGAAGGGACCTTTTTAGAAAAGTCCTCTACTCAGACTGCTGCCGGGAGAGGTTGTAGCTCTTGAAATGGCCTTCCCTCCCAGACCATTACCTGAAAAGGTCATAGCTCTAGAAGGGGCCTTCCCTCTTAGACCATTACCTGAAAAGGTCATATGTCTAGAAGGGTCCTTCCCTTCCAGACTATTACCTAGAGTGGTTAAAGTTCTAGAAGGGTCCTTCCCTACCAGACCATTACCTGGAGAGGTCATAGCTCTAGAAGGGGCCTTCCCTCCCAGATCATTACCTGAAAAGGTCATAGGTCTAGAAGGTTCCTTCCCTACCAGACCATTACCTAGAGTGGTTAAAGTTCTAGAAGGGTCCTTCCCTACCAGACCATTACCTGGAGAGGTCATGGCTCTAGAAGGGTCCTTCCCTACCAGACCATGGGCAGCACAGTGGTGTAGTGGGTAGCATTCTCACCTAGCAGTAAGAACGGTCGCTGGTTCGAATCCCAACCACGATACTACCTGCCTGGAGTTTGCATGTTCTCCCTGTGCCTGCGTGGGTTTCCTCCCGGGTACTCCGGTTTCCTCCCACAATCCAAAGACATGCAGGTAGGTTAATTGGCTTCTGTCCAAAAATTGGCCCTAGTATATGAATGGGGACCTTGGATTGTGGGCTCCTTGAGGGTAGGGACTGATGTTAGTGTGCAATGTACAGGGATAGGGACAATTATAGACACTCACTCAGGTTGAACTGGATGGACTGATGTCTTTATTCAACCTTACTGACTATGAAACTATAACCTAGCGTGGTTATGGCTCTAGAAAGGTCCTTCCCTCCCAGACCACTATCTGGAAAGGGCATAGCTCTAGAAGGGGCCTTCCCTCTTAGACCATTACCTGGAGAGGTCATGGCTCTAGAAGGGTCCTTCCCTCTCAGACCATTACCTGGAGAGGTCATGGCTCTAGAAGGGTCCTTCCCTACCGGACCATTACCTGGAGTGATTGTAGCTCTAGAGAAGTCCTTCCTGCCCAGAAATTTGCCGAGAGAGGTCATGGTTCTATAATGGTCCTTCCCTTCCAGACCATTACCTAGAGTGGTATCTCTAGAAGGGTTGTAGCTCTAGAAAAGCCCCCCCCCCCTCCAACTATTACCTGGATAGGCTATAGCTCTAGAAGGGTCCTTCTCTCTCAAACCATTGCCTGGAGAGGTGGTGGCTTTAGAAGGGTCCTTTCTTCCCAGACCATTACCCAGAGAGGTCATACCTCTAGAAGGGTCCTTCACTCCCAGACCATTACCTAAAGTTTTTGTAGCTCTAGAAAGGTCCTTCCCTTACAGACCATTACCTGGAGGGGGTCGTAGCTGTGAGAAGTCCTTGGCTCCAGGCTTTTTTCTTGGTAAGAATGTCTCCATAGGAGGGTCAAGGCCTTTTTCTGAGGGAGAAGCAATAGTGAAGTGGGGTTTGTTATTTTGGGGGGGCTAAAGATTCTAAGCTGGCCTGTGACAGAGGCCTAAGAAACGAGTAGATGACGAGCTTCCCGTCACAGAGCTTCCCGTCTGCTGTGATGGGGGATCTTTGCTAATGTCCATGGGTATCCCGTACGCCTGACCCTAGCTCACCAAGATAATTGGGCCAATAAAACCACAAAAAGAGGATTGAAGGATCCAAAGTCTTTTTCGGCCATTGGTAGGGTCGGTTTGTTGGGTGCAGCTACAGGGCGGGTCACCATTTGGTAGGCTGAAGGGCCTTTAAATACTAATGGCTTCTTCTGGGGTGAGTGCCAATTACCAACCCATTTTGCATGACCTCTGCTGGGCTCTGTCACACACTGGCAGCCAGGGGGCATTTAAAAAATCAAAGTTTCAGCTAAAACATTTTCCTCCTTGTAAGGGGGGAGGGGGGGGGGGGGCAGGTGAAGCTCTGGCTTCTGCAATCCTCCTCCAACCAAGAACCTGGAGGGCTTTGCTTGCCGGCCTCTGGCTAATAGGGAATGCTCAGAGGTGTAACCTTCAGGACATCCGTGTGACGTGGACCTGTCTTCTTTTTTTGTTTCTTTCTAGCAATTGGAAGGACGCTCATTCCCCGGTATTTCCGCAGCATATTCGAGGGAGGGGCCACAGAACTGTACTACGTCCTCAAACACCCCAAGGAGTCATTCCACAATAACTTTGTTTCCCTCGATTGTGATCAGTGCACGATGGTCACACAGCATGGAAAGCCCATGTTCACACAGGTAAGGGGGGGCTGCTGGGTATGTAGTGGGGGTGGGGGGGGGCACACACTATGGCTTAAAGTAGAACGGTTACGGGCTTCAAAAAATTTACATATTATTAAAGTGGACCTTCAGTCATTTTTTCAACTTTCCATCTACTAAAATCCTTCTGCTCTTGTTGTTGTTTTAACTTTGGATAGTAAAACATTTTTTTTCTGCCAGTAAATCCCTTATACAGCCCACTTCCTGTTTCTTGTCTGGTCATTAGCCTAGGCTTATGACACCATGCACAGCTCTCTGTCACTCTAGTGAGAGTTTGCCAGGAAGGGAGGTGGGGATGAGTCGTAAGAGGGCCAATGAGAGCTGCAGAGCTGGAGGTGTGCGTCTGTGTGTAAATCCAGGAAGTGAGCCGGCAGCAGCTTCAGCTGCCCACAGTTAAAATGGCTGCAGCCAGACTCAGTGGTGTGAGATTTCTGCAGCATATTTTGGCAAGTACAGAATCGCAGTATATGTAAAAGAATATGCACAGTGGTTGGAGGGAAGCTTCAGAATGGAAAAGATTGTTTTGATTACAGAATATGTGAGCAGACTGCAGTTCCGCTTTAACTACTTGACCACCTGGAAGATTTACTCCCTTTCCTGATCTGCACATTTTTTTTTTTTATTTATTTATTTTTTATTCTTCTTCCTTCTTTTTTTTTTTAATGGGATTGTGGCAGACAGATACTTTTTACACTTTTTTTGGGACCATTGACATTTATACAGCGATCATTGTAAAAATAGCCACTGATTACTGTATAAATGACTGTCAGGGAAGGGATTAACACTAGGGGGCGATCAAGGGGTTAACTGTGTTCCCTGGGAGGTGTTTCTAACTGTGAGGGAGGGGACTGAGTTGGACTACAGCAAGATTGCTGTTCCTGATCACAAGGAACAGCAGTTCTCTCTCTCTCTCTCTCCTCCCCTGTCAGAACGGGGATCTGTTTGCTTACACTGGCAGACCCCCATTCTGGCTCTCCGTGGATCAATCGCGGGTGGCCGGCGGACATAGCGGCCGCCGGCCTAGCGCTTAGGTTCCCCTGCTGTGCAGCGGAGCACGCCTGCTATGGCTCCTAAAGGAGCCAGTGTACACCTACGACGATTTGTGGGAACGAGCCGACCTGCCGCCGTATAATGACCGCGGCTGGTCAGCAAGCAGTTAACTGACATTTGCGCGGTCGTGCGACGCTGTACCCAAATAAAATTTGTCATTTTTTTACCACAAATACAGCTTTCTTTTAGCGGTATTTGATCACCTCTGCGTCTTTTTATTTTATTTTTTTTATCTTTTGCGCTGTAAACGAAAAAATACTTACTTTCTGCTATTAAACATATCCATTAAAAAAATTATTTCTTAATCAATTTTGGCCAATATGTATTCTACTACATAATTTTTTTTTTTTTCGTTTAAAAAAAATCCCAATAAGCGTATAGTGATTGGTTTGCATGAAAGTTTTATATATACTAGAATCGTATTTATTTTTTTAATACTACTAATGGCGGTGATCAGCGAACTTGCCAGAGGCTCTAATAGGCTTCAAAATAGGGTGGGCTGGGGGGGCGCAGAGAGCCCTGATCCCACCCAGTTGGGTGACGATAGCGAAATTTTGCTATTTTAACACTAACCTTCCTCCCTGCCAATCAGGAGGCAGGGCGTCAGACCTGTTTCCTGATTGGCCTCATCTTAGGAAGAGCAGCGGAGGGGAAACACACGCTGGAGGAGCTGCTGCGGTAAGTGCCCCTTGCCAGAGCCGCTCGAGGGGGGGGGGGGGTCGGTGGGCACAGGTGGCTGCGTATGAGGGGGCACACGAGGGGCTGCGTATGAGGGGGCACACGAGGGGCTGCGTATGAGGGGGCACACGAGGGGCTGCGTATGAGGGGGCACACGAGGGGCTGCGTATGAGGGGGCACACGAGGGGCTGCGTATGAGGGGCACAGTGAGGCTGCAATTGATGGGGGTTTTTTTCAGAATTTTTCAGTTTGCGCCCCCCCGCAAAAAATTTTGAGCACCAGTCGCCACTGCTTTGAAGGATCGTTAATGAGCTGCAAATGATCTTTAAAAGAAGCCCTCCCTTAGCTCTGTAGCTGCAGCCACTGTGGAGCAATTCATCCTCAAAGTTCACAACAGAAGCAGTGAAGTTTCAGCACTTTGCTCTCCTCCCCCTCCTTCATGCTTGGTGTTTACATTAGAAATGATAATGCTGCCGAGTCACTGCTGGGAGAGGGAGCAGGGTGAGCGGATTTGCTGAAAGTACTTTTGCTGTAGGCTTGAGAATGAAGGGCAGTAAAACTTGCAGAGCCTGCACAATTAGAAGCAGTCACCCTTCGTCTCCGCCCCCTACCCACCTCTGAGCACTGTCTCTTGGCTCCACCCCCTACCCACCTCCCAGTACCGCCCCTTTTTAGAGTACAGAACCAAGAATGATTTTTGTGCTACTAAGTAATTTGTATGGAATTTGATATACTTTCCAGTACACCTTGCCATGGAATACATTCCGTGCTGGAGGTGCCCCCCCCCCTGCAAAAAAAGCTCTGAGTAGAAGTATATAAAAAGTCAGACCTTATTTCTGTATGGGTTAGAATATAGTAGGGATTTGTAGAAAGTGAACTTTCAGTTTAGGCCCCCTGCCAGCATGCTGCAAATTAGGACCATTGGTGCGTGTGTGTGAAAGCAGTAGTCCCTCTGCAGAGGTCCAACACAACACACCCCTTGCTTAGCCAGACCTATAGCCTGCAATTGGCAAAACTCTACCTGCTGATTGGTAAGCGGGTTCTCCTTCCCCCACACACACACAGACTCCTATTGGCCGTTCACTATAATTAGTTGCCTCTCAGTGTCCATTCGGAATGTGCGGGAGGCGGGAGCTGGCTGAGCTTTGCCTGGGAATCAAGTTTGAAAGAGAAAAATGTTGGTATCCGGCTTTAAAGGGACCCGGTGGTCATTGCCAACCTCCTTTTTTAAAAAAAAATGCTGTTTGCCTGGCTGTGTCTGGAGTTGTTGCTTTCTGAACCCCTGACCGAAAACCAGATATGCCGCATGTCAAGTGATTTCCTGATCTGCATATTCAGGTCAGAAAGAGGCCAGCAATTTGAAAGCAGTTATTTTATTATTTTTTTTATTATTAAAGCGGTTCTGCACTCTGTAAAAAAAAAAATTTTTTTTTAGGACGTTGTATAAAGTGTGCTTACCTTTATTAGGGGACTCACCTGTTCCATCTTCCATCTCGATCGCCGCCGGTTTTCGTCCGATGAAGTTCCTCGTCTTCTTCTTTAGTGCTGGGGGCCATCTTGCCTGTGGGCATGTGAAACACCCACAGGAACTTTAGATGGCCCAGCATGCACCGCCGTTACTCGCGCGTGCGCAGTAACGGCACATCTGCCGACATCTCACGAGATTTCGGCAGATGTGGCCGAAATCTCGGGAGATTTCGGAAGATGTGGCCGAAATCTCGCGAGATTTCGGAAGATGCCCGCACTGACTCCTGGGATCAATGACACCAGATCCCAGGAGACAGTGCGCCGTGACGACGATCGACGCAGAGACCCCGCCCACCCCCCGCAGAGACAGAAGACCGGAAGTCTTCAATTACAAGGTAAGTAAAAAAAAAAAAAAAAAAACATTTCATTTAGTACTCTTTGCCTGATTTGGAAGGCAAAGAGATTTACTAAATGAATTGGGTGCAGAACCGCTTTAAGATTGTACTGTGAACAGCACCCAATGGACCTGACAACCAATCACAACTCAGGGGCTGCAGCTTACAGATCTGGGCTTCTAATATATTGAAATAACAAGGGGGACATCTAGTGGTCAGTTATTGTTAAGACAGCCAAGGTTTAACGGATACTCTGTATTGTACTGTAATATGTGTATCTCAATAGAATATATATATATATATATATATATACACATACACATACACATACATACATTTTTTTTTTTTTTTTTTATATATATATATAAATTTTATTAAATTGATAAAAAAAAAAAAAAATATATATAAATTTATTTTTATTTAATAAAATTTATATATAAATAAAAAAATGTGTGTGTATGTATAATATATTTATTACACACACATTTTTTATTTATAATTTAAATATATATAGAGCTGCACCAGATTCTGAGTGCACCAGTTTTAGTAAATCGCCTCCTTTATGTTTTTGCATGATGTGCTTCCATGGTTTCCTTTTTTTTTTTTTATGGATATTGCGTTAATACATTGAAATTGTCTCTCTAGGTGTGCGTAGAAGGGCGGTTATACCTGGAGTTCATGTTTGATGACATGATGAGGATAAAAACGTGGCATTTCAGCATCCGGCAACATCGAGAACTCATTCCCCGCAGTATCCTCGCCATGCATGTAAGTGCAGAGAATTCCACAATATACGTAAAAAATGAAAAATGTAAAAAAAAAAAAAAAAATTTCACGCAGATATATGTTCATTTAACCACCTGCCCTCCGGAAGTTTTACCCCCCCCCCCCCCTCATGACCAGGCCATTTTTTTTTTTTTGCTATTCAACACTGTGCTACTTTAACTAGTAATTGCGCAGTCGTGTAACGCTGTACCCAAATAAAATTTATATCATTTTTTTCACACAGAGCGTTCTATTGGTGGTATTTGATCACCCCTGCATTTTTTTATGTTTATTCTATAAACAAAAACTTTGGGGAAAAAAAAATAATATTTTCTACTTTCTGTTATAAAACATATCCAATAAAATCAAATTTCTTAAGTTTAGGCCAAAATATATTCTGCTACATGTCTTTTGGTTAAAAAAAAAAAAAAATTCCCTATAAGTATATTTTATTTGAATTGTTATATCGTTTACAAACTATGGGATATATACTAGAATTTAAGCAGCTATAGACGCTATACTGTAACGGCGGAGATCAGCGACTTATGGTGGGACTGTGATAGTGTGGCGGGATATCTGACATTAACTGACCCTCGCTGGGAGGGTCAGTTAACAACTCGGGCAAGCAAGAGGTTATTTGTGTGCCTAAAAAGCAGGGGTGTAGCATTGGTTGTCAGCATGAGGGGCAAGGAAAGTAATTTGCAACCCCTAACCCAGGGACTTTTAGCACTCACTGAGTCCCTTCCACTAGTATAATAGTACTGACCTAACCTGGTTTCCCACGCTGACCTTGCCTGGTTTCCCACGCTGACCTTGCCTGGTTTCCCACGCTGACCTTGCCTGGTTCCCACGCTGACCTTGCCTGGTTCCCCACGCTGTCCTTGCCTGGTTCCCCACGCTGTCCTTGCCTGGTTCCCCACGCTGTCCTTGCCTGGTTCCCCACGCTGTCCTTGCCTGGTTCCCCACGCTGTCCTTGCCTGGTTCCCCACGCTGTCCTTGCCTGGTTCCCCACGCTGTCCTTGCCTGGTTCCCCACGCTGTCCTTGCCTGGTTCCCCACGCTGTCCTTGCCTGGTTCCCCACGCTGTCCTTGCCTGGTTCCCCACGCTGTCCTTGCCTGGTTCCCCACGCTGTCCTTGCCTGGTTCCCCACGCTGTCCTTGCCTGGTTCCCCACGCTGTCCTTGCCTGGTTCCCCACGCTGTCCTTGCCTGGTTCCCCACGCTGTCCTTGCCTGGTTCCCCACGCTGTCCTTGCCTGGTTCCCCACGCTGTCCTTGCCTGGTTCCCCACGCTGTCCTTGCCTGGTTCCCCACGCTGTCCTTGCCTGGTTCCCCACGCTGTCCTTGCCTGGTTCCCCACGCTGTCCTTGCCTGGTTCCCCACGCTGTCCTTGCCTGGTTCCCCACGCTGTCCTTGCCTGGTTCCCCACGCTGTCCTTGCCTGGTTCCCCACGCTGTCCTTGCCTGGTTCCCCACGCTGTCCTTGCCTGGTTCCCCACGCTGTCCTTGCCTGGTTCCCCACGCTGTCCTTGCCTGGTTCCCCACGCTGTCCTTGCCTGGTTCCCCACGCTGTCCTTGCCTGGTTCCCCACGCTGTCCTTGCCTGGTTCCCCACGCTGTCCTTGCCTGGTTCCCCACGCTGTCCTCGCCTGGTTCTCCTTTCCCTGTCCAATCACAGGCTGGAAGCGGGACACAGCCCAGTGTAAGTGTTACTGAACTGCTGCAGAGGTCACCAGGCCAGCTGTGCTGTCTGGCAGAGCTGTGTAAATTTTGGGAATAAATGGGCAGAGATACAAACATTTTCAGAAGGTAAAATACATGGATCCCTAGCGGGTTGCATGCTGGGACAATTTTCAGTCGTCATGTGGATGTCAAATAATTTTTTTTTTTTAATTTACTGGTTACACCAGAAGCGGCATGAAAGTTTTATTGTGTTGGGCTATATATAGGTGGATTTTCACTTTTATAGATCCGCCATGAATTTTTGATTTGCCATCTGAACTGTATCTTTCACCTTTTTTTAGGCCCAGGACCCACAAATGTTGGACCAGCTGTCAAAGAACATCACAAGATGCGGACTATCGAACTCTACACTCAACTACCTCCGAGTAAGGAATCTACACTATACATTAGATAAATCCCTATTCCATGACGTACAGATGCTAACCTTTTTTTTTCAAAGACCCGGGGGGAAAAGATCTCTAGACCATGCTATATGCTCAAGTTTGTGAACCCCCAACCTTCACACTTTTTATGAGCTGGTTGGACATCCGATTCCAAAATGATGGGCATTACAATTGGTCCCCCTTTGACTTGAACATCATCCACCCTTCTAGGAAGGCTATCCACAAGATTTTGTAGTGTCTTTAGGAATTTGTGCCTGTGACGGATCCTGTACTCAAGGTGTCCGCCGTAAATTCTTCCTAAGTCCTGGAACATGAGTCCAATGGATCTGGTTATAGGACTGGTGTTGTCTAGTTCTTGGGGGCTCCTATAACCAGATCCATTGGACTCATGTTCCAGGACTTAGGAAGCATTTACGGCGGACACCTTGAGTACAGGATCCGTCACAGTGCCCATTTATGAGATCGAACACTGAAGCCGGATGGGATTGGATTGCAAGTTGGGCCCCACGTTGGGCACCAAAATGTCTTGTGATTGGGGAAACAATATTGCGCTAAACTCTAAAAGATAAAATGAAAATGGGTGTGACCGACGCAGCTACATATGAATGTGACGAAAAATTCTATAAGTAATGTGAATAAAAATGTAGCGCTAAACATAAGTGAGCATATAACAAATGAATAGTGCCCAATAATTAGTGACTCAAATCACAATTCTAAATACCAGGATAGCTCCCTGTATATATGAAAAATTAAATGGAATAAACCCAAAAAAGTCCAATGTGCATGCACACACTCAAAATAAATCAAACAGTGATATTCCCTGTAAGGCAATGAGAACAAAGTTCGAAGTGTTTATATACACTAAAATGGTGATAACAAAGTCCCAAATGTGATGAAACGGTGTAATTTTCAGAGACACGGAATGGCTTGGACTAGATCCTCTGTTCAAACATCTTAAATCGATATAGAGAAAAGGATGTATGCTTACCAGAACGAGTGGACTCCCTGTCAGCGACAGGGAGTCAAACAAGCCTGTAGAATCCGAACACCGATGGGTAGAACGTCTCTGGGATAGACCGATGAAGTCTGTGGAGTTGTCGCTGTGATGTAATGGCAACCAAACCTCGGAGAACCCAAGATGAACGATGGAGCACAACCTCAAAAACAAGACCACGGATTCGGAAGGGTTGATCCAACCGGTAGACAGGGTATGGGACTGATGACCAAAAAGACCACTTGGAATAGGGTCAACGATCTCAAGTGATATTTCTCAAAAACATGCGGAGAGAGGCGAAAGGAGACGAACTCCAATAGTGCAGATCAGCATGGAAGGTTTTATTGAACAAAAACCACCATTACAAAAAATGAATAAAATCTATAAAAGTGATCACAATTAAAGGTTAAAAGCAGTGTGGGAATAGGTAGCACCTCGACCTACGCGTTTCGTCTTAAGTAGATTTCAACTGGGGCATCATTCATTTGTTATATGCTCACTTATGTTTAGCGCTACATTTTTATTCACACCAAAATGTCTTGCAGTCGTTCCAATTCATCCCAAATGTGTTCAGTAGTGTTGTGGGCAGGGCTTTTGTACAGGGCACTCAAACTCCTCCACACCAAGTTGGTTTAACCATGTCTTGATGTTGGATGAGAAGACCTTGCTCGTAATTGGCGGTTCTGTTCATCTCAAAGGTTTCCAGTAACATTGAGATTGTGGGGGTAGATGAGGAACGCAATGCATGAATAAAAAGTCATAGCGAACAATTTATCACTTTTTATTAGCGTATGGCCAAAAACTTGGCTGATGCATCTTGGAGAATTGGGCTCCCCCTTCTTCAGGACTTTGGTCCTAGGAACTGCAGTCTGGGTACCAATATATGATATCCATGTTCTGAAGTATTTGTTTCCCATGTCTTGGAAAGGTCGCCTATAAACCACAGATGCCTATGGGATAAGAACTGTATATTACTGTATTATATGCTTTGCAGGATGCAGAGGATAGCTTTGATGTCTGCTGGTCTGTTCTGTAGAGTATACGGTACAATGGGGTGAGGGTTCCACAGTGCTTCTATAGCTGGCAGTATGAGGGGCTATGATCTTTCGGATGTTGTCCTACCATACTCCCATTTTATCCACTGTGCCCAGGCTAGTATGTTGGATAAGGTCCTGTAATTTCAATACATCACACTGTTTACAGGGAACCTCTGATCCGGGCTAGGAGCATTTATCGAACCAGAGAGAAAAACCTCTTCTCTGCCCCTCTCTGATTTAGGTATCACTTTGGTGAAGGGGACCTAACTTTTCCTGCCAACTTCCATTCTGGTGCCCAGTCAGGATGCCTCAGTGGCCAGTAGGGGGGGGGGGGGGGACGCTCTCGTTGGACAGTTTTTCTTGCCAATAAAAGCAAGTTGACACTCTAACTTTTAGAAGACTTTTAGAAGACTTTTAGAAGACTTTTAGAAGACTTTTAGAAGACTTTTAGAAGACTTTTAGAAGACTTTTAGAAGACTTTTAGAAGACTTTTAGAAGACTTTTAGAAGACTTTTAGAAGACTTTTAGAAGACTTTTAGAAGACTTTTAGAAGACTTTTAGAAGACTTTTAGAAGACTTTTAGAAGACTTTTAGAAGACTTTTAGAAGACTTTTAGAAGACTTTTAGAAGACTTTTAGAAGACTTTTAGAAGACTTTTAGAAGACTTTTAGAAGACTTTTAGAAGACTTTTAGAAGACTTTTAGAAGACTTTTAGAAGACTTTTAGAAGACTTTTAGAAGACTTTTAGAAGACTTTTAGAAGACTTTTAGAAGACTTTTAGAAGACTTTTAGAAGACTTTTAGAAGACTTTTAGAAGACTTTTAGAAGACTTTTAGAAGACTTTTAGAAGACTTTTAGAAGACTTTTAGAAGACTTTTAGAAGACTTTTAGAAGACTTTTAGAAGACTTTTAGAAGACTTTTAGGTATTCAGAGCGCTTCACTTTCTCCACATTTTATGTTACAGCCTTATTCCAAAATCAATTAAATTCATTGTTTTCCTCAAAATTCTACAAATACTACCCCAGAATGACAACATCAAAGAAGTTTGTTTGAAATCTTTGCAAATTTATTAAAAATGAAAAAATCCCACGTACATAAGTATCACAGCCTTTGCCATGACGCTCAAAATTGACCTGTTTCCACTGATCATACTTGATGTTTCTACAACTTGATTGGAGTCCACTTGTGGTAAATTCAGTTGATTGGACATGATTTGGAAAGGCACACACCTGTTTATATAGAAGGTCCCACAGTTAACAGTGCGTGTCAGCGCACAAACCAAGCCATGAAGTCCAAGGAATTGTCTGTAGACCTCCGAGACAGGATTGTATGTTGGTACAGATCTGGGGAATGGTACAAAAATTTTTTTGAAGTGCTGAAGGTCCCAGTGATCTTCATCATCCATAAATGGAAGAAGTTTGAAACCACCAGGACTCTTTCTAGAGCGGGCCGCCCGGACAAACTGAGCAATCGGGGGAGAAGGGCCTTAGTCAGAGAGGTGACCAAGAACCCAATGTTCACTCTGACAGAGCTCCAGTGTTTGTGGAGAGAGGAGAACCTTCCAGAAGAACAACCATCTCTGCAGCACTCCACCAATCAGGCCTGTATGGTAGAGTGGCCAGACGGAAGCCACTCCTCGGTAAAAGGCACATGACAGCCCGCCTGGAGTCTGCCAAAAGGCACCTGAAGGACTCTCAGAACATGAGAAACAAAATTCTCTGGTCTGACGAAACAAAGATTGAACTCTTTGGCCTGAATGGCAAGCGTGATGTCTGGTGGAAACCAGGCACCGCGCATCACCTGGCCAATACCAACCCTACAGTGAAGCATGGTGGTGGCAGCATCATGCTGTGTGGATGTTTTTCAGCGGCAGGAACTGGGAGACTAGTCAGGATTGAGGGAAAGATGAATGCAGCAATGTACAGAGACATCCTTGATGAAAATCTGCTCCAGAGCGCTCTGGACCTCAGACTGGGGAGAAGGTTCATCTTCCACCAGGACAACGACCCTAAGCACACAACCAAGATAACAAAGGAGTGGCTGCGGGACAACTCTGTGAATGTCCTTAAGTGGCCCAACCTGATGGAGCTTGAGAGGTCCTGCAAAGAATAGGAGAAACTGCCCAAAAATAGGTGTGCCAAGCTTGTATTATCATACTCAAAAAGACTTAATTGGTGCCAAAGGAGCTTCAACAAAGTATTGAGCAAAGGCTGTGATACTTGTGTACATGGGAGGAGCCTGTGATACTTGTGTACATGGGAGGAGGCTGTGATGCTTGTGTACATGGGAGGAGGCTGTGATGCTTGTGTACATGGGAGGAGGCTGTGATGCTTGTGTACATGGGAGGAGGCTGTGATGCTTGTGTACATGGGAGGAGGCTGTGATGCTTGTGTACATGGGAGGAGGCTGTGATGCTTGTGTACATGGGAGGAGGCTGTGATGCTTGTGTACATGGGAGGAGCCTGTGATGCTTGTGTACATGGGAGGAGCCTTTGATGCTTGTGTACATGGGAGGAGCCTGTGATGCTTGTGTACATGGGAGGAGCCTGTGATGCTTGTGTACATGGGAGGAGCCTGTGATGCTTGTGTACATGGGAGGAGCCTGTGATGCTTGTGTATATGGGAGGAGTCTGTGATGCTTGTGTATATGGGAGGAGTCTGTGATGCTTGTGTATATGGGAGGAGTCTGTGATGCTTGTGTATATGGGAGGAGTCTGTGATGCTTGTGTATATGGGAGGAGTCTGTGATGCTTTTGTATATGGGAGGAGTCTGTGATGCTTTTGTATATGGGAGGAGTCTGTGATGCTTTTGTATATGGGAGGAGTCTGTGATGCTTTTGTATATGGGAGGAGCCTGTGATGCTTGTGTATATGGGAGGAGCCTGTGATGCTTGTGTATATGGGAGGAGACTGAGATGCTTGTGTATATGGGAGGAGTCTGTGATGCTTGTGTATATGGGAGGAGTCTGTGATGCTTGTGTATATGGGAGGAGTCTGTGATGCTTGTGTATATGGGAGGAGCCTGTGATGCTTGTGTATATGGGAGGAGCCTGTGATGCTTGTGTATATGGGAGGAGCCTGTGATGCTTGTGTATATGGGAGGAGCCTGTGATGCTTGTGTATATGGGAGGAGCCTGTGATGCTTGTGTATATGGGAGGAGCCTGTGATGCTTGTGTATATGGGAGGAGCCTGTGATGCTTGTGTATATGGGAGGAGCCTGTGATGCTTGGGTATATGGGAGGAGCCTGTGATGCTTGGGTATATGGGAGGAGCCTGTGATGCTTGGGTATATGGGAGGAGCCTGTGATGCTTGGGTATATGGGAGGAGCCTGTGATGCTTGGGTATATGGGAGGAGCCTGTGATGCTTGGGTATATGGGAGGAGCCTGTGATGCGTGGGTATATGGGAGGAGCCTGTGATGCTTGTGTATATGGGGTTCCCCCCCTTTATTTTTTTATTAATTTGCAAATATTTCAAATAAACTTTTCACCTCATTATGGGGAATTGTTTGTAGAATTTTGAGTTAAATAATTCAATCCATTTTGGAATAAGGCTGTAACTTAACAAAATGTGACAGGGTCTCTTTAGATGTAGTAGAGGTGTATGTGAAGAACAGGTACTCTTCAATCTTACATATTCGCTCACTGATGATTCTTCTTCTCCCCCCTCTCAGCTCTGTGTAATTCTAGAGCCGATGCAGGAGCTCATGTCCCGACACAAGACGTACAGTTTAAGTCCCCGGGATTGCCTCAAGACGTGTCTCTTTCAGAAATGGCAGAGGATGGTTGCACCACCAGGTGAGCAAAGCTTATTTATTACAGTTGTCCTTCCCCACCCCCACCCCCTTGCAGAACAGCCATGTAAAAACCTGTCCCTTCTTTCTTGCAGCTGAGCCAGCCCGACAGGCCCCCAATAAGAGGAGGAAAAGGAAGATGTCTGGAGGGAGCACAATGAGCTCTGGAGGGGGCAACACAAATAACAGCAACAGCAAAAAGAAGAGCCCCGCCAGCACGTTCGCCCTCTCCAGTCAGGTACCTGTAAGCATCACCTTTTAATTTTCCTTATATACGTAGATTAGATTAATATAGGTATCGCAAAAAAAAAAAGCAGCCAGTACAAGGTTCCAGATACAAAACCTACCATAAGCAACAATATAGGATTCTGATCTCCAGAACCGCTCCCGGTAGAGATAGGAATAAAGTTGGATGATGACCAGAACCCAATGGCTCTCGGCCAAAAACGCTTGAGGGATAAATCCCAAACATGCCCGCAGTAGATGGCGTGAACCAAATGTTAACTCCAGCTCCACTCGCATGGCACAGAAACGTGTAAAAAAAATAAATAAAAAAAATCAAAGCTCATAGTGTAGTATATTCTTAAAAATAGTATTTGTTAGGGTTAAAATAGTTCATTCACATCAACTTAAAGATAAACTAGCATAACAGTAAGCTGCAGGGCTGGCTGTAACATCCACAGTGTAATCCCTCCAGTGGTCGCTGTGCATGATGACATCACATTAGGCACCACCCTTTGCGTTTCGTCATCCGTTTTGACGTCGTCAGGTGTGTGGCTTTAATATTTCTCCTCCCCCCCCCCCCCCTTTTAAAAAGAGCACACGGTTCATTATATTTGCCTCGGCCAGTCAATGCAGCCTTCAATCCTGCTTTGCAACTACCAAACGTGTAGCATGATAGGAAATTAAAGAACCTGTGTGGCTGTTAAGCAAGCCATAGATCATGCAATTTTCTTTCCTTCAACCTCGGGTTGAAGGAAAGAAAATTGCTAGATTCCCCAATCTACAGAGTCAGTGTTGATGGGGGAATCCCTTCCGCTGCGCTATTGTATTCTGACAGCTATAGGCAGTGATCGGGAAAAAAAAAAAAACACAGGCTGGTTGTACTGAAGTCGATTGATCAACTTTAGTACAACCAGCCTGTTCATAGGCTGATCAAAATTTGGATACCTCCTGCTGAACCAGACATATTTTGATCCATCTATGGCCAGCCTTACTCGGCTCTACCCGTACAAAGCCCGCTTCACAGGGATGAGGGGTGTGGCCGTTACTCAGCTCTACCAGTACAAAGCCCGCCCCCCCCAGGGATGAGGGGTGTGGCTGTTACTCAGCTCTACCAGTACAAAGCCCGCCCCCCCAGGGATGAGGGGTGTGGCTGTTACTCAGCTCTACCAGTACAAAGCCCGCTCCCCAAGGATGAGGGGTGTGGCGGTTACTAAGCTCTGTCAGTACAAAGCCTGATCCCTAGGGATGAGGGGTGTGGCGGTTACTAAGCTCTACCAGTACAAAGCCCGCTCCCAGGGATGAGGGGTGTGGCTGTTACTCGGCTCTGTAGGTACAAAGCCCGCTCCCCAGGGATGAGGGGTGCCGGTTACTCGGCTCTTTCGGTACAAAGCCCGCTCCCCAGGGATGAGGGGTGTGCCTGTTAGCTCTACTGGCCATTTGTGCTGGCAGCGCTAAGAAAAAAGTTGGATGCTTACCAGAACCCTATGGCTCTCACACTACTGAGTAGCCCAAAACGCTATCCCAAACATGCTCACAGTAGTTGGTGTGATCAAAATGTTCGCTCTGATTCCACTCACATGGCACAGAAACATGTAAAAAAATCAAAACTCATAGTGAAGTATATCCTTATAAATAGTATTTAGGTTTAAAATTGTGCATTAAATTGAAGATAAACCAGTATAGCAGTAAGTTGCAGTGCTGTAACATCCCCAATCAAATCCCTCCAGGGGTCACTGTGCATGATGAAGTCATGTTAGCCACCTCCCTACGCGTTTCGTCATACACATTGCCGCCAGGGGCATGACTGTTCATTTTTCGACTTTCCTCCTTTCAAAAAGAGAGCACACGGTTCATTATATTTGCCTTGGCCAGTCAATGCAGCCTCCCATCTGCGTTACAACTACCAAACATGTAGCATGATGGGAAACTAAAGAACCGGCCATGGCATTTGTAAGAACGGAATCCCCACTGTTATAGTGCAGCCCTACCTCTCTGGAGGTTGGGGTTTGTGTTGCTGCTCACCTGTATTCTCTTCCTGTAAAACCAGTGTCGGTCTGTAAGGCCCCCGTGGAGGCTGGCCTTTCCACTGCCTGAGCTCAGGAGTGATAACTGGCACTCCAGGTTGCTGCAGGAGGGAAAAACTGCCATTTACCAAATACTTTTGGGTTTTTTCTTTTTTTTTTTTCTTTTCCCATATTCCTTTTGAGCACCTGTTGTATAGATACATTTTTTTGTATTTTATCAGCATTAAGCTCTGGCAGGAGATGGGACAGCCTTAGACTCTGACACTTTCACTCTGATAGGAGAGAATAGAAGCAAATAAAAGCACAAAGTCACAGAGGTAAAGCTGCATCGTTGTAAAAAATCAGGAGTGAATAATCAGATTGGTTACATCCAGTGCCTTGGAAAAAGTATTCATACCCCTTGAAATATTCCACATTTTGTCATGTTACAACCAAAAACGTAAATGTATTTTATTGGGATTTTATGTGATAGACCAACACAAAGTGGCACATAATTGTGAAGTGGAAGGAAAATGATAAATGGTTTTCAACATTTTTTACAAATATGTGAAAAGTGTGGCGTGCCTTTGTATTTAGTCCCCTTTACTCTGATACCCCTAACTATAAAATCTAGTGGAACCAAGTGCCCTCATAAGTCACCTAATTAGTAAGTAGAGTCCACCCGTGTATAATTTAATCTCAGTATAAATACAGCTGTTCTGTGAAGCCCTCAGAGGTTTGTTAGAGAACTTTAGTGAACAAACAGCACCATGAAGGCTAAGGAACACACCAGACAGGTCAGGGATAAAGTTGTCAGGGGCAAGGAGAGCATTCATCAGAGAAGAGCCAAGAGGTCCATGTTAACTCTGGAGGAGCTGCAGAGATCCACAGCTCAGGGGGGAGAATCTGTCCACAGGACAACTATTAGTCGTGCTCTCCACAAATCTGCCCTTTATGGAAGAGTGGTAAGAACACAGAACACAGCCATTCAAAGAAAGTCATAAGAAGTCCCATTTGCAGTTTGTGAGAAGCCATGTGGGGGAGGGCAGCAAACATGTGGAAGAAGGTGATCTGGTCAGATGAGACCAAAACTGAACTTTTTGGCCTAAAATCAAAAGGTTATGTGTGGTGGAAAACTAACACTGCCCATCACCCTAAACACACCATCCCCACTGTGAAACATGGTGGTGGCACCATTATGTTGTGGGGATGCTCTTGTTCAGCAGGGACGCTGGTCAGAGTTGACAGGAAGATGGATGGAGCCAAATACAGGGAAATCTTAGAACAAAACCTGTTAGAATCTGCAAAAGACTTGAGACTGGGGTGGGGGTTCACCTTCCAGCAGGACAACGACCCGAAACATACAGCCAGAGCTACAATGGAATGGTTTAGATCAAAGCATATTCATGTGTTAGAATGGCCCAGACACAGTTCAGACCTAAATCACATTGAGAATCTGGGGCAAGGCTTGAAAATTGCTGTTCAGACGCTCTCCATCCAATCTGACAGAGCTTGAGATATTTTGCAAAGAAGAAGAATGGGCAAAAATGTCACTCCTAGATGTGTAAAGCTGGTAGAGACGCCCCCAAAAAGACTTGGAGCGAACGGTGGCTCTACAAAGTTTTGACTCCGGGGGGCGCCATACAAATGCCTCTCACACTTTTCACATATTTATTTTGTAAAAAAATGTTGAAAACCATTTTATCATTTTCCTTCCACTTCACAATTATGAGCCACTTTGTGTTGGTCCATCACATAAAATACATTTACGATTTTGGCTGTAACATGACAAAATTTGAAAAATTTCAAGGGGTATGAATACTTTTTCAAGGCACTGTCGTTACATAGTCTGGCTGAAAAAAGGCATCTAGTTCAACCAACAATAAGATTATAACAGACGGGGATGGCAGCACTAGTTGACGTGTGTTTATCAATTCAGCGCTAAAGTGTGAAAGGGTCCTCAAATGGCTAAAGCCTTTGCAATTTAAAGGTCTCCTTCATGAGTTGGTGGCATTCATATGGCACCATTTCATCTAATCGGGTGAAGGATGGCGATATTTTCATAGTTCGTGCCTCCCTTTGCCAGCGTGTCAAAGGACCAATGTCATTGTACAGAACTTTGAAATTGCCCACCCCCCGCCCCACCCCTCCCTCTCCCGGTATACTGACTTGCCGTCTCTTTTGATTGGGTCACTATACCTGGAAACAAGCACACAATTCCTGGAAACCAATCCTTAGTTTCTGTTGGCCGCTTGTTTTCCCAACTTGTCAAGGAACTTCGATTTATCAAAGGAGATAAATGTGTTTCCTTGTACTTAGAAGTGCGGGCAGCAGTGTTGTCCTAGTGAGCAACTGACCTGGAACAAGCGTACAGGACGTGAGTGTCAGCTTCAAAGCATAAAAATACAACGGGGACACCATAGAAATACAACGGGGACACCATAGAAATACAACGGGGACACCATAGAAATACAACGGGGACACCATAGAAATACAACGGGGACACCATAGAAATACAACGGGGACACCATAGAAATACAACGGGGACACCATAGAAATACAACGGGGACACCATAGAAATACAACGGGGACACCATAGAAATACAACGGGGACACCATAGAAATACAACGGGGACACCATAGAAATACAACGGGGGACCACCATAGACATACAACGGGGGACCACCATAGACATACAACGGGGGACCACCATAGACATACAACGGGGGACCACCATAGACATACAACGGGGGACCACCATAGACATACAACGGGGGACCACCATAGACATACAACGGGGGACCACCATAGACATACAACGGGGGACCACCATAGACATACAACGGGGGACCACCATAGACATACAACGGGGGACCACCATAGACATACAACGGGGGACCACCATAGACATACAACGGGGGACCACCATAGACATACAACGGGGGACCACCATAGACATACAACGGGGGACCACCATAGACATACAACGGGGGACCACCATAGACATACAACGGGGGACCACCATAGAAATACAACGGGGGACGCCATAGAAATACAACGGGGGACGCCATAGAAATACAACGGGGAACACCAAGCCAAATGGTGCAAAAACCACGTTATATGATCTTGGTGCGACCATCTAAAACATCCAACGTGCTTCGGGGTCCAAACCACTACCCCGCCATTGAAGGCTTAGCGAGCTTCAGGGGACTTGGTAACAATAAATTTCCAAGTCCATAGAAGTTTGGATAAAGGTAAGCCAGGATGAAGGGGGAAGTGAAATGCGTTGGCTGTATTACGTGATGATGCTATGAACCAACAAAGCGATTTTAAAGTCTTTCCCCATTTGGTTTGGTGCTCCTGATGTACTTTGAGCCATGTTGGTGGTACCTACTGGTGGGGAGCTTAACTTGAGAAGCATTACCAGAGCCAGTGAGCTGATTGGTTTTGTTAATTCTTTTGAACAAATAAGTGTTGAAGTTCCAGCACATCTAGGCTTGACCTTTTAAGCGTTTCCTCTGGTCAAACGTCACTTGCTTCATGCTTGATCCAGATCGGTGATGCACCAGGTAATGAAGCCAGGATAAGTGGACAGCCTTGAAGTCTGGAGCTGTAATGGCAACAACCCACCAGCTACTACCTACAGTGCACCCGGAAAGTATTTACACTTTTTCCACATTTTATGTTACAGCCTTATTCCAAAATAGATTAAATTCTTTATTTTCCTCTAAATTCTACAAACAATACCCCATAATGACAACGTGAAAGAAGTTTGAAATCTTTGCAAATTTATTAAAAAATAAAGAAAAAAATGAAAAAAGGAAAAGAAAATCCCATGTACATAAGTATCACAGCCTTTGCTCCACGACTTTGGTGAAGCTCCTTTGGCACAAATTGCAGCCTCCAAGTCTTGTTGGGTATGATGCTACAAGCTTGGCACACCTATTTGTTTGGCAGTTTCTCCCATACTACTTTGCAGGACCTCACAAGCTCCATCAGGTTGGATGGGGAGCGTCGGTGCACAGCCATTTTCAGATCTCTCCAGAGATGTTCAATGATGATTCAATTTTGGGCTCTGGCCGGGCCACTCAAGGACATTCAGAGTTGTCCCGTAGCCACTCCTTTGTTATCTTGGCTGTGTGCTTAGGGTCGTTGTCCTGTTGGAAGATGACCCTTTGCCCCAATCTGAGGTCCAGAGTGCTCTTTTCATCAAGGATGTCTCGGTACATTGCTGCATTCATCTTCCCCCCTTGATCTTGACTAGTCTCCCAGTTCATGCCGCTGAAAAACATCCCCACAGCATGATGCTGCCACCACCATGCTTCACTGTAGGGATGGTATTGGCCAGGTGATGAGCGGTGCCTGGTTTCCTCCAGACATGACGCTTGCCATTCATGCCAAAGAGTTCAATCTTTTTTTTTTTTTTTTCATCAGACCAGAGAATTTGGGGCTGTCATGTGCCTTTTACTGAGGAGTGGCTTCCGTCTGACCACTCTACCATACAGGCCTGATTGGTGGAGTGCTCCAGAGATGGTTGTTCTTCTGGAAGGTTCTCCTCTCTCCACAGAGAAATGCTGAAGCTCTTTGAGTGACCTTCTCCCCCGAACGCACAGTTTGGCCAGGTGGCCCACTCTAGGAAGAGTCCTGGTGCTTCCAAACTTCTTCCATTTAGGGATGATGGAGGCCACTGTGCTCTTTGGGACCTTCAATGCTGCAGAATTTTTTTTGTGCCTCCATACAATCCTGTCTCGGAGGTCTACAGACAATTCCTTGGACTTCATGGCTTGGTTTGTGCTCCGACATGCACTGTTACCTGTGGGACCTTCTATAGACAGGTGTGTGCCTTTCCAAATAATGTCCAATCAACTGAATTTACCACAGGTGGACTCCAATCAAGTTGTAGAAACATCTCAAGGATGACCAGTGGAAACGGGAGGCACCTGAGCTCAATTTCGAATGTCATGGCAAAGGCTGTGATACTGATGTACATGGGATTTTTTTGTTTTTATTTTTAACAAATTTGAAAAGATTTCAAACAAACTTCCTTTACGTTGTCATTCTGGGGTATTGCTTGTAGAATTTTGAGGACAATAATGAATTTCAATTGAAATAAGGCTGTAACATAACAAAATGTGGAAAAGGTTGAATACTTTCCAGTTGCACTGTATTAATCTATTGGCAGACCATGCTTGCTATGGTGGTTGTCCGTGCTCCCGCCTTCAATGCCATATCAAAGGTTGGTCTTTTAAGGTGGAACTCCACTATCTCTACCTTGTCCGATCACAGAACACACTGCATTTCATTGAGAAAAATGCATGGCTTTCAGTGAACGGCGTCTGTGCTGAGCAAGCAACCCCCCTGTGTTCACTCCTGCAGATGGGCAGCCGCTCAGCACAGGACCCGCAACACATCGAGAATCAATGAATTAGGCGCAACTACTACAGTGATTCTCCGCTTCTACAGGGTTCGGTCTGGTGTGGAATATGTATACTGGCATTGGTCCAAGTTGGGTCAATGTTGGTATGCAGATAGGAAATTCAGGCTTCAGTATTTAAATATTGATGCTGGAAAGGTATTTCTAGCTGGGAGCTTTTACCATATGCAGCAGGGGCACAGTATTTTTTAAAGTGTTTTTTATTTATTTTATTTTGGGATGAGTGAGGGAGTGTTGAAACCCCTATCAGGTTTTGATGCTACCTGTGTCTCTTCTGGAGAGATTCTCCTTCTCTACTTGTTCTGATGGTCATTGTCCCTAGGAGAGGTTACCTCTTTCTCCCTGTTGGGTTTCCAGGACAAGAAAAAGGAGAAATCTCCCCAGCAAGGCACAGACCGGAAAAAAAAAAAACAGAGGGTTCAAACAACTTCTCACTCTATCCAAAACCAAAAAGTTTTGGCTTTAGATGTACTTTTAAAGAAGGAGGTATGTGATAAGAATTCTGCATTCCCTGCATTGTGTTCTTTCAAGGACTTTCCACTTTTTTTATTATATTATGTAGTCTTTTTGTAACCTCACGTTTTGACAAGTAGCCCCTGGCTCCCATCAATTTTATATATTGAAGCCCAACTGAAATTGCAGAAAAAAAGAGGTTAGACGATGGACTAAAGACTCCATTGTCACAGTCCACTCCCCTGTTGGAGCTGTTGTGCAAAACATGACTGTTCAGTCCAGAAGGCACCGAAAAAAGACTCCTCATGTAATAAAGCAGGCCTGGTCAGACACACATCCTCCATTGGGATGAGGGGTGTGGCTGTTACTCAGCTCTGCCAGCACAAAGCTCCTCCCCAGGGGTGTGGCTGTTACTCAGCTCTGCCAGCACAAAGCTCCTCCCAGGGGTGTGGCTGTTACTCAGCTCTGCCAGCACAAAGCCCCTTCCCCAGGGATAAGGGTTGTGGCTGTCAAGCAAGCCATAGAATATGCAATCTTCTTTCCTTTTTAACCTTGGGTTGAAGGACAGAAATTGCTTGACTCCCCCCATCTACACAGTCAGTGTTGATGGGGGGAATCACTTCCACTGCGGTATTGTATTTTGACAGTGGGAGGTTTCCCAGCCAATTAATGGATCAACTTCAGTACAACCAGCCTGTCCATAGACTGATCGAAATTTGTCCAGTTCCTGCTGAACCAGCCAAATTTCAATCCATCTATGCCATGCCTTAGCTCTGCCAGTACAAAGCCTCCTTCCCCATGATGAGGGGTGTGGTTGTTACTCAGCCCTGCCGGCACAAAGCCCCTCCCCATGATGAGGGGTGTGGCTGTTACTCAGCTCTGCCAGCACAAAGCCTCCCCCCCCCCCCAGGGATAAGGGATGTGTCTGTTTAGCATGCCATAGATTATGCAATTTTCTTTCCTTTAACCTTTGGTTGAAGGAAAAAAAATGCTCAATTTCCCCATCTACAGAATGAGTGTTAATGGGGGGAATCCCTTCCGCTGTGCTATTGTATTCTTACAGCGAGCGGTTTCACAGCTGTCAGAATACAACTATCACTGCCAGCAGCTATAGCCACCGACGGTGATCTCACAAGAAAAAAACCTGACAGGTTGGTTGTACTGAAGTCCATTGATGGATCGGCTTCAGTACAACCAGCCCGTCCTTAGACAGGTCAAAATTTGGTTGGTTCCTGCTGAAGCAGCCGCATTTTGATCCACCTATGCCCTGCCTTACCCTTACTCAGCTCGACCAGTACAAAGCCCCCTTCCCTATAATAAAGGGTGTGGCTGTTACTCAGCTCTGCCAGCACAAAGGCCCCTGCCCTGTGATGAGGGGTGTGGCTGTTACTCAGCTCTGCCAGCACAAAGGCCCCTGCCCTGTGATGCGGGGTGTGGCTGTTACTCAGCTCTGCCAACAGAAAGCAGTCAAGTAGGAAGACCAGAAGCAACATTTAATGCTTTACAGCCAAGGACTATAAATAAATAAGTGTAACACTTCAGTTTCTTTTAGGTAGCCCCCAAAAGTACACATTTATATTTATATGTATTAAACCATCCAACATGGCTTATACAGCGAATGCACCCTTGTCTAGTGTATGGGACTTCCCTAGACCAGGGGTCTTCAAACTACGGCCTTCCAGTTGTTCAGGAACTTCAATTCCCATCATGCCTAGTCATGTCTGTGAATGGCAGAGTTTTACAATGCCTCATGGGATGTGTAGTTCTGCAACAGCTGGAGGGCCGTAGTTTGAGGATCCCTGCCCTAGATTGTAGTGCTCCATGACTATTTTATGGAATTTCCATAGGCTGTAGGGCTGAACGTCTATGTTATGGGATTTCCTTAGGATGTAGAGATCAATGTCTATTTATTTTATGGGATTTCCATAGGCTATAGGGCTCAATGTCGGTTATGGGATTTCCATAGGCTATAGGGCTCAATGCCTGTTATGGGATTTCCCTAGGCTATAGGGCTCAATGTCTGTTATGGGATTTCCCTAGGCTATAGGGCTCAATGTCTGTTATGGGATTTCTCTAGGCTATAGGGCTCAAGGTCTATGTTATGGGATTTCCATAGGATGTAGAGATCAATGTATATTTTATGGGATTTCCCTAGGCTATAAGGCTCAAGGTCTATGTAGAATTTCCATAGGCTGTAGGAATCAATGTCTGTGTAATGGGATTTCTCTAGGCTGTAGGGCTCAATGATTGTTATGGAATTTCGCTAGGGATCAATGAGTTGCACATGCTTTTATATGATAGCAGTAAGGCTTTCATCCTACTACGCTTATGTTAAATGCATTTTTGCAGGCCTCAGCTGCCCACTGAGCTTCAAGAAGCCGCTTGTGACCACGCGTAGTTGTGGAAGGGAGGGACTCGCCTCTACCTTGATTATGTTTGTGGAAATCTTCCCTTTCAGGATGTAATGGTGGTGGGCGAACCAACCCTGATGGGAGGAGAGTTTGGAGATGAAGACGAACGGCTGATAACCCGCCTGGAGAACACTCAATTTGACGCCGCCAACGGGATTGATGATGAGGACAGCTTCAATAACTCTCCCGCACTTGGCGCCAACAGTCCCTGGAACAGCAAACCGCCCTCAAGTCAAGAGAGCAAATCGGAAAACCCGACCTCACAGGCTTCACAGTAAACACACACACACACACGACCCGTCAAAAAAAATATATATATGTGTATAACAGGCCCATGTGGAGGAACAAAAAAAAAAAAGTTGTTTTAAAATAAAGGCGAGAAAAAACAAAACAAAAAAAAAAATAAAAAAATACAAAAAAAGTTGAAACGTATCTACCTGTAAATTGAAATAAAAAAATGACATTTTAAAATGAGCCCCTTTACTTCAGGTCATGCCTTTCTAGGAAAGGGGTTACTGTGAGAGCTAAAGAGGGACTGAGGTACTGTGGACCCTTTAACTGCTTCCTGACAAAAAGGCGTTTCTTGCGTCCTGGGGGGGGGGGAGGGGAATGTAATTGGAAGGGGGTGGTGGGCGGTGAACCGTTTCAGGAACATGTTAGGGTTTCATTTTAAAGGATGGCAAATTTTTAAGAAGGGTAGATCCCAAAAAATGCCAGACTCTCCCCCCTCCACTTAAAAAGCCATTCTGAGTGGCATTTTTCACGTAAGCACTAAATTTAGGGTGACCGTGTCACCTGTTCAATGTTTTGTGGTTGAACCAGCATTCATCCATGACACCAGAAAACCGTGAGGCTCAAAGAGAGCCCAAATAGTCACATTGTTACTATGCATTCTTTTTTTGGCGGTTTTCTGATATCGTCGTATCGCTATATCGTTATGCACGTTTTGCATCATTTTTAAACTTATTTAAATATATATTTGCATAACTTGTACAGTTACACGTTCCCATTTTTTTTTCTTTCTTTTTGTAATTCATACTATTTTTAAAAAATGAGGGCGGATAGTTACTGGGAAGACGCAGAAGATTTGCATAGGGAAAGGTTGGACCCCTCTGTCAAGTTTTAGTGCAATCTGTGTGGGAAAGGAAGATGAGGCAATCCCAGGAACACGAGACAAAAAAAAAAAAAAAAAAAACAGATGAAGGTTCCATGTCTTTGACCGAAGGCTCCATTGAAACATGTAACTGGCTGTAATGATAACCTAGGCTTGTATATAGGACCCTCTACTCTAACTGGGTCCACCGTGGTTCTGTTGATGTCTTTGGCTAAGGACTCCATTGGAACATGCCACTGGCTATAGAGCTAACCTAGGCTTGCATATAGGACCTTCTACCCTAACTGGGTCCACTATGGTTCTGTTGATGTGTCTGACCAAGGACTCCATTGGAATATGCCACTGGCTATAGAGCTAACCTAGGCTTGCATATAGGACCTTCTACCCTTACTGGGTCCACCATGGTTCTGTTGATGTGTCTGACCAAGGACTCCATTGGAACATGCCACTGGCTATAGTGATAATCTAGGCTTGTATATATAGGACCCTTTACCCTAACTGGGTCCACCACAGTTCTGTTGACGTCTTTGACTGACTCTATTGGAACATGCCACAGAACTCCTTTCTATGTCTTGGTTACACGATTAGTCAAGGCTTTCTAGAGAAGTGTAAAGAGCAAGAATGGTTCATAGTCTAGAGCAGGGGCCTCAAAATTTTCTAACAAAGCCAGTATTTTGTCCTTTGGACATTAGGGGGGGCTGGACCATGGCCAGCGGGAGTGCAAATTTTGCTGCCATAATTGGGAGTAAACTTTCCATTTTGGTATTAGGTGGAGGAATAGTGCCCATCGTTGGTATCATTGGGCGGAATAGTGCCCTATTCTTGTCATTGAGAGAAATGGTGCCCAATTGTTTTTCAGTTGGCAGAATAGCATCTTGTATCAGTGGAAGGATTAATGCCCCAGGAGCCGGATAAAGACAAGCAAAGGGCCACAGTTTGGAGACCACTGGTCTAGAGCTAAGATTACCTAATGAGGCACTTTTACTACAGTAGTTGAGGTTTATCGAACAGTAAAGTCAACATTTTGCGCAAGCCAACTAGCTTATTCAAGGACGTGCAAAAGAGCAGTGATGGATGAAGTTCAATAACCAGATTTTAGTTTATTGTAGTCCACTATGAAAAGAGAATGCAGATTGGATGCCTTGACTTAGTGACTATACACCATTATTCCCTGTGCAAGTCAATAAGAGCAAAGTGTGATTAACTTGTCCTACGCCAATTTGTTTACTGGAGGGTCTCAACTGTGTTCCATCAAGTACCCCCAACAGACCAAAATTTGGATTTGCTCTGTCTTGCACAGGTGATTTACTGTGTCGGCTGATCTGAAACCTCTTCGCCCCCCTTTCGGAAATCCATAGACTTTGAGGTACTTAATGCCAAAATAGAGAAGCAGTAGTTCTCGGTGGCCACAAGTTGACGTTAGACATCAGCAGACCAGAATTGGGATTTGCTCACTCACCAAGGTGATTTAACGCGGCACTAAATTAACCTCTTTCCTCTTTGGTAAATCCATAGACATTTAGGGTACTTGGCCACTAATTAAGGTTAGACATCATTTTGTTCTTTCTTATACTGAGATGAGATTGCCAAAAATCTGACATCAGCCGGAAGGGAGACCACCAATTATTTTTCCCATGCTTTTGATGAGAAATCAAGAAAACCTGACCTGTGGTCAGTGGCAGCAACAGGAGTTGGGAATCATTGTAGACCAGAGTTTACTATGGATGCCTAAGGGTGTAGGACACGCCATACAGCCCTCAGCATTTATGTACGCTTGTCAAGCCTTCATTGAAAGTATCATTGACCTTCTGTGTCACAGCGTTGGGAGTTATTTGCCCTAGTTTTGAACAGATTTGCCTGCAGGAATTTCCTTGTTAATGTCATTTACTATTTTTTTTTTCTACCCAGGTCATTGTAGATAACCATCATTTTATTTGTCACCTCCCCAAACATACTGCAGATTCAGGTTCCACAGTGCCTCACTCTTGCTTGACTTTATCATTTTTTTTTTTTTTTTTTTTATTCTGTTTTATTTTTATTTTTTATTTTTAAATAATATTATTAAAAAAAAGAGTTAAAAAAAATGCTGTCCTGATTTTGTACTGGCTTATTCTGTATCTCTGGGGAATATTGTTTTATACAGTTCCAAATGCTTCAAACCAAGGAAGACTTTGCAGAAGTAATTTGTAATCCCTCCAAGAGGAAGAGAAGAGAAAAAAAAAAAAAACTTTTTCTTTAATGTAAATTTGTGTGATATTCTCTCTGAACCCCCCCTTGTTCTCTTGCTTGGGTTTGTGTATCTGTATGTGCCTGTACATTTTCCGCTCTATAGAAGCAGTGTGTAATTCTGGTCTTAATGTATCCTTTAGAAAGATCTTCTTTTTTTTTTTTTTTTTTATATATAGGTGATATTTGGGGAGGCGGGGGAGGGCTGGGTTATTCTTTTGTTCCAATTTTTTTTATATTTGGGTCTGAAATTTGAGGGGTGTATTGGCAGGGAGAGTTGATGTATGGTCACCACTTCACTTGGCAACTCTTGCTGGATCTTTTTGGATTTCCCGCGGTGCTTATAGGACTAAGATACCTCCTCGGAGAGTCTTGCTAGTCCGAGAGCTAAACGAAGTGCAAATTTTGTTGAGAGCAAAAGGATGAAATCAGAATTTCAAAGGTTCCTACATTCTGTTTGCACCTAATTTTTTTTGTTTCTCGAAGCAAGTTCAAGTTGCTCTTTGACAAATGAAACAGATGCAAGTTGTTCCCTGAAAGCCACTTGCAAATTTTTAGGAAAATTTTATATTTTAATGATGCGACCTAAACGTATTTTTTTTTTTCTTTAACAAGAAAACCTAAACATATTTTATTAAAGGAAAACTTGCACCTTTTTCCAGAGGTAACTTGACTGAATGTGTTGCATATCTTGCAAGCAGTGTAACTTTTACTTGAACTTTCCTCCAGCGTTTATAAGAGGCACCATTTATTTTTTTTTCTCTTGGATACTACTCACAGTAGCAGTGAAATAACTGTGAATATGTAACAATGTATTTATTTAATAATTGTTAAAAGGCCACACGCACAGAGGCAGAATCTCCCCTGTCATGCAGTCTGTTAGCAGTGCAACTCTCTAGTTCACAGGACAAGCCTGGCTGGCTCGCCAACTGTTGGTAGTTCCAAGCGTCGGCATTGGAGGAACTTGCAGTTTCCAGAACAGCCAATGATCAATAAGTAGAAAGAATTTACAATAGAGGGGCATTCATAAATCTTAAGATGAAAACTGGGCAATAATCGTGCTTTAATAAAAATACATTTTTGCAAATTATCTCCGAATTAAATTGTAAAGACCAAGGGGGGAAAAATTTATTTGGACAGATAAGGAAAAAAAAAATGTTCAGTTTTCAGCCTGTTCTAGGTGCCCCATGTGAAGGATAAGGAGGCCTTTATAAAAAAAACCTGCATGTACTGAAAATGGGCAATCGATTTCTATATAATAAAGGATGATAAAAAAATATTTTAGAACAGAAATTGCCTACCTTTCAGCCTACGAGTGTTTTTATAAATGTTTCCTTTTTGTGGTATGCCCAGACCCATTTGAAGTTGGGTCTCTCAGATCCGTCCACCAATTTTAGGGTCCATGCATACTTATACATATGTATGTACATCTTCACTGTTTTGAGTTTTACTGCACTTATGTATACATTTTATATGCGTTTCTATATCATGTATTGCATTTCTATTTCCAAGGATCCCTCAGGTAAAAAAAAAAAAAAGTTCACATCAAAGAGATTTTTCACAAATTCTTTATTCAACCGTGCACAAAGGAGCTGCACACGAGAATGTAAAATCTCGAATGAAACACCGCTTTACCTGGGGGATCTTGAATGTGAACTTTTCCCAAAACCCATGGGACCCGGTGAACTATGATTGGCAGTTATAGACGAATGAAAAGTGGCGCATATGATATGTGGTGCATTGCATCTCATGCAAACTTTCATGTCGCAATGTGTATAGTTTATTAGGCGCATAAACCATGATCATCGCTGTCTTGTGCCATCGTTGTCCTGGCACAATAATGCGCACATCCATTGCAAACCCATTTTCTGAAAAATTGCATGGGCCAATCTTACTAGGGTTGGTTCACTGAGACCTACAAATTAATTTAAGGGTTCCTCTGGTGTAAAAAGTTGGAGAGGTTGATGCCAGTTTTTTTTCCCATTATGAATTCAAGCTAAAATCCTACAAAATGCATTTGAACCCCTTTTTGAAGCCTACTTTTTCGGGCTATTTTTTTTTTTTTAGAGCCCATACATTCGTGGTTCTCAACCTCAGTCCTCAAGTACCCCCCAACAGGCCATGTTTGCAGGTTTTCCTTTTATCTTATACAAGTGCTTTAAATCCAAGTCAATGGCTTGGTATTTTGAAGAGCTATTTTAATCTAAAAGAAATTCCAAAAACATGGCCTGTTAGGGGTACTTGAGGACTGAGGTTGAGAACCACTGGTCCTATATTATGCTTTATTCCACTTCATCTGCAGCTGAGGTTGAGAACCACTGGTCTATATTACGCTTTATTCCACTTCATCTGCAGCTACATTGCACGGAGAGGATGGCACCGTTGGGTACACTTCTCCCCTATGTGTGTTTTGTTAACTTGAAAACTGCTGCAGTCCTGGTGCAGGTTCCATTTCCCTCAAGCTGTACGTGAATTTTTAATTCCTGTATTACTCCCCTCCCCCTGCAATCTATATTTGACAAATACATGAAAAACTCCATCAAATGCAGAATAATCATCAATGTATCTTCAAATGCTGCAGTGTGAATAAGAACGCCGCTGTTGCATTTGCTTCTCGTCTTGCACGTCGCAAAGCCTGCCACTAGACTAGACCCATGTTCTGTTATACTTCACTTTTTAATCTATGGAGCAGATTTAAATGATTGTGCTGTTGCCATAGCAACAACTCGGCTTCTATCTCTGCATATTTTAGCATGAAAACTATTGCCGGAAAGATTGCTTTGGGCAAGAGACCTATTTTCCTCTTGTGCATGCACCGTTTTTTTTTTTTTTTTTTTTTTTTAATAATCGGTCCAGTGAGGCTTGATTAGTGCTATGTCGTAGATATCTCAAGCTTTCTGTATTTTTAGAACCTGAAATTCTAAATATATGAAACGCACTTTGAACCTATAGTAGCACATCCAGGTTTATTTGCTAAGGCAGTGCGGTTGTGATGTCTGGTAGCCCATAGCAAACCCTAAGCATGAATTCTCTTGGCAGATATTACTACAGAAAAGTGAAATGTGGTTGCTCAGTTATTGCAAAACTACATTGCACTATAGCAGTGATGGCGAACCTCGGCACCCCAGATGTTTTGGCACTACATTTCCCATGATGCTCAACTACACTGCAGAGTGCATGAGCATCATGGGGAATGTAGTTCCAAAATATCTGTGGGGCCAAGGTTCGCCATCACTGCCCTGTATATCCTGCTTTTGTTTAAAAGCGGAGCTCCACCCTAAAGTGGAACTTCCACTTATCGGATTCCTCCCCCCCCCTCCGGTGCCACAGTTGGCACCTTTCAGGGGAGAGGGGGGTGCAGATACCTGTATAATACAGGTATCTGCACCCACTTCCGTGACGAATTATCCGGACTGCCCCGCCCCTATCCGGAGATGCCCCCTTGTGTCTTGGGAAACACAGTTCCCAGGACACAGCGGGGACCAATAGAGACGCGCAGCGTGACTCGCGCAGTAGGGAACCGGGCAGTGAAGACGTTGCGTCTTCACTTCCCGATTCCCTGACCGAGGATGGCAGCGGGGCAGCGAGAGACGAGCGATTGCTCGTCACATTCTGCCTACACCGCTGGAACCAGGAACAGGTAAGTGTCCATTTATTAAAAGTCAGCAGCTGCAGTATTTGTATTTTTTTATATTTTTGGTGCGCGTGCAGCTCCGCTTTAAATACGTTTTGGTGAGTCAGCCATTGGGTCCCAAGGCTCCAGCTTATGTTGGTGGCTTCCTGTGACTTCATTGGGGGGTAGGGTTTTTGGCCTAGCTGGCAAGTTGACTGGTGACCCTGGTGCTTCTGTAGAAACTACCTAAAAGAGAAATGCATTGGTCAGACATGGTCACCATGGCTCGTGGTTGCTATGGTCATAAATCATGGACCTTTCTTCAGACAGGAGCTTCATCATTTGTCGCAGGCCTTGTCCCATCAGCGATCGCTTTTGTGCCTCAATTACCGCTCCTTCTGAACTCTTTTCCAATGCTTGCACTTGATGTGGATGAACCTGGCCTTGTGTATCAACCTGTCTCCAGCAGCATTGTCTCATAGTAGCCGATGGGTTTCAAACAAACTCTGAAAACCGGCAAATTAAAGTGTCCTCCTGGCTGCTGTGAGGCAATACAGAGACGGACACTTTGATATGGAAGGCTCTCTACCTGATTTTGCACTTTTGCTTAAACAAACGTTCTCGTCTTTTCATTCTGACTCCCCTGGTTGTAAACTAAGCAATACCTTCATTGTAAATCCCATGTCTTTTTTTTTTTTTTTCCTATGTATTCTCACTTGTAGGAGGTCATATAGGAGCCTCATAGTATATATATATGTATATATAAATGTGTGTGTACTATATATATTTTTTGTTATCAGAATACAATATAAAAAAGGGGATCAAGAATGCCATAAGGCAGGCAGGGGCAATTTATGGTCTTAAGCTGTTAATGGATCCCACAAGTGCCACCTTGCCCAGGCAAGCCAAAGTGGTATGTTGGCTCCATGACAGCTGGAAGGCCTTAGGTTGCTTGTGCCTGCTATAAAGCCTTCTCTGTTTTTTTTTTTCTTCTATGTAGTGAATGGTGACTTATATTACTCTTTCCTGTTGCCCTCTTAATGTTGCCAACATGCGCACCCACATCCAGACATTGCATCGATTTGTGCCATTGAGTCCTGTATGGTACTAATGAATAACGAATCCAGCTTTTCGTTCCATAATGTCCTCCCGAATCATTGTATCCCCTCCCCCACCATAAGCAGAGTCTTTGCATCTGAGGTTCCTTGTCTCTGCTTTCTTTATAAATATATTGTATAATAAACTCTAGATGGATTTTTATGTGTGAATGTTTCCTCTCTTGCTTTCATTTTTTTTTAATTTTTTTATGGTGCAATACATTTAAGTTTATTGTTTGGGTTAATAGCTTCATGTTTAGGTAAATATGACCAGACCAGTAGACCCATTTTGTATTCTATGCAAAGTCAAGGTAGAAATGGGCAGACTCGATGGACTACTGTCTTTATTTCTGCTGTCACCTTTCTATGTTTCTAATCTCCCAACGTGTGGTAACTGATGGATGTAATCATAATGCAATTCTGTTACTCTTTACCTAGACCTTAAAGAGGGAGTCCGGCGAAATTTAATGATCACAGGGTCCAGCGACATCGGCACCCGAGGCCGAACCGTCCCTCGGTCATTGGATGCTGCTGCCGCCATCTTGGGTATGGGAATCAGGAAATGAAGCCTGGCGGCTTCACTTCCCGGTTCGCTTTTGCACATGCGCGAGTCGCGCAATGCAATAGGGATGCTCCGCGCTGTCTCTGGGACCCGTGTGTGTGTGCCAGCAGACAGCGTGGCGGGACAGAAAGAGGCATAGACTCCCGTGGGAGTCTATGCCCAGAAGTGGGTGCAAATACCTGTCTTAGAGAGGTATCTGCACCCCCCCTCCCCCCCTGAAAGGTGCCAAATGTGACACCGGAGGGGGTGAGGATTCCGATGAGCGGAAGTTCCACTTTAGGGTGGAACCCCGCTTTAAGGCTGGATTCACACCTATGCAGATTTCCCGCATCCAATTTGCATGGCAGGAGATTGTGACCGCCTCTCTATGGAGCCGGTTCACATATCACTGTGGTGGGTGCGGAGCGGCTTGCACAGAAACGCACAGTCTTTTGGCTCTGTTTCAGGGCTGAATTCAGGCAAATATTTGGCCCTGATTCACCCCTGAAATGGAGAACAGGGACACACAGCGTTACTGTGCGATCCATGGCTGTCTTGGGTGTAAACCCAGCCTAAAGCACCCCAACATGACCAACCACTGAACCTAATGTCACAATTCTATTTCACACTATATGTAGTACTCTAGACCTTCCACATGACCAACCACTGGACCTAATCATGACCCCATTCTATTACACATAATACATAGAACCCTACACCTTCCACATGACCAACCACTGGACCTAATCGTGTGCCCATTCTATTACACATAATACATATAACCCTACACCCCAACATGACCAACCACTGGACCTAATCATGACCCCATTCTATTACACATAGAACCCTACACCCCCAATATGGCCAACCATTGGACCTAATCGTGACCCCATTACACATGGAACCATACACCCCCAACATGACCAACCACTGGACCTAATCGTGACCCCATTCTATTACACATAGAACCCTACACCCCCAATATGGCCAACCACTGGACCTAATCGTGACCCCATTACACATGGAACCATACACCCCCAACATGACCAACCACTGGACCTAATCGTGACCCCATTCTATTACACATAGAACCCTACACCCCCAATATGGCCAACCACTGGACCTAATCGTGACCCCATTACACATGGAACCATACACCCCCAACATGACCAACCACTGGACCTAATCGTGACCCCATTCTATTACACATAGAACCCTACACCCCCAATATGGCCAACCACTGGACCTAATCGTGACCCCATTACACATGGAACCCTACACCCCCAACATGGCCAACCACTGGACCTAATTGTGACCCCATTCTATTACACATAGAACCCTACAACCCCAACATGGCCAACCACTGAACCTAATCGTGACCCCATTCTATTACACATAATACACAGAACCCTACGCCTCCAACATGACCAACCACTGGACCTAATCGTGTCCCCATTCTATTATACATAATACATAGAACCCTACGTCTCCAACATGACCAACCACTGGACCTAATCATGACCCCATTCTATTACACACAATACGTTGAACCCTACACCTCCCACATGACCAACCACTGAACCTAATCGTGTCCCCATTCTATTACACATAATACATAGAACCCTACACCTACAACCACTGAACCTAATCGTGTTCCCATTCTAGTACACATAATACATAGAACCCTACACCTCCAACATGACCAACCACTGGTGAGAAAGGAAAAATCTGTACAGCCGCACTCCAATAAAACATCTTTATTGTAAAAATCATCAAAGTTCATGTAACAGCAGAAGCAAGGGCAAGAAGGCTGATGTGTTTCACACCATCATCGGTGCTAAGTCATACCTAAATGACCATGCATATTGTTAGCAAATATATACTGATGTAAAATATTTCACATGATAAAATTAATTGTCTTTGATTGCCAACATATGTGGTTAGAGAAAGGCACACATGTCCCATGGAAGACATGGAGATGGCCCACATAAAGGTGGTAATCAAAATATTCATCATTTGAAAATATGTTGTATGTTATAAGGAAATAGATGAATAAACCTCAAAATAGTCAATAAAAGTTATACCAGAACAGAATAGCTCCTATAAACATCAACTTGTATGTTCCGTGAAGAATGTATGAAAACATGAAACAGCAAAACCATTTTAAATTCAATATAGATAGAAAACATATATATCTAAATATGGTTACAGAGTAACCTTTAATAATGAAAAATATACAGAAACATGTAAAAACATATGATGCTTGTATGCACAGATGTCCATTCATGAAACACCAATGGGAGAATTGCAAGTGGAAAAATTACAAGATCCAATAAGAAAACTCAAAGTACTGATAGTATCCATTAATTAATAGCAAACCTACCACCAGTCGATAGACCCAGGCGACATAAAAAGGCAAATGGAAAAAAAACACCGAAAGAAACCTTACAGATACCTGAATACAACAAAATAGAAAAAAAAAAAAAAATAGCATACACAAATATGTAATATATAGTTTAAACACGTAGATACAAATAAGTAGATGACATAAAAGAAAACAAAAACATTTATATAAAAGAGAGAGCCATATCATGATTTAGCATCAATGAATATAGAAAAATTATCATACATGTTGTCAGAATGTTTATACTGAAATATTAAAATAATATTTATGGAATTATGCAAATATCTGTTTCAGGAGATTTTTACATTTTTCCACAAATACAATCAAGTAATTCAAGTTTGTTTATCTGTGCTATTTTGAAGACGCGTGATAACAACGATATGCTAAAAATATATATATATATATTAACTAAAATTCAGTGTAAAATAATATCAGGTATATTTCGTGATAGTCCAAAAATTAATATACTTTTAAATACAAAATATATATGGGAAAACAAATGATAATCACATTTTTACCACACTCTTCTTACACAATACCATATTTCAATACTTGAATGATAAATTGGTAAATTTAGACTTGGTAACTCTTATTGAATAGCTTTCCGTAGCTCCGCAGACTTATATAAACAACTAGGTGTTGACTTTAGCACTGTGATTCCTTCTCAACACAAACAGACCTTAAAACTTACACTTTAAAATGCACAAACAAAATCGTATACTGTGCACATAGCTTGATAATTTAATCAAGACTTATTTTTAAATTTAGAATGCATCTTTTTTTTTTTTAAACACATATCACGAAAAAAACCATTGTACAGACTTTGGTCTTAGCTTAGCTAACAAAAATGTATATGTCTCTAAGGCTGCTTTCACACTGGGGCGGTGCGGGGCGGCGACGGTAAAGCAGCGCTATATTTAGCGCTGCTTTACCATCGTTTTACCCGCGGTATGCGGCCGCTAGCGGGGTGGTTTTAACCCCCGCTGGCGGCCGCAAAAGGGTTAAAAACCTCCGCAGCGGCGGTTTGCGGGCGGTATCCCCGCGGTTTCCCATTGATTTCAATGGGAAGGAGCGGTATAGGAGCGGTAAATACACCGCTCCTTCACCGCTCCAAAGATGCTGCTAGCAGGACTTTTGTTGCGGTCCTACTAGCGCACCGCTCCAGTGTGAAAGCCGGCGGGTGAATGGGGCCGGTTTTTTCAGGCGGTGTACAGGCGCTATTTTAGCGCTGTACCGCCTGAAAACCGCCCCAGTGTGAAAGCAGCCTTAATATTTGGAATATAATTATATCATGCTGCAGGTAGAAATAACACAACTGCTAGGCCACAATATTAAATGGTTCTGTTTTGTATATGTCAAAACAATTCAATTACCAACAGGTAAAATAAACTGATTAATACTTCATACAAATGATGTTTTTTTGAGAAGCATCAAGTGGGTGTCCCGAAGGACTTCTTCCAACCTTCCTACATTTCTGTGTCTCAAGATCTCAACAGCCTCTCGCCTTCCAGGATTCTTTCAGTCTCCTTCAAGCTTCCTCCGATCTCCTCTCTGCTATGTGTAACCACTTTTATCCCACCCAAAAAGTGGGTGTGTATTAGAGTTGCCACCTCATCCCTTTAAACCCGAGCACCTTTGAATTACACGGGTTCTGAGACTAATTAAATGCAGATAAGGCACCAAGTGAGTTTAATTACCACCTTAATCGGCCACAGAACCCGTGTAATTAATATGTGTTCGGGTTTAAAGGGATGAGGCGGCAACCCTAGTGTGTGTGTGTCACTACTACGTAATTGATGATGTAAAATGACGTGTTGTTTCCATGTAACTATGACAACCTCGTCTGTGCGGCCATCTTGGACTCTTAATATTTTCACCACCAGGGGCAGTATAGTATTAAAATTTATTTTAATTTGTCAGAAATAAATCTTCATGTAACCTTTTAAATTTTAGACTTAACCACTTCAGCCCCGGACCAATTGGCAGCCAAAGGACCAGGCCCCTTTTTGCGATTCGGCACTGCGTCGCTTTAACTGACAATTGCGCGGTCGTGCGACGTGGCTCCAAAACAAAATTGGCATCCTTTTTTTCCCACAAATAGAGCTTTCTTTTGGTGGTATTTGATCGCCCCTGCGGTTTTTATTTTTTGCGCTATAAACAAAAATAGAGCGACAATTTTGAAAACAATGCAATATTTTTTGCTTTTTGCTATAATAAATATCCCCCAAAAATATATAAAAAAACATTTTTTTTTCCTCAGTTTAGGCCGATACGTATTCTTCTACATATTTTTGGTAAAAAAAAATCACAATTAGCGATTATTGATTGGTTTGCGCAAAAGTTATAGCGTTTACAAAATAGGGGATAGTTTTATAACATTTTTATTAATATTTTTTTTTTTTTTTATTAGTAATGGCGGCGATCAGCGATTTTTATTGTGACTGCGACATTATGGCGGACACATCGGCCATTTTGGACACATTTTTGGGACCATTGTCATTTATACAGCAATCAGTGCTATTTAAATGCATTGGTTCCTGTATAAATGACAGTTGTAGTGAAGGGGTTAACCACTAGGGGAGGGGAGGGGTTATGGGCTGTGACGTGTGTGTTTTTTTTTTACATTAGGGGGCGGGGCTGACATCTGACGTCATTGATCGGCTTTCCCGATGACAGGGAACAGCCGATCAATGACAGGCAGAGTAGGAAGTGCGGGGAGAGGTTTGTTTACACAGACCTCTCCCCGTTCTTCAGCTCCGTGACCCGATGGTGGGACACCAGCGGCGATCGGGTCCGCTGGTCCCGCGGCCGGGGTCACGGAGCTCCCGACCGGGTCGCGAGCGCGACCCACAGGCAGGCACATGCACGATCACAGTAAATAACTAGTACAAAGGCGCAAAGTCACAGTACCTCGTTTTTATGCAGAGGTTCCCAATAGTCCAGGAAAAAAAAGGAAAAAAACGGAGGGGGGGGGGGGAAAGGGTTTTGTTGCGGCTGAATGTGTATATATGGTATACACAGCAAGGCATATGTAGTTGTCAGGGCTGCCACCGAAGAGGCCTGAAGCCAGGTCCAATAAAAGCTGGAGAAAAAAAACACAAGGAGAGGGGCGCCTCTGAATATATATCATATAGACATTTATTAATAAAAACAATATCCACTCACATCTAGGTAAGGAGTGTTGCATCCAGGAGGATCTCAGTAGATGGAGGGCTGGTAGAACTGCAAGTCACAGGAATTATTCCAGGAGGCTGTCATCCTTTTCAAGTCATGTTAAAAAGGCGATCTTGCATTTAGGCACATCTCTGGATAAGGAGGTCCAGCAGGACTACAGGTCTCAGCAGAATCCACTCTAAGCTGTCGTATCTTATCCCGGTGGTATAAGGAGATGGGCACAGCAGGTGGGTGTTCTTAGGTCCTCCAGAGGGGGGGGAAAGGGGTTTTTTTCCTCATCCAATGATAATCCAGTCCGTCTAGATCTCAGAGTTTGAATGGGTTCCAAAGTGGGATAGGGTACAGTTACAGTATGGGGAATAAGATGGGAGTGGGGAGGGACGTCAGCACAGTCGCCCACTGTGCTGTGGGATCAGCAGAGCCAAGAGCGCTTCCGTGTGATGGTAAACACGGCCGTGTAACAGGAAGCTAGGAACGAGGCTTGGCCCGCACAGCAGAGTCAGGCGCAGCGGTGTGACGTCATCATACAGCGACGCGTTTCAGAGCTAGCAGCGCTATCGATGGAATGGGTAGCGGCGCTCCTTTCTCAAGCAGGGGGAGTGTGGGGGCAAGGATGGAGGCTGAATTTATAGGATCGGAAGGGGTTTGGCTGAGGGGCGGAGTACAATTGTATAGAAGGAAAGACAAAAAAAGGGAAGGCAGAGGAAAACGGAGGAAAAAGAAGGGGAAAAGAAGAGGAAAGACAGAAAACAAAGGAAAGGAATGAGAAAAAAGAAAGGAAAATATGACAGTAGAAGATATGTATATATGTGTAAGAGTGAAATTGAGAGGAAAAATAAATGTAAATAAATGAAGTAAATGAAAATAAAAATAAAAATAAAAATAATAATAATAAAAAAAATAAAAAAAAAAAAAAAAAAAAAAAAGGGGGTTTTTTATATATAAAAATAAAAATAAGAATGAAAATGAAAATAAGGAAAAATAAATATAAAAATATATATATAAAAATAAAAATAAATAAATAAAAAATAATAATAATAAATAATAAATTATTATTGATTAAGTGTAAACGGTATGTAGCGTGAATGGGGGATTAGTGACGAGCGTAACAAGGGACTATTAATAAAATAACGTTGGGAAAAAAGGGGGATATGTTATTGCTGCACAAAGGGGCAACGGGGAAAGAGTGTGTATATGGAAAGCTATTGTTAAATAGGGTAGCAGAAATGGTACTATATTAACGGTATATAGCCGGTTAAATAGTAATATAGTGCTATACATAAAGGGGCCAGAACTGTGTGGTAAAGATGATGTGGAAGGGGATTATATGGAGGAAAAATACATGGAAGTGACATAAAATGTAGGATTTAAAATGTATATATTGTAAATGAACTATATTTTAGGGAGGGAGGGGTATGGTAATAGATGACAAAAAAAAATGTCATCTGTCATCAGGTGAGGAGGAGATATAATACAGCAGATGTACACTCGGGATAGAGACGTCAAAATATGTATATATGGACAGATGCAATTGTATGCATACAGGGGTAGAAGAGGGTGGTAAAGGCCGTATATCTGTAGAGTGCACACACAAGCGTCTGTATGTGCACACATGGATAAAATATGTATGGATACGTGGATATATAACCGTATACATACATAGATAAATAAATAGATACATGGTTATACAGACATATAAATAAATATATGAACTAATAAATTAGTAAACATATACAGATACATAAATATAGGAGACCATATAAGACCATATTAAAGACATATTAAAAACATGTTAAAAACATATTAATAACCCAGGTGTGGAATATTATAGGGTATGGATACGTCAATAGGTAGAGGGGAAAGGGAAGGAGAGGGATGGATGGTGGAAGGAAAATAAATATATATATACGTGTACATATAAGGGGGGGGGGGGGGGGGGGGGGGGTGGGGAATGCGGGAAGTAGTACTTACAGGAGGACCACCACGCCACCCCCAAGAAACTATGATGTAACGGCCGACTATAAACAATTATCTGGATGGGGGATGACAAAACAAAAGGGTAAGTATCAATATAAATACTAATATATAGCGAAGGGGGGGGGGGGGGGGGGAAGGGGAAAAGGGGGGGGGGGAAAGAGGGGAAGAGGAGAGGGGAGGAAAAACAAGCAATATATATAAAACTTTTGAATATATATATAAATGCATACATAACTATATGGATGTATAGGGAAGACTTTAAAAGCTGGTAATATGGGGAGAAGGAAACAGAAAAAAGACTAAAAAATGAAAAAAAAGGGTATGAGATAAAATACTAAAATGAAGAAATGAAATAAAATGAAATGAATAGCTGATGCTCATAGTATTTTTTTGGGGTAAACCGTGATAGCCTTATAGCAATGGGGATATCATAGTATGGTGGCGACCTCGATTCCTTCGTTTAGGCCGCCGGGGGAGAGAACGTCAAGGGAATATATCCAGAATGTCTCTCTGGCGCATAGTTTTTTGAAGCGTTCAGCGGGGGTGAAAGTCTTCGAAATTTGTTCTATGACCCAAACTCTTAAACCTGTGGTGGACTTTTGGTGGTGTTCTGCAAAATGTCTTGGGACGCTATGTTGGTCTCTCCCACCTTCTATGAGCCTGCGATGTTGTCCGAAGCGTTGTCTGAGAGGGCATATGGTTCGTCCCACGTATATTAGGCCACATGGGCATGTTAGGCCGTATACGACAAAGTCAGAAGAACAATTGGAAAATTGGTCTAGCGTGTATGTTTTACCTTTGGAGAAAAACGATTTCTGGCCATGTAGTACGAAGGAGCACGTCTTACAGCGGCTTTTCTTGCACTGATACATCCCGACAAGGGGTATGAGGACTGATGGAGTGATGTTGGGGAGTGTAGTTTTCAATTTGCTCTGGGCGATTTTGTTTTTGAGGTTGGGTGCTCTCCGATAAGTGATCCTGGGTATAGACGGGATGCTGTTTCTAAGGAGAGGGTCCTGTAGGAGGATTCCCCAGTGTTTTTTGAAGATATTCTCCATTTTTTTGTACTGGAAATTGAACGTGGTGATAAATCTGCTAGAGTGGTCAATGTTACTCTTCTCCTTTTTAGGAGGTTTGCCATTTGCGTAGAGTGTATATGCTTTGTCGACTAGTTCCTCAGGGTAGTTTTTCTCTGCGAATTTCTTCTTTAGTAGGATGCTAGAGGCCGTGTAGTCACTATCTAGTGTGCAGTTCTGTCTTAAGCGACAGAATTGGCCTTTAGGTATGTTTTGTGTCCATTTAGGATAATGGCAGCTGCTGTAATGGAGAAAAGAATTGCCAGCAGTCGGTTTGATATAATTTTTTGCTATTATATTGTAGTCCATATGGCTTAGTTCAAGATCAAGAAAAGCTAGAGACGTGGGATCGGACACATGGGTGAAGGCTTGTCCATAGGGGTTATTATTGCAGTGGTTTAGGAAGGAGGTAATTAAGGGGGCAGGGCCATCCCAGATGATTATGATATCGTCGATGTATCGCCCGAAAAAAACAATATTGGGGGAGAAGGGGTTGTCATGCCAGATGAAGTTTTTTTCCCAATAGCCCATAGCCAGATTTGCATAGGAGGGTGCAAAATTAGCCCCCATAGCGGTACCTTGAATTTGCAGATAAAACTCATCATCGAAGTTAAAATAGTTGTGCGTTAAGCAGAAACTGGTGGCCTCAAGGATAAAAACAGCTTGTCTGTGGTTAATAAGGGGGTCCTGTGAGAGGTAAAATTCAAGTGCTAAAAGGCCAAAGTGGTGTGGAATAGAAGTATAAAGAGAAGTGACGTCCAGGGATAGCCACATATATGAGGGTTCCCATCTGTAAGGTTTTAGTAATTCAAGTAGGTGGGTGCCGTCTCTAATGTAAGATGCAAGTTGTTGGACTATGGGTTGCAGGTATAAATCGATGTACTGGCTAAAGCCAGTCGTCACGCTGTCCATGGCGGCTACGATCGGTCTACCGGGAGGGGATTGAAGACTTTTATGGATTTTTGGAAGATGGTAGAAGTAAGGGATTTGGTAAAAACTTTTTCGGAGGAACGAGGTTTCCATTTTGTTGATTACTTTATTGTCAAAAGCTGACTGGATTAAAAGAGCAGCCTCAATGGCATATTCACTGGTGGGGTCTTTGGTCAGTTTTTTGTATGTGGTGGTATCGGATAATAGTCTATGTGCCTCCTTAATGTAGTCCACTTTATTTAGTATGACTATACCGCCACCTTTGTCTGCCGATTTGATGATGACATTAGTGTTGGTCGTAAGGGATTCCAGGGCTTTGGTTTCTGCAAAGGATATGTTGTGTTTATGTGGTGGAATGGTGGAAGAAGATTGGCAGAGTTTGAGGAGGTCTGCGTATACAACACGATAAAAACTTTCCAAATAGGGGCCTTTGGACTGAGCAGGGTAAAAGACTGACTTCGGTTTGAAGGCAGAATGTACTATAGGTGGAGAGGTGGCTAGGTGTTGAGTAAAAAGATTAAGAATATCATCTTCTTCCTCATCATAGGAGAATTCCATAGTGTCAATGATATCACCGTCATATTCTAGAAAATTCTCAGGTGGAGGTGGAGTGGATGGGGGAGGAGTGATATGGTTGGTACTGGGTTTGTTCTGTTTGGCTTGAAAAAAACGTTTTAAAGTTAGGTTGCGTATGTATCTATTGAGGTCTTTGAAGAGGAGGAATGGGTTAGGTTTGTTTACAGGGGCAAAATTGAGTCCTCTGCTCAGCAAGCTGGTGTCAGCTGCTGTGAGTTTTAGTGAAGAAAGATTAAAGATTTTTATAGTTTGCGGATTTTCAGTGAGGTTTCCTGCGAGCTTTTTTCGTCGTCCCCCTCTACAGCCTCTCCGGTGAATTTTCTTTTTCGCATTCTCGGGTTGGCCGGAGGGGGACTGGGCACTAAAAAAGAAGAAGAAGAAGGGGAAGGAAGAGGAGAAAAGGTATGGGACGAGGAGCACGGAAAAACAGTATTTTTAGAACCAAGTTGTTGAGCAGTATTGGTAGATGGTGGATATGAGACCACAGGGGGACTAACGTGGTGGCTCTCTTGGACTTCCATGTCCCCATATTCCGCATGGGGAGATGGTGTAGTGTCTTTAATGATGGCTGTGTGGTTATTGCTTTTGAGAGTGTAAGATGGTCTGTTGTAAAATTTGTAGAGATCAGTTAATAAGCGATGGGATTTTGGGGTGGGGTGTGTGGAAGAATAGCTAGTAATGTTGTTAGATGGAGTAGAGCGGGGTTTGGTATGGTGTCTGTTTTTGGTGATAAAATTGGGGAGGTGTAGCCCCATAAGCGGAGGAGGGGGGTGATGTTGTGTCAACGGTAATGGGCAGGTAGGGGGCTGAGTGGGGGAGGAGGGAGGGGGAAGAGGGACACGAGAATACCTAGAAGGAGGAGCTGAAATGAGAGGGGGAGGGAGGTGACGTGTGTTATTACTGTGTGATGTAGGTTTTTGTTTCCAGTTGAAAACATGTTCAGTATTAAAATCATCAAGGTCCCGCTTGAATTTACCTAATTTAGTTTTAATTGTGTAGTCTTCATCAGACTTGGTATTTTTCTTGAGGATGTCAAGCCAGGAAAGGGGTACAGCAGTATTTTGGGCTGCAATTTCTTGGATGAGTGTAGTGATTTCAGTTTTAAGTTTTTCGAAGAGATGTAGTCTATGTTCCACTAAGATTTCCATCCACTTGGAGGTGCAAAATTCCGAGATGTTTTCCCATTCTTTTTTATTTTTTGAATTGAGGAAGGGGCATTCTTTGGTCACTCTCAAACCTCTAGGCGAGATTTTAGTGGCTAGGTATTTTTCTAGAAAGAACTTATCTAGCCATTGTTGGTTGGTGTGTTTAAAGAGTCTTTCAAGATGTTTGAATTTCCCACATAAACTATATCTTTTTTCACCGGATAATTTTAGACCTTGGGAAAAAGTGATGGGGAGCAGTGTGGAATAGAGGTCTTCTAGAGTCTTATACCTGAGGGCCTCTATATCTGTAAGAAGATCCATATTTAAAAGAGGGGGTGATGATAAAAGTAGTGGGGTTGATGGTAGGGGTAAATAATGACCAATGGGGGACGAAAACTAAGAAGTAAAAACATATAATAAAAAAAATTATATATATATATATATATATATATATATATATATATATATATGTGTAAATAAGATAAAATAGTCTAAGGTGGAATATGGTGCGAATATGTATAAAATGAAAGAAAAAAAGGGGAAAAGAAAAAAAAAAAAAGAAAAAATTGTACAGGTAATAAACGGTTAATGATACTATATGATGGGGAACATACGATTGGGCGGGAGGGGGGGAGGGGTAAGTTACAATAAAAACAATAATAACAATAGACAGTGGTTATGTAAACATCATTCCAGAGCAAACAATGGAAAGAAAATAAAACAATGGTGGTTGGAATGGTAGATAAAAACAAATAAATAGGAACAAATGAAACAAAATAAGACCGGACATGGGGCATAAAACAATGGCGTGTGCAAGCAGCACTAAAAAGCTTCAGAAAATAGTAAATAACTAGTACAAAGGCGCAAAGTCACAGTACCTCGTTTTTTTGCAGAGGTTCCCAATAGTCCAGGAAAAAAAAGGAAAAAAACGGAGGGGGGGGGGGGGGGGAAAGGGTTTTGTTGCGGCTGAATGTGTATATATGGTATACACAGCAAGGCATATGTAGTTGTCAGGGCTGCCACCGAAGAGGCCTGAAGCCAGGTCCAATAAAAGCTGGAGAAAAAAAACAAGGAGAGGGGCGCCTCTGAATATATATCATATAGACATTTATTAATAAAAACAATATCCACTCACATCTAGGTAAGGAGTGTTGCATCCAGGAGGATCTCAGTAGATGGAGGGCTGGTAGAACTGCAAGTCACAGGAATTATTCCAGGAAGCTGTCATCCTTTTCAAGTCATGTTAAAAAGGCGATCTTGCATTTAGGCACATCTCTGGATAAGGAGGTCCAGCAGGACTACAGGTCTCAGCAGAATCCACTCTAAGCTGTCGTATCTTATCCCGGTGGTATAAGGAGATGGGCACAGCAGGTGGGTGTTCTTAGGTCCTCCAGAGGGGGGGGAAAGGGGTTTTTTTCCTCATCCAATGATAATCCAGTCCGTCTAGATCTCAGAGTTTGAATGGGTTCCAAAGTGGGATAGGGTACAGTTACAGTATGGGGAATAAGATGGGAGTGGGGAGGGACGTCAGCACAGTCGCCCACTGTGCTGTGGGATCAGCAGAGCCAAGAGCGCTTCCGTGTGATGGTAAACACGGCCGTGTAACAGGAAGCTAGGAACGAGGCTTGGCCCGCACAGCAGAGTCAGGCGCAGCGGTGTGACGTCATCATACAGCGACGCGTTTCAGAGCTAGCAGCGCTATCGATGGAATGGGTAGCGGCGCTCCTTTCTCAAGCAGGGGGAGTGTGGGGGCAAGGATGGAGGCTGAATTTATAGGATCGGAAGGGGTTTGGCTGAGGGGCGGAGTACAATTGTATAGAAGGAAAGACAAAAAAAGGGAAGGCAGAGGAAAACGGAGGAAAAAGAAGGGGAAAAGAAGAGGAAAGACAGAAAACAAAGGAAAGGAATGAGAAAAAAGAAAGGAAAATATGACAGTAGAAGATATGTATATATGTGTAAGAGTGAAATTGAGAGGAAAAATAAATGTAAATAAATGAAGTAAATGAAAATAAAAATAAAAATAAAAATAATAATAATAAAAATAAAAAAAAATAAATAAATAAATAAAAAAAAAAAAGGGGGTTTTTTTATATATAAAAATAAAAATAAGAATGAAAATGAAAATAAGGAAAAATAAATATAAAAATATATATATAAAAATAAAAATAAATAAATAAAAATAATAATAATAATAATAATAAATTATTATTGATTAAGTGTAAACGGTATGTAGCGTGAATGGGGGATTAGTGACGAGCGTAACAAGGGACTATTAATAAAATAACGTTGGGAAAAAAGGGGGATATGTTATTGCTGCACAAAGGGGCAACGGGGAAAGAGTGTGTATATGGAAAGCTATTGTTAAATAGGGTAGCAGAAATGGTACTATATTAACGGTATATAGCCGGTTAAATAGTAATATAGTGCTATACATAAAGGGGCCAGAACTATGTGGTAAAGATGATGTGGAAGGGGATTATATGGAGGAAAAATACATGGAAGTGACATAAAATGTAGGATTTAAAATGTATATATTGTAAATGAACTATATTTTAGGGAGGGAGGGGTATGGTAATAGATGACAAAATGTCATCTGTCATCAGGTGAGGAGGAGATATAATACAGCAGATGTACACTCGGGATAGAGACGTCAAAATATGTATATATGGACAGATGCAATTGTATGCATACAGGGGTAGAAGAGGGTGGTAAAGGCCGTATATCTGTAGAGTGCACACACAAGCGTCTGTATGTGCACACATGGATAAAATATGTATGGATACGTGGATATATAACCGTATACATACATAGATAAATAAATAGATACATGGTTATACAGACATATAAATAAATATATGAACTAATAAATTAGTAAACATATACAGATACATAAATATAGGAGACCATATAAGACCATATTAAAAACATATTAAAAACATGTTAAAAACATATTAATAACCCAGGTGTGGAATATTATAGGGTATGGATACGTCAATAGGTAGAGGGGAAAGGGAAGGAGAGGGATGGATGGTGGAAGGAAAATAAATATATATATACGTGTACATATAAGGGGGGGGGGGGGGGGGGGGTGGGGAATGCGGGAAGTAGTACTTACAGGAGGACCACCACGCCACCCCCAAGAAACTATGATGTAACGGCCGACTATAAACAATTATCTGGATGGGGGATGACAAAACAAAAGGGTAAGTATCAATATAAATACTAATATATAGCGAAGGGGGGGGGGGGGGGAAGGGGGGAAGGGGAAGGGGGGGGGAAAGAGGGGAAGAGGAGAGGGGAGGAAAAACAAGCAATATATATAAAACTTTTGAATATATATATAAATGCATACATAACTATATGGATGTATAGGGAAGACTTTAAAAGCTGGTAATATGGGGAGAAGGAAACAGAAAAAAGACTAAAAAATGAAAAAAGGGTATGAGATAAAATACTAAAATGAAGAAATGAAATAAAATGAAATGAATAGCTGATGCTCATAGTATTTTTTTGGGGTAAACCGTGATAGCCTTATAGCAATGGGGATATCATAGTATGGTGGCGACCTCGATTCCTTCGTTTAGGCCGCCGGGGGAGAGAACGTCAAGGGAATATATCCAGAATGTCTCTCTGGCGCATAGTTTTTTGAAGCGTTCAGCGGGGGTGAAAGTCTTCGAAATTTGTTCTATGACCCAAACTCTTAAACCTGTGGTGGACTTTTGGTGGTGTTCTGCAAAATGTCTTGGGACGCTATGTTGGTCTCTCCCACCTTCTATGAGCCTGCGATGTTGTCCGAAGCGTTGTCTGAGAGGGCATATGGTTCGTCCCACGTATATTAGGCCACATGGGCATGTTAGGCCGTATACGACAAAGTCAGAAGAACAATTGGAAAATTGGTCTAGCGTGTATGTTTTACCTTTGGAGAAAAAAGATTTCTGGCCATGTAGTACGAAGGAGCACGTCTTACAGCGGCTTTTCTTGCACTGATACATCCCGACAAGGGGTATGAGGACTGATGGAGTGATGTTGGGGAGTGTAGTTTTCAATTTGCTCTGGGCGATTTTGTTTTTGAGGTTGGGTGCTCTCCGATAAGTGATCCTGGGTATAGACGGGATGCTGTTTCTAAGGAGAGGGTCCTGTAGGAGGATTCCCCAGTGTTTTTTGAAGATATTCTCCATTTTTTTGTACTGGAAATTGAACGTGGTGATAAATCTGCTAGAGTGGTCAATGTTACTCTTCTCCTTTTTAGGAGGTTTGCCATTTGCGTAGAGTGTATATGCTTTGTCGACTAGTTCCTCAGGGTAGTTTTTCTCTGCGAATTTCTTCTTTAGTAGGATGCTAGAGGCCGTGTAGTCACTATCTAGTGTGCAGTTCTGTCTTAAGCGACAGAATTGGCCTTTAGGTATGTTTTGTGTCCATTTAGGATAATGGCAGCTGCTGTAATGGAGAAAAGAATTGCCAGCAGTCGGTTTGATATAATTTTTTGCTATTATATTGTAGTCCATATGGCTTAGTTCAAGATCAAGAAAAGCTAGAGACGTGGGATCGGACACATGGGTGAAGGCTAGTCCATAGGGGTTATTATTGCAGTGGTTTAGGAAGGAGGTAATTAAGGGGGCAGGGCCATCCCAGATGATTATGATATCGTCGATGTATCGCCCGAAAAAAACAATATTGGGGGAGAAGGGGTTGTCATGCCAGATGAAGTTTTTTTCCCAATAGCCCATAGCCAGATTTGCATAGGAGGGTGCAAAATTAGCCCCCATAGCGGTACCTTGAATTTGCAGATAAAACTCATCATCGAAGTTAAAATAGTTGTGCGTTAAGCAGAAACTGGTGGCCTCAAGGATAAAAACAGCTTGTCTGTGGTTAATAAGGGGGTCCTGTGAGAGGTAAAATTCAAGTGCTAAAAGGCCAAAGTGGTGTGGAATAGAAGTATAAAGAGAAGTGACGTCCAGGGATAGCCACATATATGAGGGTTCCCATCTGTAAGGTTTTAGTAATTCAAGTAGGTGGGTGCCGTCTCTAATGTAAGATGCAAGTTGTTGGACTTTGGGTTGCAGGTATAAATCGATGTACTGGCTAAAGCCAGTCGTCACGCTGTCCATGGCGGCTACGATCGGTCTACCGGGAGGGGATTGAAGACTTTTATGGATTTTTGGAAGATGGTAGAAGTAAGGGATTTGGTAAAAACTTTTTCGGAGGAACGAGAAAGGAGCGCCGCTACCCATTCCATCGATAGCGCTGCTAGCTCTGAAACGCGTCGCTGTATGATGACGTCACACCGCTGCGCCTGACTCTGCTGTGCGGGCCAAGCCTCGTTCCTAGCTTCCTGTTACACGGCCGTGTTTACCATCACACGGAAGCGCTCTTGGCTCTGCTGATCCCACAGCACAGTGGGCGACTGTGCTGACGTCCCTCCCCACTCCCATCTTATTCCCCATACTGTAACTGTACCCTATCCCACTTTGGAACCCATTCAAACTCTGAGATCTAGACGGACTGGATTATCATTGGATGAGGAAAAAAACCCCTTTCCCCCCCCTCTGGAGGACCTAAGAACACCCACCTGCTGTGCCCATCTCCTTATACCACCGGGATAAGATACGACAGCTTAGAGTGGATTCTGCTGAGACCTGTAGTCCTGCTGGACCTCCTTATCCAGAGATGTGCCTAAATGCAAGATCGCCTTTTTAACATGACTTGAAAAGGATGACAGCTTCCTGGAATAATTCCTGTGACTTGCAGTTCTACCAGCCCTCCATCTACTGAGATCCTCCTGGATGCAACACTCCTTACCTAGATGTGAGTGGATATTGTTTTTATTAATAAATGTCTATATGATATATATTCAGAGGCGCCCCTCTCCTTGTTGTGTTTTTTTACATGCACGATCACGTACAGGTACGTGATTTTGCCTGCCCGTGCCATTTTGCCGCAGTATATCTGCGTTAGGCGGTCGGGAAGTGGTTAACAGACAACCATAAACATCTAGAACTGTCTAAAATCTGCCATTCTCTCTAGCTATCTTGGCTCCTCTTGAAATATATGTGTTAGAGAAAATATCCCCACGCAATTAACTTGTATTCTAAATTCCATGAGACTCAGATCATTAGAATTTAAAAAGGAAGTAAACCCTGATGGGTTTTACTTCCTCTTTGTTTCCCTGCAAAGGTAAAGCATAATGAGCCACTATGCATCACTTACCTGACACAGGAGCCTGCGATGTCACAGCTGTCCCCTCTTCCATGAAGCATCCATCTTCCTTCCGGGTATCGCGGCTCCGGCGTTGTGATTGGCCGGAGCCGCAATGACATCACTCCTGCACATGCGTGCGGGAGCCGCCACTAACGGCACGATCGCCGTTAGCAACGGCACGCTCAGTGCGCCTGTGCTGTAGACATCGGTGCCTGTTTTTTGCAAATATCTCCTAAACCGCGCAGGTTTAGGAGATATTTCTTGCACCTACAGGTAAGCTTTATGCCTTGTACACACGGTCGGACATTCCGACCACAAAATCCGTCATATTTTTTCCGACGGATTTTGTCCGAAACTTGTGTTGCGCACACACACGGTCGGACAAAGTTGTCGGAAAAACCCGATCGTTCGGAACGAGGTGACGTATAAAACGTACGCCGGGACTACGTAGAGGCCAGTAGCCAATAGCTTTCGTCTTCAAATTTCTTCTGAGCATGCGTGGCACTTTGGCAACAGGAGAGGTCAGAGGCTGCGGGGGGGGGGGCAACAGGAGAGGTCAGAGGCTGCGGGGGGTACAGGAGGTCAGAGGCTGCGAGGGGGAGGGGGGGGGAGGGGGGGGGGGGGGAGGGGGGGTCTGACGAGAGGGGGGGAGGGGTGCGGAGGGGAGGGCGGTGCGGGAAGGGCGGACAGGCGGGGGCGGCGGAGGGAGGGGGACCGGGGGGGACGGACGGAGCGGGGAGGGGGAGGAGGAGGGGGGACGCCCGGGAGACGGACCGGGAAGGGAGGGAAGGCGGACCGGGGACGGTGAGGACGGGGGGCCAGGACCCAGCGGTGACGGGGGGGGCGGGACGGGCCAGGCCGGGACGGGGGGGGGGGAGGGGACGGGGGGGGGGGGAGGCAGAGGGGGGAACGGGGGACGAGGAGGGGGGGTGAGGGCGGAGGGGGGAGGGGGAGGACCCGCGGGGGGGGAGCGGGAGGGCCCCCGGGGGGGGAGGAACGGAGGGACGGAACGCGGGACGGGAGAGAGGGGGGAGGGGGGGGGGACGGGACAGGGGAAAGGAGGGGGGAGGGGGAGGAGGACCCAGGGGCGGGAGGGGAGGGGGAGGACGCGGGGCGAGGCCGCCGGCGGAGAGGAGGGAGGGGGGGAGGGGAGGTCGGAGGGGAGGGGGGGAGGGCTAGGGGCGAGGGGGGGGCGGGGAGAGGAGGGACAGAGGGGGGCGGCGGGGGGCGGGGATGGGAAGGAGCCAACAAGGCTCCGAGGGGGGGGGGGGGACGGGAGGACAGAGGGGGGGGGCTGGCGGAGGGGGGGGAGTGGGGGGGACGGGGGGGGGAGGTCAGAGGCTGCGAGGGGGGGCGGGAGGAGGTCAGAGGCTGCAGGGGGAGGACAGGAGGTCAGAGGCGGAGGCGAGGGGGGGGGGACAGGAGGTCAGAGGCTGCGAGGGGGGGACAGGAGGTCAGAGGCTGCGGGGGGGGGACAGAGGAGGGGGGGACAGGAGGTCAGAGGCTGCGAGGGGGGACAGGAGGTCAGAGGCTGCGAGGGGGGGACAGGAGGTCAGAGGCTGTGAGGGGGGACAGGAGGTCAGAGGCTGCGAGGGGGGGGCGAGGGGGGACAGGAGGTCAGAGGCTGCGAGGGGGGGGACAGGAGGTCAGAGGCTGCGAGGGGGGGACAGGAGGTCAGAGGCTGCGAGGGGGGGGACAGGAGGTCAGAGGCTGCGAGGGGGGGACAGAAGGTCAGAGGCTGCGAGGTGGGGGGACAGGAGGTCAGAGGCTGCAGGGGGGGGACAGGAGGTCAGAGGCTGCAGGGGGGGGGACAGGAGGTCAGAGGCTGCAGGGGGGACAGGAGGTCAGAGGCTGCAGGGGGGACAGGAGGTCAGAGGCTGCAGGGGGCCCCAGGAGGTCAGAGGCTGCAGGGGGGGGGGCAGGAGGTCAGAGGCTGCAAGGGCACCAGGATGTCAGAGGCTGCAGGGGCACCAGGAGGTCAGAGGCTGCGGATGGGACATAGGAAGGCTTTTTAAAAAAAAAAAATGGTGCCTCTCGGCGCCATCGTGTCATTGCGCATGCGCCCGCCTTTCCAAAAAAAATTTGCAGAACGTGTCCGGACTTTGGAACAGCGCTGGCGCATGCGCAGTGGCATGGCGGCCCCGCAGCCATTTTTTTTTTAGACGCCACTGCCCTCGCAGGGGCGGCAGCGGCCCCAGGGGTCTCTGAGCAGAGCCGATCTGCCCTCGGGGGCCCCGTACATCGGCGAGGCCCTACGCAACAATCATGTCACAATTCTATTACACACTATACATAGAATTCTACACATCCAACACAACTGAAAGGGTAGTTGATGCTTGGAATAAACTACCAGCAGAGGTAGTGAGACAGTCACAAGTAAATGGCTTAAAACATGCTTGGGATAAACCTAGATCTATAGTCAAAGTAAACAAAAAAATAGACAATAAAAACAACAAAAAAATGGGCAGACTCGATGGACTACTCAGTCTTTTTCTGCCGTCACTTTTCTATTTTTCTTTTTGTTTCTTTTTTTTACTTTTCTTACTTTTCTAACCACTGGGCCTAATTGTGGCACAATTCTATTACACACGATACATAGAACCCTACACCTACAACTTGACCAAGTAGACATACTTTATATTCTAGGCAAAGTCAAGATAGAACCTCCCAATAAGGTGCAACCCATGGATGTAACCATAATGCAATTTTGTTGCTCTTTACTAGGGATGAGCCGAACACCCCCGGGTTCGGTTCGCACCAGAACCTTCGAACCGACCGAAAGTTCGCGCGAATTTTCGAACCCTATACGTTATAATGGACGCGAACGTTCGAAATCAAAAGTGCTAATTACAACGGCCAATATGCATGTTAATGTCATAAAAACAGGTTTGGGGACCCGGGTCCTGCCCCAGGGGACATATATCAATGCAAAAAAGAACTTTTAAAAACTAACGTTTTTTCGGGAGCAGTCATTTTAATGATGCATAAAGTGAAAAAAAAAAAAAGTGAAATTTTCCTTTAAATATGGTACCTGGGGGGTGTCTAAAGTATGCCTGTGAAGTGGCATGTGTTTCCCGTGTTTAGAACTGTCCTTGCACAAAATGACATTTGTAAAGGAAAAAAAGAAGCCATTTAAAACCACTTGCGGCTTTAGGTTTGTTCTTAAGTAGAATCTGAACAGGTACATTATGAAGTGTAGCTCCATCCCAAAAAAATCTATTTTTAAGCTTTTTGGAGAACATAGGGAGGGGTTATCACCCCTGTAACATTTGCTGTCTTTGCACATCTGTTCAGAACATGTCACCTCACTTTCCGTCCCAATGACAAATGTTTTTGGAAAAGTGGGGTTTTAATTGAAACAAGGATTGGTGATAAAGTATCAGTAGAGAGGAGATACCTTTTTCCCAAATTAAATCTAACAGGATAGAATTTCCCTTCCTAGGGGTAGATTTCCTCTCACTTCCTGTTTTCTCTTTCCATTTGCAAGTAGGAGTCGTTTGTAAGTTGGATGTTTGAAAGTAGGGGCCTGGCGTATATACTCTGCAGAAATTTGCCCTATTAGATGTTGGTGTAGCCACAAGACTGGTGGGCACAGGAATGGGCCCTGCTATGAGTTAATAGATCAAGATTTGTAATTGCATGCACCTGTTGAACAGGGCAGAAAAATTGGGGTGGTGGTGGTGGTGGACGGTGTTTGCCACAAGACTGTAAGCTCTCACAGTTACTCTTGGTGGGCGCAGGAATGGGCCCTGCTGTGAGTTATTAGATCAAGATTTGTAATTGCAAGCACCTGATGAACAGGGCAGAAAAATTGGGCCTTTGGCGGTGGTGGTGGACGGTGTTGCCACAAGACTGTAGGCCCTCACAGTTACTCTTGGTGGGCGCAGGAATGGGCCCTGTTGTGAGTTATTAGATCAAGATTTGTAATTGCAAGCACCTGATGAACAGGGCAGAAAAATTGGGCCTTTGGCGGTGGTGGTGGACGGTGTTGCCACAAGACTGTAGGCCCTCACCGTTACTCTTGGTGGGCGCAGGAATGGGCCCTGTTGTGAGTTATTAGATCAAGATTTGTAATTGCAAGCACCTGATGAACAGGGCAGAAAAATTGGGCCTTTGGCGGTGGTGGTGGACGGTGTTGCCACAAGACTGCAGGCCCTCATAGTTACTCTTGGTGGGCGCAGGAATGGGCCCTGCTGTGAACTATTAGATCAAGATTTGTAATTACCCGCCCCTGTTAAACAGGGGGCTGAAAAATTGTGCCTTAGGCACTGGTGCTGGTGCCACAACACTGCAACCCCTCACAGAGACTGTACTTGGAGCACAGCAGTCACACGTGTTGCGAAGCATTTTTTTAAAAAATTGTAAGTACCCGCCCCTGTTAAACAGGGGCTGAAAAATTGTGCCTTAGGCACTGGTGCTGGTGCCACAACACTGCAACCCGGCCCTCACAGATACTGTACTTGGAGCACAGCAGTCACACGTGTTGCGAAGCATTTTTTTAAAAAATTGTAAGTACCCGCCCCTGTTAAACAGGGGCTGAAAAATTGTGCCTTAGGCACTGGTGCTGGTGCCACAACACTGCAACCCCTCACAGAGACTGTACTTGGAGCACAGCAGTCACACGTGTTGCGAAGCATTTTTTTAAAAAATTGTAAGTACCCGCCCCTGTTAAAACAGGGGCTGAAAAATTGTGCCTTAGGCACTGGTGCTGGTGCCACAACACTGCAACCCGGCCCTCACAGATACTGTACTTGGAGCACAGCAGTCACACGTGTTGCGAAGCATTTTTTTAAGAAATTGTAAGTACCCGCCCCTGTTAAACAGGGGCTGAAAAATTGTGCCTTAGGCACTGGTGCCACAACACTGCAACCCCTCACAGAGACTGTACTTGGAGCACAGCAGTCACACGTGTTGCGAAGCATTTTTTTTAAAAAATTGTAAGTACCCGCCCCTGTTAAACAGGGGCTGAAAAATTGTGCCTTAGGCACTGGTGCCACAACACTGCAACCCCTCACAGAGACTGTACTTGGAGCACAGCAGTCACACGTGTTGCGAAGCATTTTTTTAAAAAATTGGAAGTACATGCCCCTGTTAAACAGGGGCTGAAAAATTGTGCCTTAGGCACTGGTGTGGTGGCATGGATCATTGAGGAGGAGGAAGAGGATAGTCAGTGAACATAAGAGGACAGTCACTCAGCATCAGCATAGGCAGTCTTGAAGGGATGTGACATTAAAAATTATTCGGTTATATCCGCCTCAGGTGCCTGGTAGCTGGTGGTGATCCAAGACTGATTCATTTTGATGAATGTCAGTCGATCAACCGAGGCAGTGGACAGGCGCACCCTATGATCAGTCACAAATCCTCCAGCAGCACTGAATGTGCGTTCGGAAAGAACGCTGGAGGCAGGACAGGCCAGTAGCTCAATTGCATACTGTGCAAGCTCTGGCCAGTGATCCATCCTCAGGACCCAGTAAGCCAGAGGATTTTCGGTGGGAAAGGTGTCCAAGTCTGACCTTGCCCCAAGGTATTCCTGCACCATGTATATCAGACGCTGGCGATGGTTGCTGGAACCGATCATACCTTGGGGCTGCGGACTAAAAAATTGTCTGAACGCATCGGTCAGACGTCCACCTTCCCCACCGCTCCTTCTGCCACTGACCGAAGCCTCAGCAACTCGTCGCCCAGGACCAGGAGTTTGTAGCCTCCCAGTTTCTGGGAACGCGTTGCACAGACCTTTCTGCAAGGCCTCCCTGAGATGTCTCATCCTCTGCTCCCTCTGCGACGGCAAGATAAGGTCCGCAACCTTACCCTTGTACCGCGGATCAAGGAGAGTGGCCAGCCAGTAATGGTCCCTCTCCTTGATCCGAAGAACACGAGGATCCTTCCGCAGGCTTTGCAGGATCAGGGAGGCCATGCAGCGTAGGTTAGCTGAGGCATTCGGTCCGGAGTCTTCTGGGTCACTGAGGATGACATGATCGCCAGCCACCTCCTCCCAGCCACGTACAAGTCCACTGGTTTGTTGGGACTGTACATCATCCCTAAAAGACTGCTGCTGCTGATGCTGAGTGCCAGGCTCCACCTCCATGCTCACACAATCCTCCTCCTCCTCCTCCTCCTCCTCCTCATCCTCTTCCTGTGTGATGGGTGGGACAGAAGGAACACTGTCCGGATAAAGGGGGCCTTGAGAGGCAAGGAAGTCCTCCTCTTCCTGCCTCTGTTCTGCCTCAAGTGCCCTGTCCATTATCCCACGCAGCGTATGCTCCAACAGGTGGACAAGAGGGACAGTGTCACTGATGCATGCACTGTCACTGCTCACCATCCTCGTGGCCTCCTCAAATGGTGAGAGGACAGTGCATGCATCCCTGATCATGCTCCACTGACGTGGGGAAAAAAAACCAAGCTCCCCTGACCCTGTCCTGGTGCCGTAGTCGCAAAGGTACTCATTGATGGCCCTCTGCTGCGTGTGCAGTCGCTGCAGCATGGCCAACGTTGAGTTCCACCTGGTGGGCATGTCACATATTAGGCGGTTCTTGGGCAGGTTCAGCTCCTTTTGCAGCTCAGTCAGCCGAGCACTGGCATTATAAGATCGGCGGAAAATGCACACAGACTTTCCTGGCCTGCCTCAGGACATCCTGTAAGCCTGGGAACCTGCCCAAGAACCGCTGCACCACCAGGTTGAGGACGTGAGCCATGCAGGGCACATGGGTGAGCTGCCCCTGTCGCAGGGCGGAGAGGAGGTTGGTGCCATTGTCAGAAACGACCATTCCTGGCTTAAGCTGACGTGGCGTCAACCACCTCTCGGCCTGCCCCTGCAGAGCTGCCAGAACCTCTGGCCCAGTGTGGCTCCTGTCCCCCAAACACACCAGCGCAAGCACGGCATGGCATCTTTTTGCCTGCGTACTTGCGTAGCCCCTTGTACGCCTACGGAGCACCGCTGGTTCCAAGGACAGAGCACTGGAGGAAGAAGAAGAGGAGGGGGTGGAGGAGAGAGGTGTGTCACAACCAGTAGCAGTAGTCGCGTTTTGGAGGCGTGGTGGCGGAACAACCTCCAACACTACTGCACCTTGTCCTGCATCCCTCCCAGCTGCCAATAGAGTGACCCAATGGGCCGTGAAAGAAAGGTACCGTCCCTGTCCATGCCTGCTGGACCATGAGTCAGCGGTAATATGCACCTTACCGCTGACCGCCCTGTCCAGCGAGGCATGGACATTGCCCTCCACATGCCGGTAGAGAGACGGAATCGCCTTCCGCGAGAAAAAGTGGCGTTTGGGAACCTGCCACTGAGGAACCGCACATTGAACAAACTCACGGAAGGGGGCCGAGTCTACCAACTGAAAAGGCAGCAGTTGAAGTGCTAGCAATTTAGCAAGGCTAGCATTCAACCGCTGGGCATGTGGATGGCTGGGAGTGTACTTCTTTCGACGGTCCAGCAGCTGGGGCAGGGAAATTTGCCTGCTGCAATCGGACGTCGGTGTACTGCAAGTACTTGGTTGTGACACACCTAATTCTACACCTTCAGTCCTCTCAGAGCAGCTTTCAGAGAGGACTGAAGGTGTAGTGGGGATGGAGATCCCAGCTGAGGAGGAGCAAGGAGAGGTCCGCTTAGTTCTTTGGTGTGGGTCTTTTATGTGTGCCTGCCAACGAGCTGCATGGCAGGTCGCCATATGTCTGGTCATGCTTGTCGTGCCCAAGCGGCTGATGTTTTGGCCACGCGAGATACGCTTGAGACAAATATTGCAAATAGCAGTGGTGCGATCTGCTGCACTCGTCTCAAAAAAGGCCCACACCAAAGAACTTTTCTGATAACGTGCAGAGGCAGCGCCCTGCACAGGCGGAGCTCTGCGGTGTTGTACAGTTGCTGTGCTGGCCTCTACCTGGCCTCCATGGGGCATCCTGCCTCGTTGGACATGTGACGCCGCATCCTCCTCCTCCTCGTCCTCCTCCTCATCCTCTCTCCCTTGAGGCACCCACGTGGAGTCAGTGACCTCATCATCCCCTCCCTCTTCACCACTAGAGCAAACCTGGCAGTAAGCTGCAGCTGGTGGAACAGTACTGCCAGATTCCTCAAGCTGGGTATCATCATCCGAGCCTTCGAATCGTTGGGCATCCTCCTGGAGCATGTACCCAACACTGTGCTCAAAGAGTTCGGGGGACTCCTCAGGAGGACATGGTGGGTCTAGGGAAGGGGTGGCTGATGATGCTCTGTCAGTACCCTGAGCCTGGGTGAGAGAGGATGAGGAGGATGAGGAGGGCTTGGTCATCCATTCTACCAAGCCTTCAGCATGATGCGGCTCCACATGTCCAGCTGCCGAAAACAAAGACGCGCGTGTCCCATGGCCACGTGCTGATGACGATGCACGACCACGTCCACGTCCACGGCCACGTCCACTAGAAACAGAGCCTGCCTGCCCTGTGTTCTTGGCTCTGCACGCTCTGCCTCCCCTTGGCGGTCTTCCAGCCATTGTAGTCGGTAGTCCTGTGGGTGCTGCTGAGAAGAATATATAGGAGCTCTGTGTGATGCCACTAACACACTAGAAGTCCTATGGGTGCTTCTGCAAAGAAAATAGAGGAGCTCTGTGTGATGCCACTAACACACTAGAAGTCCTGTGGGTGCTTCTGCAAAGAAAATAGAGGAGCTCTGTGTGATGCCACTAACACACTAGAAGTCCTATGGGTGCTTCTGCAAAGAAAATAGAGGAGCTCTGTGTGATGCCACTAACACACTAGAAGTCCTATGGGTGCTTCTGCAAAGAAAATAGAGGAGCTCTGTGTGATGCCACTAACACACTAGAAGTCCTATGGGTGCTTCTGCAAAGAAAATAGAGGAGCTCTGTGTGATGCCACTAACACACTAGAAGTCCTGTGGGTGCTGCTGAGAAGAATATATAGGAGCTCTGTGTGATGCCACTAACACACTAGAAGTCCTATGGGTGCTTCTGCAAAGAAAATAGAGGAGCTCTGTGTGATGCCACTAACACACTAGAAGTCCTATGGGTGCTTCTGCAAAGAAAATAGAGGAGCTCTGTGTGATGCCACTAACACACTAGAAGTCCTATGGGTGCTTCTGCAAAGAAAATAGAGGAGCTCTGTGTGATGCCACTAACACACTAGAAGTCCTATGGGTGCTTCTGCAAAGAAAATAGAGGAGCTCTGTGTGATGCCACTAACACACTAGAAGTCCTATGGGTGCTTCTGCAAAGAAAATAGAGGAGCTCTGTGTGATGCCACTAACACACTAGAAGTCCTATGGGTGCTTCTGCAAAGAAAATAGAGGAGCTCTGTGTGATGCCACTAACACACTAGAAGTCCTATGGGTGCTTCTGCAAAGAAAATAGAGGAGCTCTGTGTGATGCCACTAACACACTAGAAGTCCTATGGGTGCTTCTGCAAAGAAAATAGAGGAGCTCTGTGTGATGCCACTAACACACAAGAAGTCCTGTGGGTGCTTCTGCAAAGAAAAATAGAGGAGCTCTGTGTGATGCCACTAACACACTAGAAGTCCTATGGGTGCTTCTGCAAAGAAAATAGAGGAGCTCTGTGTGATGCCACTAACACACTAGAAGTCCTATGGGTGCTTCTGCAAAGAAAATAGAGGAGCTCTGTGTGATGCCACTAACACACTAGAAGTCCTGTGGGTGCTTCTGCAAAGAAAATAGAGGAGCTCTGTGTGATGCCACTAACACACTAGAAGTCCTGTGGGTGCTGCTGAGAAGAAAATATAGGAGCTCTGTGTGATGCCACTAACACACTAGAAGTCCTAAGGGTGCTTCTGCAAAGAAAATAGAGGAGCTCTGTGTGATGCCACTAACACACTAGAAGTCCTGTGGGTGCTTCTGCAAAGAAAATAGAGGAGCTCTGTGTGATGCCACTAACACACTAGAAGTCCTGTGGGTGCTGCTGAGAAGAATATATAGGAGCTCTGTGTGATGCCACTAACACACTAGAAGTCCTATGGGTGCTTCTGCAAAGAAAATAGAGGAGCTCTGTGTGATGGACTAACACACTTCAAGTCCTATAGGTGCTTCTGTGAAGAAAATAAAGGTCTGTGTGTGATGGGACTAACACACTTCAAGTGCTATAGGTGCTTCTGGGAACAAAATATAGCTCTGTGTGTGTGATGGGACTAACACACTTCAAGTCCTATAGGTGCTTCTGGGAACAAAATATAGCTCTGTGTGTGTGATGGGACTAACACACTTCAAGTCCTATAGGTGCCTCTGGGAACAAAATATAGCTCTGTGTGTGTGATGGGACTAACACACTTCAAGTGCTATAGGTGCTTCTGGGAAGAAAATATAGCTCTGTGTGTGTGATGGGACTAACACACTTCAAGTCCTATAGGTGCTTCTGGAACAAAATATAGCTCTGTGTGTGTGATGGGACTAACACACTTCAAGTCCTATAGGTGCTTCTGGGAACAAAATATAGCTCTGTGTGTGTGATGGGACTAACACACTTCAAGTGCTATAGGTGCTTCTGGGAAGAAAATATAGCTCTGTGTGTGTGATGGGACTAACACACTTCAAGTCCTATAGGTGCTTCTGGGAACAAAATATAGCTCTGTGTGTGTGATGGGACTAACACACTTCAAGTCCTATAGGTGCTTCTGGGAACAAAATATAGCTCTGTGTGTGTGATGGGACTAACACACTTCAAGTCCTATAGGTGCTTCTGGGAACAAAATATAGCTCTGTGTGTGTGATGGGACTAACACACTTCAAGTCCTATAGGTGCTTCTGGGAACAAAATATAGCTCTGTGTCTGTGATGGGACTAACACACTTCAAGTGCTATAGGTGCTTCTGGGAACAAAATATAGCTCTGTGTGTGTGATGGGACTAACACACTTCAAGTCCTATAGGTGCTTCTGGGAACAAAATATAGCTCTGTGTGTGTGATGGGACTAACACACTTCAAGTCCTATAGGTGCTTCTGGGAACAAAATATAGCTCTGTGTCTGTGATGGGACTAACACACTTCAAGTCCTATAGGTGCTTCTGGGAACAAAATATAGGAGCTCTGCCTGCCTGCCACGAACACACTACAAGTCCTATAGGTGCTTCTGGTAACAAAATATAGGAGCTCTGCCTGCCTGCCACGAACACACTACAAGTCCTATAGGTGCTTCTGGTAACAAAATATAGGAGCTCTGCCTGCCTGCCACGAACACACTACAAGCCCCTCTTTCTCAATCAATCTTTGTAACTGAATCTATCTAACTCAATCTCTGTAAGTAAATCTCTCTAACTATCTAAATGCAGCAGAGTGTCACAGAATCAGCCTGCTCAATCTGCGCCGGAACAGCATGTGACCGGCGCAGACGGCGTTGCGGCCTTTTATAGGGGGGGGCGTGTACTACAGCCCCTGAGCTGTAATTGGCTACAGGCGTCCTGCCTGTAGCCAATTATGGCTCTTCGAGTTTCCGGGGCTGTGATTGGCCAAGCATGCGGGTCACAGTGCATGCTTGGCCAATCATCAGCCAGCAATGCACTGCGCCGGCCGCGCCGGCCGCAATGCATTGTGGGGCCGCTCGCATCACACGAACGTGTTGCGAGCGGCCAAAATAGTTATGGGCTCGCCGAGCGCGCGCACGCCCGGTGCTCGATGCGAACGTGGGTTCGCATCGAGCACCGGGCCCATCCCTACTCTTTACTATCACACCCCCAACATGATCTACTACTGGCCCAAATCATTTCCCAATTCTATTGCACTTTGTATATAGAATCAAACACATCCAACGTGACCAACCCCCGGACCTAGTTATGTCCCGATTATATTTATAAATCGATCCCTACACCTACAACATGACTAACCACTGGACCTAATTAGGTCACAATTCTATTATACATCAAGCCTTGCACCTCCAATGCGCCCAACCACTAGCCATAATCATGACCCAGTTCTTGTGCCTATTCTATAACACACTATATATAGAACCCTACACCTCCAGCATGACCAACCACTGGACCTAATCATGGCACAATTCTATTACGCACAATACATAGAACCCCACAACTACAACTTGACTAAGTAGACATACTTTGTATTCTACGTGAAGTCAAGATAGAACCTCCCAACAAGATGCAACTGAAGAATGTAATCATATTGCAATTCTATTACTCTTCACCTAGACCTTCAAACCTCCAACATGACCAACCAGTAGACCTAATCATGTCCCAATTATTTTACACACTATACATAGAACCCTACACCTCCGACATAACCAAGTAGACTTATTTTATATTCTAGACCAGTGATGGCGAACCTTTTTGAGCCCGAGTGCCCAAATTGCGACGCAAAACCAACTTATTTCTTTCAAAGTGCCAACACAGAAGTAAACCTTGCCAGTGTCTTGGAATGAGCCCCAAGGGACCACAAACTTAAGATTCTGCCAGAATCGCTCAGAAGGCACTGTGCAACATGCACTGACCTACCTGACACATGCACTCATCTACCTGACCATTTAACTCACCTACCTGACCATTACACTAACCTACCTGACACATGCACTCACCTACCTGACACATGCACTCACCTACCTGACACATGCATTCACCTGACCATTACACTCACCTACCTGACACATGCACTCACCTACCTGAATATTGCACTCACCTACCTGACACATGCATTCACCTGACCATTACACTCACCTACCTGACACATGCACTCACCTACCTGACTATTGCACTCACCTACCTGACACATGCACTCACCTACCTGACACATGCACTCACCTGACCATTACACTAACCTACCTGACACATGCACTCACCTGACCATTACACTAACCTACCTGACACATGCACTCACCTACCTGACTATTGCACTCACCTACCTGACACATGCATTCACCTGACCATTACACTCACCTACCTGACACATGCACTCACCTACCTGACTATTGCACTCACCTACCTGACACATGCATTCACCTGACCATTGCACTCACCTACCTGACACATGCACTCACCTACCTGACACATGCACTCACCTGACCATTACACTCACCTACCTGACACATGCATTCACCTGACCATTACACTCACCTACCTGACACATGCATTCACCTACCTGACACATGCATTCACCTGACCATTACACTCACCTACCTGACACATGCATTCACCTACCTGACACATGCATTCACCTGACCATTACACTCACCTACCTGACACATGCATTCACCTACCTGACACATGTATTCACCTGACCATTACACTCACCTACCTGACACATGCATTCACCTACCTGACACATGCATTCACCTGACCATTGCACTCACCTACCTGACCATTGCACTCACCTACCTGACCATTGCACTCACCTACCTGACCATTGCACTCACCTACCTGACCATTGCACTCACCTACCTGACCAATACACTCACCTACCTGACCAATACACTCACCTATCTGACACATGCACTCACCAAATTAACACCTTTTATTGTGCAAAATTTAGTCAAATCTGTAACTTGTCCACTCCACATGGATCTTACCTGTCTCCAGTCTCTCCGGCAGCTCATTCCCGCCCGCAATTCTCCTCTGATCCCAGCCGCATGTTCCCCCAGTCATGCCCAGTATGTCACCGCTGATTTGTTTGGTGGGTGCGGTGTAGATGAGACGGCTTCTACGATTGGATTAGTGTGCGCACGTCACCCGGGCGATTATTCTTTGTCACGCCCACTCGCCGCCGTCACCGCTAGCCTACAGAACTGTGGGAGATGTAGTTTGCGGTCCGGTGTGGACGATTTGATTTTTTCACTGTGTGCATTTCTCATTTCATGGCGTGCCACCCGGGACGGCTCGGCGTGCCGGCGGCGGCATGCGTGCCACGGGTTCGCCATCACTGTTCTAGACAAAGTCAAGATAAAATCTCCCAACATGATGCAACCGTTTGATGTAATCATAATGCAATTCTATTAATCTTTAGCTAGACCTTAACAACCCCAACATGACCAACCACTGGACCTAATCATGTTACAATTCTAATACTTACCATTACTAGAATCCTACAGCTCCAACATGACCAAACCCTGGACCTAATTATGTCACAATTATATATCGAACCCTGCACCTCCGACGTAACTATCCACTGGCCATAATCATGACCCAGTTCTTGTCTCCATTACACGTCATGCATAGAACTCTACACCTCCAGCATGACCAATCACTGGACCTAATCATGTTACAATTCTATTACATGCCATACTCCTCCCCTTTTGTTCAGGTAGATCTCCACCTCTTTAAAGTTGCCTACTCCTGTTCTAAACCATTCCATTGTAGCTCTGGCTGTATGTTTCGGGTCGTTGTCCGGCTGGAAGGTGAACCTCCGCCCCACTCTCAAGTCTTTTGCAGACTCTAACAGGTTTTCTTCTAAGATTGTCCTGTATTTGGCTCCATCCATCTTCCCATCAACTCTGACCAGCTTCCCTGTCCCTACTGAAGAAAACCATCCCCACCACATGATGCTGCCACCACCATGTTTCACGGTGTGGATGGTGTGTTCAGGGTGATGTGCAGTGTTAGTTTTCCCCACACATAGCGTTTTGCTTTTAAGACAAAAAGTTAAACCTTGGTCTCATCTGACCAGATCACCTTCTTCCACATGTTTGCTCCCCTCCCCCACATGGCTTCTCACAAACAGGACTTCTTATGACTTTCTTTCTCCAATGTCTTTCTTCTTGTCACTCTTCCATAAAGGGCAGATATGTGGAGAACACGACTAATAGTTGTCCTGTGGACAGATTCTCCCCCCTGAGCTGTGGATCTCTGCAGCTCCTCCAGAGTTACCATGGACCTCTTGGCTCTTCTCTGATGAATGTTCTCCTTGCCCGGCCCGGTCAGTTTAGGTGGACGGCCATGTCTTGGTAGGTTTGCAGTTGTGCCATACTCTTTCCATTTCCGGATGATAAATTGAACAGAGCTCCGTGAGATGTTCAAAGCTTGGGAGATTTTTTTATAACTTAACCCTGCTTTATACTTCTCCACAACTTTATCCCTGACCTGTCCGGTGTGTTCCTTGGCCTTCATGATGCTGTTTGTTCACTAATGCCGCGTACACACAATCAGAATTCTGGCCAGAAAAAGACTGATGAGAGCTTTTCATCGGAAAATGCGATCGTGTGTGGGCTCCATCGGAATTTTGCTGGCCGAATTTCCGACAGCAAAAAATTGAGAGCATGTTCTCAATTTTTCAGACGGAGAGGTTTCTATCGGAAATTCCGATAGTCTATAGCAAATCTGAGGCGCAAAATTCCTACGCATGCTCGGAAGCATTGAACTCGGCTCTTCGTAGTGTTGTACGTCACCACGAAAACCATCAGAGCTTTTTCCGATGAGAATTCCGATCGTGTGTACGCGGCATAAGATTCTCTAACAAACCTCTGAGGGATTCACAGAACAGCTGTATTTATACTGAGATTAAATGACACACAAGTGGTCTCTATTTATAATTAGGCAACTGGTTTCACTAGATTTTAGTTAGGGGTCTCAGAGTAAAGGGGGCTGAATACAAATGCCCTCCCCACACTTTTCACATATTTATTTGTAACAAATGTTGAAAACCATTTATCATTTTCCTTCCACAATTATGTGTCACTTTGTGTTGGTCGATCACGTAAAATCCCAATAAAATACATTTGTGTTTTTGGTTGTAACATGACAATATGTGGAAAATTTCAAGGGGTACGAATACTTTTTCAAGGCACTGTAGAACCCTACACCTCCAACATGACCAACTACTGGACCCAGTTATGTCACGATTCTATTACATGCTATGCATAGAACCCTGCAGCTCCAACATGACCAACCAGTGGACACGATAGCCACTTCCCGACCGCCCCATGTACATATACGTGTGCAGAATGGCACGGGCAGGCAAAATCCCGTATATAAACGTGATTTTGCAATTGCCTGCCCGTGGGGCGCGCTCGCGACCCGGTCGGGAGCTCTGTGACCCCGGCCGCGGGACCAGCGTACCCGATCGCCGCTGGTGTCCCGCGATCGGGTCACGGAGCTGAAGAACGAGGAGAGGTCTGTGTAAACAAACCTCTCCCCGCACTTCCTACTCTGCCTGTCATTGATCGGCTGTTCCCGGTCATCGGGAAAGCCGATCAATGACATCAGACGTCAGCCCGCCCCCTAATGTAAAAAAACACACACACGTCACAGACCATAACCCCTCCCCTCCCCCTAGTGGTTAACTCCTTCACTACAACTGTCATTTATACAGGAATCAGTGCATTTAAATAGCACTGATTGCTGTATAAATGACAATGGTCCCAAAAATGTGTCAAAAAATGTCCGATGTGTCCGCAATAATGTCGCAGTCACAAAAAAAATCACTGATCACCGCCATTACTAGTAAAAAAAAAAAATATTAATAAAATGCTATAAAACTATCCCCTATTTTGTAAACGCTATAACTTTTGCGCAAACCAATCAATAATCGCTAATTGTGTTTTTTTTTACCAAAAATATGTAGAAGAATACGTATCGGCCTAAACTGAGGAAAAATAATGTTTTTTTATATATTTTTTGGGGATATTTATTATAGCAAAAAGCTAAAAATATTGCATTGTTTTCAAAATTGTCGCTCTATTTTTGTTTATAGCGCAAAAAATAAAAACCGCAGGGGCGATCAAATACCACCAAAAGAAAGCTCTATTTGTGGGAAAAAAAGGACGCCAATTTTGTTTGGGAGCCACGTCGCACGACCACGCAATTGTCAGTTAAAGCGACGCAGTGCCGAATCGCAAAAAGGGGCCTGGTCCTTTGGCTGCCAATTGGTCCGGGGCTGAAGGGGATAGTCATGCATTTTTTACACTCTCTACATAGAATACATAGAATACTACACCTCCTAAATAATAAGCACTGGATATGCTCAATGTTCCAATTCTTTTACACACTATAGGTAGAATGCTACGCCTCCAACATGACCAACGACTGGACAGGATGATGTTACATTTCTACAAGTAGAACTCTACACCTTCAATAGGAGAGACATATGTAGTCAGCTATTGTCTCGTTCTGGAAATGATAGTTGATACTAATCCCTTCCATCCCCCATGATGCCAATACAAGAGATGGAGGCGAGGTTGTCATTCTTCTAATAGAAAGTTCGAACTTCCCAACTGCATAAAAAGTTCTAACCCTTCCCCACTCTACTAAAGATGTAATCTGTTGTCCATCCCTTTTGCACCCTTTTTCTTTTGCATGTCCAATCACCTCTTACTGATAGGGCCATCTTAAGAGCGTTATAGGCCCCCGGGCAATACAGTGCTCTGGGGCCCTGTCTACAGGATCACACACGAGAATAATAATGCAAATTATCAATAAGGATATATTTATTGGTACTTCCAACAAAATCAGTGTTTAAACATTAACACAACGTTTGGACAATATAACACAAGTTTGATGGGCACAGTGGCAGCGTTTGATGGGCACAGCCGCAGCGCTTGGGCACAGTGGCCGCTTTGATGGGCACAGCGGCAGCGTTTGGGCACAGTGGCAGCTTTGATGGGCACAGTGGCAGTGTTTGATGGGCACAGTGGCAGTGTTTGATGGGCACAGTGGCAGTGTTTGATGGGCACAGTGGCAGCTTTGATGGGCACAGTGGCTGTGTTTGATGGGCACAGCAGCTGTGTTTGATGGGCACAGCAGCAGCGTTTGGGCACAGTGGCAGCGTTTAATGGGCACAGTGGCAGCTTTGATGGACACAGTAGCAGCGTTTGATGGGCACAGCGGCAGCGTTTGGGCACAGTGGCAGCGTTTAATGGGCCCAGTGGCAGCTTTGATGGGCACAGTGGCAGCGTTTGATGGGCACAGTGGCAGCATTTGGGCACAGTGGCAGCGTTTAATGGGCCCAGTGGCAGCTTTGATGGGCACAGTGGCAGTGTTTGATGGGCACAGTGGCAGCTTTGATGGGCACAGTGGCAGCTTTGATGGGCACAGTGGCAGTGTTTGATGGGCACAGTGGCAGCTTTGATGGGCACAGACAGTGGCTGTGTTTGATGCACAACTTGAACTTACTTAAGTAGACATTGTTAGACTTACTTGAGGCCGCCGGCCTGGTGCAGTACAGTGTGTCACTCACAACAGCAAGGCAGCGCCAGCTATCAAGGGCCGTCTTTCCGCTCTGCTCCCTCTCCATGCTGTCTGAAGAACATGGCAGAGGTGGGCGGAGCCTATTCACTAGCCACTGGGGGCAGCCGCGGTGCGCTATGAATGCTGGGGCGGCCGTGGCCTCTGATTGACGTCACTGGTTGCTAGCTAGATGCCGGCCGGCGAAGTGAGCAACCAGCCCTGGATGGGGCCCTCCAGACAAGTGGGGCCCCCGGGCAACTGCCCAGCATGCCCAGTGGAAAAAACGGCCCTGCTTACTGACAGTAAGTGATGGGAAATCCCCCCCACCCCCATACAGTCACAACAATAAGAAAAACCTGAGAGAGGAGTCAACTCAGTATGCTCAAAATTAAGTTGATTGGTGTTGGCATCCATCTCCTCAGCTTCGTGCTACTAGAAATCACTAGATTGGCAGAAGTAGCAACTGATTGATAAGCAGACGGCCCCCCCGCGGCGTAAGCTACACAAGTACTAATCAATCTCGCTACTTACTGCACAATTTTTCCTCTTCTTTAGCAATCAACTGACGCTCATAGCGATCAATCACTAGCAATTTTAGCAACGGAGCCTATTAGAGCCTAATGCCGCGTACACACGATCGGAAATTGGGCCAGCAAAAGACCGATGAGAGCTTTTGGTCGGAAAATGCGGCCGTGTGTATGCTCCTCCGGACTTTTTTCCCGCCAGCAAAAGATTGAGAGTAGGTTCTCAATTTTTCGGTCGGAAAAAGGTTTCGATCGGAAATTCCGATCGTCTGTACCAATATCCGACCCGCAAAATTCCTACGCAGGCTCGGAAACAATTCAACGCATGCTCGGAAACAATTCAACGCATGCTCGGAAACAATTCAACGCATGCTCGGAAACAATTCAACGCATGCTCGGAAACAATTCAACACATGCTCGGAAACAATTCAACGCATTCTCGGAAACAATTCAACGCATGCTCGGAAACAATTCAACGCATGCTCGGAAGCATTGAGCTTAATTTTCTCAGATCGTCGTAGTGTTGTACGCCATCGCGTTCTTGACGGTTGAAAGTTCAGAGAACTTTTGTGTGACTGTGTGTATGCAAGCCAAGCTTGAGCGCAATTCCGTCGGAGAAACCATCCAAGATTTTTACGATGGAAATTCCGCTCGTGTGTACGGGGCATAAGGCTCTAATCAGGTGCTTGAAAATAACACCCCCCCCCCCCGCGTCGCTGGCACCCGGCATCCGAAAAGGGGGCCGACGCATGAATAGGGCGTGGCTACAGTGGCCATGGATTCTACACAGAGGAGGGGTGGCGTAACAGAGGGGGCGGCGCCCTTAATAGACCGCACCGCCACTGACAGAATATGAAAGCTGCACATACATGGACTCTTCACAGCAATGTATTTGTAGCCCAGTCAGGGTAGGGTAATTTAACCCATGCAAAGAAGAAAGGGGATCTCCCATAGTTGGGTCTCTGGGGTTGAACCTTAGTTCCATTTTCTGGGACAAAGGGTCTCTGTCTTCAGGTTTGTCAGTAGATGGTAATTAAGAGGGTCTCGGAATGGGAGCATGGACCTGAGCTGGGTGACCACTGGAGTGAGTAATAATGTCCGGGTCCATTTCTTCTCCAGGGGGTCTTGGTGATAATGGTGGAAGAGCAGGGAGCAGCCACCGTTGAACCTTTGATGGCAGAGAAGATTTTGGCTCCCGCTTCTGGGCAGGTTCTTTAAGGAACCCCTTTACGAGCCTCTCTGTTGGCCGCAATGAAATTAAGTTTACAGTGTGGGGGGGGGGGGGGGGTCTCATTTTTTTCTTTCCTGGATATTGAAAACAGGCACACCTGGAATAGGCTATTGTTGATATAACGCAGGGCAATCCTCCAATGGCGTTTGCAATTTTCCCTGCTGGTTAGTGCCATTATATTGGACTGGCACTCTGACCCCAAGTTGAAGATCAAAGTCTGGTGCCTACAACTCTCCCGGCTTGACCCATGACATGGTTGTTGGTGGCAGACGGGGGCTGGTCTGGGTATTTCTGGGATTTTCAAGCACAACCATCTCTCTGGTTTACAGAGAATGGTGCATTATTATTATGATTATTATTATAATTATTATAGTTTTAAATATTATTTAAAACTATAATATTTTTATTATTATATTAAAAAAATTTATATTTTTTATTAATAAAAAAATTATTTTTTTAAAAACGCCCTTGTCCCCGGTAGCTTGCGCTCAGAAGCGAACGCACGCGTAAGTCCCGCCCACATATGTAAACACAATTCAAACCACACATGTGAGACATCGCCGCGTGCGTTAGCGCGCAAGCAACAATTCTAGCACTAGACCTTCTCTGTAACTCTAAACTGGTAACCTGTAACCCGGAGATTTTTAAGTACCGAAGTTTGGCGCAAATTCCACGAATGTGCACAATTTTAAAGCGTGACAAAAAAAAATGCGTTTGAAAAATTGTTGCGCAAATACAGTGCGAGATAAAAAGTTGCAATGACCGCCGTTTTATTTCATAGGTTGTTTGCTACAAAAAAACATATAAAATGTTTGGGGGGTTCTGAATAATTTTCTAGCAAAAAAATTATGATTTTTAAGTACCGAAGATTGGCGCCAATTCCACGAATGTGCGCAATTTTAAAGCGTGACATGTTGGGTATCTATTTACTCGACATAACATCATCTTTGAGATTATACAAAAGATTATACAAAAAAAAAATGCGTTTGAAAAATTGTTGCGCAAATACAGTGCGAGATAAAAAGTTGCAATGACCGCCATTTTATTTCATAGGGTGTTTGCTAAAAAAAAACATGTAAAATGTTTTGGGGGTTCTGAATAATTTTCGAGCAAAAAAATTATGATTTTTACATGCAAGAGAGGAGTGCCAGAATAAGCCCCGGTATGGAAGTGGTTAATGTTATTATTTGTCTTTTTATCATCATCATTATAGTTGTCATTATTATTAGGATTATCATTATAGTTATTATTATCGATTAAAATATTTTTTCCATTATTATTATTATGATCATTATTATTAGGATTATTGTGATAATTATTATTATCAATATAAATATTATTTATATTATTATTATTATTATTATTGCCGTTATTGTTATGATATAAACATTAGACATGTGCACAATAGAAAAATTTGTTTATTTTCGTTTTGTTTCTTTCGTTTCCGTTGATTCGTATTTCGTGTTCGTATTCGTAACGATTCGTATTTTCGTAAGAGTTATTTTTTCGTTGATTCGTTTTTCCGTTAGTTTAATTTTCGTTTATTCGAAATTCGGACGCATTCGTATTTTCGTAGATTTAGTTAAATTCGTACTTTCGTAAGATTGATTTATTCGTACTTTCGTAACATTGTTTTCGTAGATTCGTAATCTGAGCATAATTCATAATGTTATGTAATGTGTATGCTATTATTACATTGTAAGAGACACGGAAAATTACGAAAAACGAAAAAAACGAAAACGAAAAAAAAAAAAGTTACGAATGTACGAATTTTTTCGTTCAATACATTCGAAGCACGTTAAGCAGCGCCATTGTAAGAGACACGGAAAATTACGAAGCGAAAAAAAAAAAAAAAGTACGAATGTACGAATTTTTTCGTTCAATTCATTCGAAGCACGTTAAGCAGCGCCATTGTAAGAGACACGGAAAATTCCGAATCGCAAAAAAAAAATACAATAAAAAAGTTACGAATGTACAAATTTTTTCGTTCAATCCATTCGAAGCGCGTTAAGCAGCGCCATTGTAAGAGACACTGAAAACTACGAATCGCAAAAAAAAAAAAAAAAGTTACGAATGTACGAATTTTTTCGTTCAATCCATTCGAAGCACGTTAAGCAGCGCCATTGTAAGAGACACGGAAAATTACGAATCGAAAATAAAAATAAAAAAGTTACGAATGTACGAATTTTTTTGTTCAATCCATTCGAAGCACGTTAAGCAGCGCCATTGTAAGAGACACGGAAAATTACGGATCGAAAATAAAAAAAAAGTTACGAAAGTACGAATTTTTTTCGTTCAATCCATTCGAAGCACGTTAAGCAGCGCCATTGTAAGAGACACGGAAAATTACCAATTCAACAAAAAAAAAAGTTACGAATGTACGAATTTTTTCGTTCATTTTGATTTTCATTGTTCCTGTTTTCGTTTTTCGGATTTTCTTCTTTCGTAGTTTCGTTGTTTCTAATTTGGTTATTTTGGATTTTCGTTGTTTTTCATATTCGTTCGATTCAAACATTCGTTATTCGTTAAAATTTTTAGCGAATCATTCGTTCATTCGTACGATAACGAATTTTAACGGAAAACGAAAAAAAAAACGAAACGAATTGCACATGTCTACGTGGCATGGTTGTTGGTGGCACAGGGGGCTGGTCTGGGTATTTCTGGGATTTTCAAGCACAACCATCTCTCTGGTTTACAGAAAATGGTGCATTATTATTATGATTATTATTATAATTATTATAGTTTTAAATATTATTTAAAACTATAATATTTTCTTATTATAAAATTTTTTTTTTTTTAAAACGCCCTTGTCCCCGGTAGCTTGCGCTCAGAAGCGAACGCACACGTAAGCCCCACCCACATATGTAAACACAATTCAAACCACACATGTGAGACATCGCCGCGTGCGTTAGAGCGCGAGCATCAATTCTAGCACTAGACCTCCTCTGTAACTCTAAACTGGTAACCTGTAACCCGGAGATTTTTAAGTACCGAATTTTGGCGCAAATTCCACGAATGTGCACAATTTTAAAGCGTGACATGTTGGGTATCTATTTACTCGACATAACATCATCTTTGAGGTTATACAAAAAAAAATGCGTTTGAAAAATTGTTGCGCAAATACAGTGCGAGATAAAAAGTTGCAATGACCGCCGTTTTATTTCATAGGTTGTTTGCTACAAAAAAACATATAAAATGTTTGGGGGTTCTGAATAATTTTCTAGCAAAAAAATTATGATTTTTACATGTAAGAGAGGAGTGCCAGAATAGGCCCCGGTATGGAAGTGGTTAATGTTATCATTTGTCTTTTTATCATCATCATTATAGTTGTCATTATTATTAGGATTATCGTTATTATTATCAATTAAAATATTTTTTCCATTATCATTATTATTAGGATTATTGTGATAATTAGTATTATCAATATAAATATTATTTATATTATTATTATTATTGTCGTTATTGTTATGATATAAACATTATTCCAGTGTTATTATTATCATTATCATTGTAGTTGTCTTTTAGACATGTGCAATTCGTTTTGTTTTAATTAGTTTTCCGTTAAAGTTCGTTATATTCGTTCATTCGTTATCGTACGAATAAAGGAATGATTCGCTAAAAATTTTAACGAATAACCAATTATTGAATCGAACGAATATGAAAAACAACGAAAATACGAAATAACCAAATTAGAAACAACGAAACTACGAAAGAAGAAAATCCGAAAAACGAAAACAGGAACAACGAAAATCAAAATGAACGAAAAAATTCGTACATTCGTAACTTTTTTTTTTTTTGCGATTCGTAATTTTCCGTGTCTCTTACAATGGCGCTGCTTAACGTGCTTCGAATGGATTGAACGAAAAAATTCGTACATTCGTAACTTTTTTTTTTTTTGCGATTCGTAATTTTCCGTGTCCCTTACAATGGCACTGCTTAACCACTTCAGCCCCGGGCCAATTTGCAGCCAAAGGACCAGGCCCCTTTTTGCGATTCGGCACTGTGTCGCTTTAACTGACAATTGCGCGGTCGTGCGACGTGGCTCCCAAACAAAATTGGCGTCCTTTTTTTCCCACAAATGGAGCTTTCTTTTGGTGGTATTTGATCGCCCCTGCGGTTTTTATTTTTTGCGCTATAAGCAAAAATAGAGCGACAATTTTGAAAAAAATGCAATATTTTTTACTTTTTGCTATAATAAATATCCCCAAAAAATATATAAAAAAACATTTTTTTTTCCTCAGTTTAGGCCGATATGTATTCTTCTACATATTTTTGGTAAAAAAAATCGCAATTAGCGATTATTGATTGGTTTGTGCAAAAGTTATAGCGTTTACAAAATAGGGGATAGTTTTATAGCATTTTTATTTTTTTTTTACTAGTAATGGCGGCGATCAGCGATTTTTATTGTGACTGCGACATTATGGCGGACACATCGGACATTTTTGAGACATTTGTCATTTATACAGAAATCAGTGCTATTTAAATAGCACTGATTCCTATGTAAATGACAGTTGTAGTTAGGGGGTTAACCACTAGGGGCGGGGAGGAGTCAGTGTGACGTGTGTGTGTGTTTTTTTACAGTAGGGGGGCGTGGCTGTACGTCTGACGTCATTGATCGGCGTTCCCGATGACAGGGAACCGCCGATCACTGACAGTCAGTGTAGGAAGCGCGGGGAGAGGTTTGTTTACATAGACCTCTCCCCGTTCTTCAGCTCTGTAACCCGATCGCGGGATACCAGCGGCGATCGGGTCCGCTGGTCCCGCGCCCGGGGTCACGGAGCTCCCGGCCGGGTCGCGAGCGCGCCGCTGGCGGCGCGCGCCGACCCACAGGCAGGCACATGCACTGTCATGTACAGGTATGTGATTCTGCCTGCCCGTGCCATTTTGCTGACGTATATCGTCGTTAGGCGGTCGGGAAGCGGTTAACGTGCTTCGAATGGATTGAACGAAAAAATTCGTACATTCGTAACTTTTTTTTCGATTCGTAATTTTCCGTGTCTCTTAAAATGTAATAATAATAGCATACACATTACATAACATTATGAATTATGCTCCGATTACGAATCTACGAAAACAATGTTACGAAAGTACGAATAAATCAATCTAACGAAAGTACGAATGTAACTAAATCTACGAAATTACGAATCAACGGAAACGAAAATAAACAAATTTTTCTATTGTGCACATGTCTAGTCATTATCAATAGGATTAATATAATTATCACTATAAAAATAGCAAAATGATCATGATAATTAATGGCGCTGACCCCTCGCAGTACATGATGTTTGCCTGTCCTTGATTTCGATTTTTTTTTACTCTGCGATTAATGACACGGCTGATCCTGACAACTACTACAGGCAGTTAGCTGTGGGGCCCAATCAGAATTTTCCTATGGGGCCCCATGATTGGTAGTTACGCCCCCAGCCTACGTATTATGTTGCTAGACTGAAAACAAAGGTAATTAAAAAGCCGAGTCGTGTAACGTTACGTCTTCATGAATTGGATGCTATGTTGCTTAGGTACCTGTATTAGCTTCTCTAGCTGTATAGCCCCTCCCCCCCTCTACCAAACAAGATCGCCTATACACTTGGCTTGGCAAAGCTCCCTGGGAATAGTCAGCTGCTCGGAGTTTGTTGTAGATACCGTCACCCGGGGCCATTCATTATGAGATGACAGAGAGGGACTTTCAAACAAGCGACACATCAAAAGCATCATTGCTGAGCCGGGTACCTGATCGTCAATACACATCGTGTCCGGAGCACCTCGAATGTTACAGACGGGGACAGGATATCGAACGCGAGCGGAGGAGGCTGCCGTGTCGTATGTTGCAGGTCGTATGGACGGGTTACAAAGTATCAGCACCAGAAGTCCGGGTGATATGGACAGGATACAAAGTATCAGCACCAGAAGTCCAGGTGATATGGACGGGTTACAAAGTATCAGCACCAGAAGTCCGGGTGATATGGACAGGATACAAAGTATCAGCACCAGAAGTCCGGGTGATATGGACAGGATACAAAGTATCAGCACCAGAAGTCCAGATGATGTGGACGGGATACAAAGTATCAGAACCCGAAATCCTGGTGATGTGGACGGGATACAAAGTATCAGCACCAGAAGTCCGGGTGATGTGGACGGGTTGCAAAGTATCAGCACCAGAAGTCTGAATGATATGGACAGGATACAAAGTATCAGCACCAGAAGTCCGGGTGATGTGGACGGGATACAAAGTATCAGCACCAGAAGTCCAGGTGATGTGGACGGGTTGCAAAGTATCAGCACCAGAAGTCCAGGTGACATGGATGGTTTGCAAAGTATCAGCACCAGAAGTCCGGCTGATATGGACCGGATACAAAGTATCACCACCAGAAGTCCGGGTGATGTGAACGGGTTGCAAAGTATCAGCACCAGAAGTCCGGGTGATGTGAACGGGTTGCAAAGTATCAGCACCAGAAGTCTGAATGATATGGACAGGATACAAAGTATCAGCACCAGTAGTCCAGATGACATGGACAAGATAAAAAATATCACCACCAGAAGTCCGGGTGATATGAAGGGGTTGCAAAGTATCAGCACCAGAAGTCTGAATTATATGGTCAGGACACAAAGAAGTCCGGAGGAAATAAACTGGTCACAAAGTATCAGCACCAGAAGTCCGGATGATATGGGCGGGTCACAAAGTATCAGCACCAGAAGTCCAGATGATATGGGCGGGTCACAAAGTATCAGCACCAGAAGCGAGGGTGGCAGTTCTGACACCAGCCTGGAGGAGGCGCTGACCTTCTCTCCGGACCTCGGACTGTCACCTGTCACCTCTCTTTCCGGAAACATGGATCATCTCCACTGCCTGGACAGGTAATGTGATTCTGGGATTGTCATAGTCTGTTCGGAGTGTATCCAAAACCCGAGAACAAATATAAATATATTTCCCCTTACCAGTCTTTAGATGCGGTGGCTGCATTTGTTTTCAGGCTCCCCCTCCCCTTTATTTTCTCCTGGTGATCCTGCCAGTAACTCGTTTCCTGTCCTAGGGTGACAACCAGGGGCGTTGCTGGGTCTACAAAAGATCTGGGGCTAGAGCCCATAGCAGCGTAGTAAAGAAAGTCATACGCTTGGGTGGGCATACACATGTATATACAGCAATATACGTGTGTGTGTGTATCCCCAGAGAGACCCCCATTACATCAGGGTCCCCAGAGAGCCCCCCAATTACATCAGGGTCCCCAGAGAGCCCCCCTTACATCAGGGTCCCCAGAGAGCCCCCCATTACATCAGGGTCCCCAGAGAGCCCCCCAATTACATCAGGGTCCCCAGAGAGCCCCCCTTACATCAGGGTCCCCAGAGAGCCCCCCATTACATCAGGGTCCCCAGAGAGCCCCCCAATTACATCAGGGTCCCCAGAGAGCCCCCCAATTACATCAGGGTCCCCAGAGAGCCCCCCTTACATCAGGGTCCCCAGAGAGCCCCCCTTACATCAGGGTCCCCAGAGAGCCCCCCCACTTACATCGGGGTCCCCAGAGAGCCCCCTCCTTACATCAGGGTCCCCAGAGAGCCCCCCTCCTTACATCAGGGTCCCCAGAGAACCCCCACTTACATCAGGGTCCCCAGAGAGCCCCCACTTACATCAGGGTCCCCAGGGAGCCCCCCTTACATCAGGGTCCCCAGAGAGCCCCCCTCCTTACATCAGGGTCCCCAGAGAGCCCCCCTTACATCAGGGTCCCCAGAGAGCCATCCTTACATTAGGGTCCCCAGAGAGCCTCCTCCTTAAAATCAGGGTCCCCAGAGAGCCTCCCCCTTGCATCTGGGTCCCCAGAGAGCCCCCCTCCCCTTGGGGACCCCTGCAGAGACTCTGGGCTATGGGCCCCAGATTCGGGGCTATAGCCCCTAGCAACGCCACTGGTGACAACGTTTCCTTGCTGCACTGTATCTATGGAAGGGTTGTCACCCTTGGACAGGAAGTGTGTTAGCACTACAGAACACTTCCCACTCTCCATAACATGGAGCTGGGAGGTGTTCTGTAGTCCACATAGAGAACTGGGAACAGTAGTAACTGATAACAGTCTGCACATTTCCACCATAATTCAGTGTGTGGAAACCATTAAATTGATGACGGGTTTAACAGTTTCCACACATTGAATTATGGGTGTGGTTGGATACTCCGGGATACTCATTCCAACCATGGCCATCATAGAATAAACTATCAATCTTGTGTCAATCTTTATCTTGCATGGGGGGGGGGCACCCTTTGAAACTCTTGTGAGAGTTTATGAAGATATCAATAAGGATGTCTTCATAAGTCCTCATTAGATATGAGCTTCAAAGGTGTCCCCATCCATGATAAATAGTGACACGAAGGTGATAATTCCTTCAATGATGGCCGTGGTTGGAATGAGTATCCTGGAGTATCCAATCATGCCCATAATTCAGTGTGTGGAGACTTTTAAATTAATGGGTTTAACAGTTTCCACACAAATTATGGGTGTGGTTGGATACTCCGGGATACCTATTTCAGCCATGGTCATCATGGAATGAATTATCACCTTTGGGGCTTGGAAGAAATATCAGGGGTCTAAACAAACCCCTGTCATCTCATCTTTGAGACAGAGATAGGAATTGAGAACTCAATTATTTTCTCAGTAGCTGCACTGAAGATGAATGAACAGGAGACAGAGGCTCCTCCCCAGTCATAAACGGAAGCATAGTAAACACAGTTTACTATGCTCAGGTATCATAAGAGCTCGGACAAGGGGTGGGCAGGAGGGTCGGCTGCCCCTGGGCGCTGTGGTATCATGTGAGATATGGGGGCACCACAAGAAGATGGGGGGAGGGGATTCGTGTTGAGAAGGGGAGTCTGGGGAGGCGGTAGGGGGTAAGAATTGTTCTAGGAGGGCAAATTTATGAAGGTGTGCTAGGAGTGGTGATTTGGGGGGGATTTGTGTTGGAAAGGGGGGATTTGGATGGGTTTGTGCTATAAAAGTAAGATGGCAGAGGGGAAATGTTTTATTTTTTGGGAGGGGGGGATTTTTGCTAGTAGGGATGATTGATTGCGCTACAAGGGGAAATTTGTAGGAGGGATTTGTGCTGGGATTGGGGAGGGTACTGTGGGCTGGAAGGGGAAAATTTGAAGTGGGGGAGGGGGGTATTTGTGCTTGGAGAGCAAATATAAGAGGTTGAGGATTTGTGCTAGTAGGGGAATTTGTTTTTTTGAGGGGGGGTGCTGGGGGAATATGGGGAGAGAGAGCTTGGGGGGGGGGAAGGATTATTGCTGGGAGGGGGGATTTCAACAGGGGGGGCAGATTTGTACTAGGAGGAGTGGGAACTTTATTCTTATGCCCCGTACACAAGGTCGGATTTTCCGACGGAAAATGTCCTATCGGACAATGTTGTCGGAAATTCCGAACGTGTGTAGGCTCCATCGGACTTTTTCCGTCGGATTTTCCGACGGACAAAGTTTTATCTCCTGCTCTCAAAATTTCCGACAACAAAGTCCTATCGGACTTTTTCCCGATCGTGTGTAGCGAATTCCGACGGACAAAGTGCCACGCATGCTCAGATCACATTACAAGACCAAAGCTATTGGCTACCAGCCTCTACGTAGTTCCGTCGTACGCAACGAACGTCACCAACGTTCAGAATGATCGGATTTTCCGACAACTTGGTCCGACCGTGTGTATGCAACACCAGTGTCGGACAAAATCCGTCGGAAAAAATCCGATGGATTTTGTGGTCGGATTTTCCGACTGTGTGTACGGGGGCATTAGGGGTGAGCATGCAGGGAGGAGGTGATTTTCGCTGATATATAATGCGCATACATTTTGTCCCTTCACCCCGATCTGTGATCAGCCGAGTCCGACGCACTCGGCAATCACAAAGGGCGCACAGGGGGGGGGCGCACGGGCAGCGCGATCACGGGAGGACGTCCATGTATGCCCTCCTGGCAAAGTAAGCCCGCGCTGTAGCCATCTTTCGGCTATAGCGCGGGCGGGAAGTGGTTAAGGGGCAAGCGCGGAGTGGGGATTTATACAGGAATACATTTATATAGATGCCCACAGCCAGATATTGATTTTATACTGAAGTCAGTGCACAGGTGGTGTTTGCTGTTTCTAGGGAAGGGAATTGTTTTACTAACGATGTAAACGCTCCTTCAATAAGCCGTGCTGATCGGTATCACGCTGATTCAATCTCCAAGTATAAAACAACAATTGGATCGGTTTTCAAAGCTGGGAATCCTCTGATATGCAAATGATTACCTTGTTACCTGCATTGTCCTCTGAAGAGCAATCACTGGTGACAGGCATCCGATATGTCACCTCCTCACCAACACTTTGAATCTTGTAAAGCCCACACCACCGAGCAGCCCCATTCCAACATTTTATTTATTTTTTGTTCCTGACCTAGAACCGTGTATGTATTGTAGGGAGTCAGCTTTCTCTGCACATTTTGAACTCTACATCTGCTGACTGTAGCTCCACCCCAGGCAGAAGCCCAATTTATGGACATGCCAATCAAGGATGGGGGCACTGACCTAGAACGGTGTATGTATTGTAGGGAGTCAGCTTTCTCTGCGCCCCCCCAACTAATATACAATAGAGAAAAATTATCACTTCATTTTTTTTTTATCTTTATTGAATAACCCAGTGAACAAGTGATGCCCCCTTATGTAATAAAAGCACATTTTGAACTCTACATCTGCTGACTGTAGCTCCACCCCAGGCAGAAGCCCAATTTATGGACATGCCAATCAGGGATGGGGGCACTGACCTAGAACGGTGTATGTATTGTAGGGAGTCAGCTTTCTCTGCCCCCCTCCCCCCAACTAATATACAATAGAGAAAAATTATCACTTCATTTTTTAAAAACTTTATTAAATACGCGAGTGAACAAGTTTCATAGTTTCATAGTTAGTAAGGTTGAATAAAGACACCAGTCCATCCAGTTCAACCTGAGTGAGTGTCTACAACTGTCCCTATCCCTGTACATTGCACACTCACATCGGTCCCTACCCTCAAGGAGCCCACAATCCAAGGTCCCCTTCATATACTAGGGCCAATTTTTTTTGGACAGAAGCCAATTAACCTACTTGGATGTCTTTGGATTGCCCCTTTATGTAACAAAAGCACATTTTGAACTCTAAAGTTAATGGAAAAAAGGAAGCAGCACCAGATTACAGTAAAAAACAGGGATAAAGACAAACTCCCCGTAAATGTTCTATAATGTTCAGTCCTGGCCAAACTATAATTAAAAGTTCATAGTTCAAGGTTAACTAGGAGTGGGTCAATAGTAAGCCAAACCAGTGTCCACATCCAAAATATGTTGAAAATCAACACCGCAGTGAAGGTATGCAATAGGTGATATACGGACCCTCCACCACTTTTTAATATGCCCTTACCGGAAGGCTCCTCCCGATCCTCGATCGAAGGTGTACACTCAGAAGTGTACCATTACCTCCTCTGCTGCCAGATCCAGCAACGTCTCCTCTAACACATTTTGAACTCTACATCTGCTGACTGCAGCTCCACCCCAGGCAGAAGCCCAATTTATGGACATGCCAATCAGGGATGGGGGCACCGAGCATTGAGGCATTTCTTTTGGAGGAGTACAGAACAGCACTGAAACCCCACGCCATCAGGTGCTACATGCACTTGTTCCCCTGTCTGGTTTAATAAAGATTTTTAAAATATGAGGTGATACTTCTTCTTTAGTCCACTCATAGGGGCCATCTATAGACTACAAGGAACTTTCCTATTGATATGAATAGAGAAAATTAATTCTGCTCCCCCTTCCTTCCCCAAAGCAACTGTCTGGGAGCAGTCTGGGGCTCCCCATTGACATGAGATTTGCTTTAAATAAATGTAGCACCCTGTTGTGTGGAGTGCTAGATGTACATAGTTGTGCGGCGTACACACGGTCGGAATTTCCGATGGGAGCTTTTCATCGGATTTTCCGACCGTGTGTACGCCCATCGGTCTTTTTCTGTCTGAATTTCCGACGGACTTTGAATTGAGAACCTCAATTTTTCCGAAGGAAAACCTTTCTATCAGATTTTCCGATCGTGTGTATGCAATTCCGACGCGCAAAATTCCGACGCATGCTCGGAAACAATTCGACGCATGCTCGGAAGCATTAAACTTCCCTTTTATAGTGCTGTCGAACGTGTTTTATGCCGCTGTGTTATTGACCGTCGGAATTTGGTGTGATCGTGTGTAGGCAACACAGCTTGAGCGGAATTCCGCCGGAATTCCGCCGGAATTCCGTCGGAAAAACCGCCAGAGTTTTTTCCGACGAGAATTCTGATCGTGTGTACGCGGCATTAGTGTTTAGTGTAGGTACATTTTAGCCTGGCTTAGGTTGAATCTGGGTCAGGGATGAGCTGTTTTTTTTTGTTTTGTTTTTTTGCATCACTACAGCACAGTAATATGTTGCATTAACGGTTGAACCCTTTTGAAGGTAGTCCACCTGCAGAACTCCCTTCTTATCCCAAAAAACTGTTGCCATTTGCTTCTGCACTGACCTTTGCACACGGAACTTCTTTGGCCTGGGGCAACCACTGTGCCTCCGTTCCTTAGACTGTTCCTTTGTCTCAGGATCATAACAGTAGATCCATGTCTCATCACCAGTTACTGGTTTGTCCAGAAAATCTGACTCATTTCTTGCAAAACGGTGTCTCCACACGTTTCCTCTTTTGTTCGGTTGTCAAAAGTTTTGGGATCCACTTTGGCTGCAAGCTTTCTCATTTCCAAGACATTGTGGATAATGGCACCAACCAGGGGCGTCGGGAAGGGCGTCGGGGGGGGCTTGAGCCCCGAATGGGTCCTGAAAAGCCCAGAGTCTCGGCCATTTATTAAAAAACGATTAGCCCCGAGTCCCCCAAGAAAGTGCAGTACCGCACTGCGCATGAGCGGGGATGAGTGAGCACAAAGTCCGGTCACATGGGCGGCGCCGCCTAACTCAGAGTGACCGAGTCTATTGGACGTCACACGGTCCCGCCCGCGATCCATTGGACCAGTAAGACTCCCATCATAAGCGCCATGCTGCCATGTCCTATGATGGACATCACACTGGTCCAATGAATGCCAGGATCGTGGGACGTGTGACATCATTATAGGCACGCACGGCTGGCCCGGAGAGACACACTGCGTCTGCACGCGGCCACGGGGGGGACAAAAAGCTTGCACTTGAGTCTTGAGGACCGATCTGACCCCGATCGGCGAACGCGGCCGAGTGACATAGCAGGTCCCGTCTTCTGGAGCCTGCAGTGCCTATGATGGACTTTCCACTGGGCCAATACCGGGACCACGGGACGTGTGACGTCCATCATAGGCGCTGTAGGCTCCAGAAGGCGGGAATTACAATGCGGCCGCCACGCCGTGTCACTACGAGATCCCCGCTCGGCTCTCCTCTCCTGTCATGGCTCTGGCTGCCTGGAGTCACCAGTGGAATGCCTGCTGCAGTGCTGTCTAGTCTACTCTACTCTGATGGGCATGCCGCACACTACGGCTGAGCTGCAGGAGGACTCGGAGGTCACGTCACCTGAAGTCTAGTCAGGTAGGTCACTCGGTGTGTGTGTCAGTGTATGTCAGGTAGGTCAGTGTCAGGCTCCCAGGCCTCCTTTGGTCTAATGAGAACCTCCAGAGCCAGGGATAGCTGACATCCTTCTGTATGTGGTGGGTTGTGAGACATGGTGGGTGCAGAGTAGAAAAAGTTATTGGGCGCCAGACACTTCTTGAATGCAAAGAAAGTTTATTTCTCTTAACAAACTTTTTTTGGGGAAGAGAGGGTTAGGGCCAGGACACCCTTAGGTGGTTGCAAGATTAAGTGACAGACTCCGAGATCCTTCAATAGGAGGACAGCCATGCAGGGAAAGGCATCCGGCAAGATGCCACATCTGCCCGTGTAGGAATGCCGTCTCCTATGGCAACAATCTTTAACAGTTCCTAACTCAAAGAGTAACAGTTCTTTCACTTCCACTACAATCTCTCCTTGTAGTTCTTCAGCCCACTGAGCTCCTGGTCTCTCACTGGACCCTCTGTGATCGGGAGCGGTGATCAGTGTCGTATCACACACAGCCCCTCCCCCCCCCCAGTTAGAATCACTCCATAGGACACACTTAACCCCTACAGTGCCCCCTAGTGGTTAACCCCTTCTCTGCCAGTCACATTTACACAGTAATCAATGCATTTTTAATTGCACTGATCGCTGTATAAATGTGAATGGTCCCAAAATCGTGCCAAAAGTGTCCGATGTGTCCGCCATAATGTCGCAGTCCCAATAAAAAAATCGCTGATCGCTGCCATTACTAGTAAAAAAATAATAATAATAAAAATGCCATAAAACTATCCCCTATTTTGTAGACGCTATAACTTTTGCGCAAACCAATCAATAAACGCTTATTGCGATTTTCTTTATCAAAAATATGTAGAGGAATACGTATCGGCTTAAACTATATTTTTTGGGGATATTTGTTATTAAAATAATGTTTTTTTTTTCAAAATTGTCGCTATTTTTTTTTCTTTATAGTGCAAAAAATAAAAACCCAGGAGGTGATCAAATACCACCAAAAGAAAGCTCTATTTGTGGGAAAAAAAGGACGTCAATTTTGTTTGGGAGCCACGTCGCACGACCGCGCAATTGTCAGTTAAAGCGACGCAGTGCCGAATCGCAAAAAGTGCTCTGGTCTTTGGCCAGCCAAATGGTCCGGGTTAAGTGGTTAAAACAGAAAACATTTTTTCTGAATCCCAATAAAAACTTTTCGAAAAAAAAAAAAAAAAAAAAAAACTATCTTTAGATAGATGTTTACTCCAAAAGCATTTTATCAAAATAAATTTTGATAAAAAAAAAAAATCAGATTTAACCGCTTCCCGACCGCCTCCTGCATATATACGTCAGCAGAATGGCACGGCCAGGCAAAACCACGTACAGGTACGTGGCCCTTTAATTGCCTGACCGTGGGTCGCGCGCGGGAGCTCCGTGACCCCGGCCGCAGGACCAGCGGACCGATCGCCGCTGGTGTCCCGCGATCGGGTCACAGAGCTGAAGAACGGGGAGAGGTCTGTGTAAACAAACCTCTCCCCGCGCTTCCTACACTGCCTGTCATTGATCGGCTGTTCCCGGTCATCGAGAACAGCCGATCAGTGACGTCAGACGTACAGCCACGCCCCCTAATGTAAAAAAACACACACACGTCACAGCCCATAACCCCTCCCCTCCCCCTAGTGGTTAACTCTTTCACTGCCAGTGTAATTTATACAGGAATCAATGCATTTAAATAGCATTGATTGCTGTATAAATGACAATGGTCCCAAAAATTTGTCAAAAATGTCCGATGTGTCCGCCATAATGTCGCAGTCACAATAAAAATCGCTGATCGCCGCCATTACTATTAAAAAAACAAATATTAATAAAAATGCTATAAAACTATCCCTATTTTGTAAACGCTATAACTTTTGCGCAAACCAATCAATAATCGCTAATTGTGTTTTTTTTTACCAAAGATATGTAGAAGAATACGTATCGGCCTAAACTGAGGAAAAAAAAATATTTTTTTATATATTTTTTGGGGATATTTATTATAGCAAAAAGCAAAAAATATAGCATTTTTTTCAAAATTATTGTTTATAGCGCAAAAAATAAAAACCGCAGGGGCGATCAAATACCACCAAAAGAAAGCTCTATTTGTGGGGAAAAAAGGACGCCCATTTTTGTTTTGGAGCCACGTCGCACGACCGCGCAATTGTCAGTTAAAGCGACTCAGTGCCGAATCGCAAAAAGGGGCCTGGTCCTTTGGCTGCAAATGAAAAGTGGTTAATTAAAATAAATTTTGATAAAAAAATAAATTAAAAAAATCTGATTTAAATAAAAATAAAAAAATGATTGGATGCCAATGATATTCTAATCGTCTTATGTTTTTCCCTCTGCAGTATCAGTCCAAGGAGAAGACTGAAACTTTCCCCGGACTCGCAGAATCCCAGCCCCAGCGAGACGCCGCTACACCCAACCGTGGGAATCGCTTCCTTCTCAGGTTAGTCGGTATCCTTCCCACACACAACTGGGGGCATTATCTCCATAGGACCACATGCCCCATGTTGGGTCTCATTGACAAGTGGCCAAGGGGATGCCTAGGTGACCCGACACCCTCTCCGTGGCAGGTTCAGCGGCTCGGGGGGGGGGGGGGTGAATCACCTCTGAAAGAAAATCATCAATGGATTCCTGTCTCTGCCTATTTCACCCTTCACAGCAATTCCTACAACTTAGTCATAGAACCAATTCTCCGTTTCAGACTTGTTTGAACTCACAGCCAAGAAAAAACACAAAATACTTAACCGCTTCCCGACCGCCTCACGCAGATATACTGCGGCAGAATGGCACGGCCAGGCAAAACCACGTACAGGTACGTGGCCCTTTAATTGCCTGGCCGTGGGTCGGGAGCTCCATGACCCCGGCCGCGGGACCAGCGGACCCGATCGACGCTGGTGTCCCGCGATCGGGTCACAGAGCTGAAGAACGGGGAGAGGTCTGTGTAAACAAACCTCTCCCCGCGCTTCCTACTCTGCCTGTCATTGATCGGCTGTTCCCTGTCATCGGGAAAGCCGATCAATGACGTCAGACGTCAGCCCCGCCCCTAATGTAAAAAAAACACACACACGTCACAGCCCATAACCCCTCCCCTCCCCCTAGTGGTTAACTCTTTCACTGCCACTGTCATTTATACAGGAATCAATGCATTTAAATAGCACTGATTGCTGTATAAATGACAATGGTCCCAAAAATGTGTCAAAAATGGCCGATGTGTCCGCCATAATGTCGCAGTCACAATAAAAATCGCTGATCGCCGCCATTACTAGTAAAAAAAAAAAATATTAATAAAAATGCTATAAAACTATCCCCTATTTAGTAAACGCTATAACTTTTGCGCAAACCAATCAATAATCGCTAATTACGATTTTTTTTACCAAAAATATGTAGAAGAATACGTATCGGCCTAAACTGAGGAAAAAAAATGTTTTTTTATATATTTTTTGGGGATATTTATTATAGCAAAAAGCAAAAAATATTGCATTTTTTTTTAAATTGTCGCTCTATTTTTGTTTGTAGCGCAAAAAATAAAAATCAAATACCACCAAAAGAAAGCTCTATTTGTGGAGGAAAAAAGGACGCCAATTTTGTTTGGGAGCCATGTCGCACGACCGCGCAATTGTCAGTTAAACCGACGCAGTGCCGAATCGCAAAAAGGGGCCTGGTCCTTTGGCTGCCAATTGGTCCGGGCTGAAAGTGGTTAAAGTAGAACTACAGGCTAAACTTTTTTCATTTTGCATAAAGGAAGGGTTGTAACCCCCGTCTGGTTTTTTTTTTATTGCCATCTGTGTCCCATTGCAGAGATTTTCCTTCACTTCACTTCCCGGAGGATGCTGGGACTGTGACATCATATGGGGGGCGGGGTCACCATGTGACATGAGTCGGTGACCCCGCCCCTTGTCCCTATATAACTGACAGTGCAACACGTCTGAGCCATTAGAAGAGGAGACAGCGACGAGTCAACATCGGAAGAAGAAAGAAGAACAAAGAAGCAAGAAGAAAGAAGAAGCAGAAGAAGCAGAAGGCGACGTCGACGGCGAAAGAAGCCCGGGCCACCGCTAGTAAAAGAGCTAAAAGAAGAAAGCGGAGGCCCGGCAAGAAGAACAGAAGAGCGGGAACAAGACCCCCGAAGTTGTAGAAAGCCGGGCTCCTCCGCTAGTAAAAGAGCTAGCAGAAGATAGCGGAGGAGCCCAGCAAGAAGACCCCCCAAGACGGAAGGAGACCCCCGGAGCTGTGCAATAAAGTATTTTTAAAAGTTGTGTTGTTTTTTATTTACACTTTTTTCCCTTAGGTGAATGGGTAGGGGTACATCGTACCCCCCATACTCATTCACATAGGGTGGGGGGCCGGGATCTGGGGGCCCCCTTATTAAAGGGGGCTCCCGGATTCCGATAAGCCCCCCTGCCCGCAGACCCCGACAACCAACGGCCAGGGTTGTCGGGAAGAGGCCCTTGTCCTCATCAACATGGGGACAAGGTGCTTTGGGGTGGGGGGGCCGCAGGGCACCCCCCATGTTGAGGGCACACGGCCTGGTACGGCACAGGAGGGGGGGGGGCGCTCGCTCATCCCCACCCCTTTCCTGACTGGCCGGGCTGCGTGCTCGGATAGGGGTCTGAGATGGATTTGGGGGGAACCCCGCGCCGTTTTTTCGGCGTAGGGATTCCCCTTCGCTTGACTTCCTTCGCTAGTCCTGTCTACCTGGAGTCACGTTCCAAATGAACGGACTTTACGACGTGTGTCGGCAAGTCCGTTCATTTCAAAAGTTCCGCGGACTAGCACACAGACGGCGGGATTGTAGAGTCCGGCGGACAATTTTATGTCAAAACTTCAAACTAAGTCCGCCGGACTTTTGGGAACAAAAAGTCCGCCGGAGCCCCACACACAGTCGGGTTGTCCGGCAGACTCTAGTCCGGCGGACAATCCCGCCGGAAAGTCCGATCGTGTGTACGCAGCATAACACTTACCTGATCAAAAAATCCAGTTTGTAGACAGGATAACTTTTGCGCAAACCAATCATTATACGCTTTTTGGGAATTTTTTTTGACAAAAACATGTAGCAGAATACATATTGACCTAAAATTTTTGAAGAAACTAGATTTTTTTTATTTTTTTTATTTTATTGGATATGTTTTATAGCAGAAAGTAAAAAATATTGTTTTTTTTTTTTAATCAAAATTGTCGATATTTTTTTTGTTTATAGCGCAAAAAATAAAAACCGCATGATCAAATACCACCAAAAGAAAGCTCTATTTGTGGGGAGAAAAATAATAACATACATTTTATTTGGGTACAGCGTCGCACGTCCGCGCTATTGTCAATTAAAGTGACGCAGTGCCGTATCGCAAAAAAAAGAAAATGGCCTGGTCATGAAGGGGGGGTAAATCTTCCGGAGGTCAAGTGGTTAATGATTTATACATTTATTGTTGTGGTATTTTTTACGCCTGTATGCAGGTTTTCAGGCTGTGATCATTCCTTTTCATTATTTTCCCATGTTTAGATTTTCCCATTGAATCGACTCCTCCACAGACCTGCAGCACAAGGTGAGGCGCCATCTAGTGGATACATTGATGTACTTCCCACAATGCTATATAAGAACTACAGTATGTAAACTAACCAATTTTTCCGGAAGTCCACATGTCTACTGATCCTTTTCTGTGTTCATTCAGAAAGGGAAGGGGTCGTTAAATTACATATTTACCGGCCCCTTCCTAACTAAAACAGCCCCCTGTGTGTGCCCGCAGCAGCAGCCGGTGGGAGAGAAGAGGAGGGAAGCTGGAAGCGCTGTGGGGGGGGGGGGGGGTGAACCAGGGCAGTAGCAGGAATCTGCCATGCACGGGGTGATTAGGGTGTGCCCAGGCACACCCTGTGCGCACACCTGTGTTCTTCTGCCTTGTAGCACAGGGGTCCTCTGTTCAAATCCCAGCCAGGATGTTATCTGCATGGAGTTTGCGTGTTCTTTCTGTGCTTGCAGGGCTCTCCTCCAAAAACAGGTCTGTAGGACAATTGGCTCCTGTCTAAAATGTTCCTAGTATGTGGGATAGGAACCTGAGATTGTAAGCTCCTTGGGACAGCGTGACACTATTAAATGCTTATAGAACTTCTGCATCAGGTAGGTGGAATTGTGACACCTCACCTGTGGGGGGGGGGGGGGGGGTGGGGGAGCCGGGGTGGGGGCTCAGCATGGAATGAATTGCATGAAAACTGAAATATTGATACAAATTGCATCGATCGCTAAATATAAACATGCAAAATTTTAATTGTATCCAGTTGGATTGTAGTTTAAATAATCTGAATAACTCCGCCTAATTACATTCATTTTGCAGAGATTCCTCCCGTGACTCCACCCTCCACAAACCGGTAAGTGAGTCCTAACCTTCCCCGCCCCCATCTAAAACAAAAAAAGGGTTTGTTTTTTTAGATATATATTTTTTATTTTATTTTTATTATATATATATATATATAATATATTTATTTATATATATTTTTTTAGAAATCAGTATTTTTTGCTAAATTACTCAGAACCCCTAAACAATATATATATATATATATATATATATATATATATATATATATATATATATATATATATATTTTAATATATATATATATATATATATATATATATATATATATATATACATATATATATATATATATATACATATATATATATATATATATATATATATATATATATATAATACACACACACACATACATATATATATATATATATATATATATATATATATTTTTTTAGCAGATACCCTAAAGAATAAAACGGCGGCCAGTGCAATATTTTACATCATGCTGTATTTGCGTAGCTGTCTTTCAAACACAGTTTTTCGGGAAGAATACACTTTAATAAATCATAAAAAACACAATAGTTACCCCATTTTTTTTTGTATATTGTGAACGATGATGTTACGCCGAGTAAATAGATACCTAACATGACGCGCACCCAACTTCGGTACTTAAAAATCTCCATAGGCGTTGCCTTAAAAAAAAAAAATCAGGTTACCTGTTCAGAGTTACAATGAAGGTCTAGTGCTAGAATTATTGCTCTCGCTATAATGATGGCGGTGATACCTCACATGTGTGGTTTAAACACTGTTTACAAATGCGGGCACGACTTACGTATGTGTTCGCTTCTGCGCACCAGCACGGAGGGACAGGGCGCTTTACATTTTTTTTTTCTAATTTATTTTACTTTTATGTATCCGAATTTATGAATTACAATAGTAACGAATTTAAACGAATTCGAAATTAAAAAAAATTAATTTCCGAGACATTAGAATCGAATTTCCAAATAGTATAAAATAGAATAAAAAATGAAGCACTTGAAGAGAAAAGAATTGAATAGAAACAAATTAAATAGAAAATAAAGGAATAGAAAATAAAAGAATAGAATAGAAACAAATTAAATATAAAATAAAGGACTAGAAAATAAAAGAATAGAATAGAAAAGAATAACGTAACACAGAATAAAATGCAATAGAAAATAAAAGAACAGGATAAAATAGAATAGAAAATAAAGGAATAGAATAGAGTTATTGCTCTCGCTATAATGATGGAGGTGATACCTCACATGTGTGGTTTAAACACTGTTTACAAATGCGGGCACGACTTACGTATGTGTTCGCTTCTGCGCACGAGCATGAAGGGATAGGGCGCTTTAAAAAAAAAAAATCTTATTTATTTTACTTTTTATGTATCCGAATTTACGAATTACAATAGTAGCGAAAATTTTTACGAAATTGAAATAATTTTTTTTTTATTTCAGAGAAGTTAGAATCAAATTTCCAAATAGTATAAAATAGAATAAAAAATAAAGCACTTGAAGAGAAAAGAATAGAATAGAAACAAATTAAATAGAAAATAAAGAAATAGAGAATAAAAGAAGAGAATAGAAAAGATTAAAGTAAAACAGAATAAAATGCAATAGAAAATAATAGAACAGAATAAAATATAATAGAAAATAAAGGCATAGAATAGAATTATTGCTCTCGCTATAATGATGGCGGTGATACCTCACATGTGTGGTTTAAACACTGTTTACAAATGCGGGCACGACTTACGTATGTGTTCGCTTCTGCGCACGAGCACGGAGATACAGGGCGCTTTACATTTTTTTTTTCTAATTTATTTTACTTTTATGTATCCGAATTTACGAAATTACAATAGTAACGAATTTAAACGAATCTGAAATAAAAAAAAATTAATTTCCGAGACATTAGAATCGAATTTCCAAATAGTATAAAATAGAATAAAAAATGAAGCACTTGAAGAGAAAAGAATCGAATAGAAACAAATTAAATAGAAAATAAAGGACTAGAAAATAAAAGAATAGAATAGAAACAAATTAAATATAAAATAAAGGACTAGAAAATAAAAGAATAGAATAGAAAAGAATAACGTAACACAGAATAAAATGCAATAGAAAATAAAAGAACAGGATAAAATAGAATAGAAAATAAAGGAATAGAATAGAGTTATTGCTTTCGCTATAATGATGGAGGTGATACCTCACATGTGTGGTTTAAACACTGTTTACAAATGCGGGCACGACTTACGTATGTGTTTGCTTCTGCGCACGAGCATGAAGGGATAGGGCGCTTTAAAAAAAAAAAATTCTTATTTATTTTACTTTTTATGTATCCGAATTTACGAATTACAATAGTAGCGAAAATTTTTACGAAATTGAAATAATTTTTTTTTTATTTCAGAGAAGTTAGAATCAAATTTCCAAATAGTATAAAATAGAATAAAAAATAAAGCACTTGAAGAGAAAAGAATAGAATAGAAACAAATTAAATAGAAAATAAAGAAATAGAGAATAAAAGAAGAGAATAGAAAAGATTGTTTACAAATGTGGGCGCGACTTATGTATTTGTTCGCTTCTACGCACGAGCACGGAGGGATAGGGGGCTTTTAAAATGTTACTTATTTATTTTACTTTTTATTTATCCGAATTTACGAATTACAATAGTAACGAATTTAAACGAATCTGAAATAAAAAAAAATTTAATTTCGGAGAAGTTAGAATCGAATTTCCAAATAGTATAAAATAGAATAAAACATATAGCACCTGAAAAGAAAAGAATAGCATAGAAACATTTTTTTTTTTTAATTCAGTACTTTTTTTATTCTTTTCATAACAATACAAGTTATACATTTATACATACATTTTATCCCAGATACATAATCTTACTTCTGGCATTCACCTGACACCCAAAAAAACAAAACAAAAATAAATAAATAAATAAAACAGAACAGGGGGGAAAAAAGAAAAAGGGAAATTTTTTCTTTGCCTCCTCCTACTGAGAAATAGAATAGAAACAAATTAAATAGAGAATAAAGGAATAGAAAATAAAAGAAGAGAATAGAAAAGATTAAAGTAAGACAGAATAAAATGCAATAGAAAATAAAAGAACAGAATAAAATAGAATAGAAAATAAAGGAATAGAATAGAAAATAATACAATAGAATATAACAAAAAATACAATAGAATAAAATAGAAAGTATATAACATATGGGCAAAACATGTTGGGAAGTTGCATACTGCTGCGTTGCTGAAATTGTAATCTACTCTACTAGCCTTCTCCTTTTTTCCTGTATTTTAATGAATTAATTCTTATTTTGCTTCTCAAAATAAAATACGGTAATTTTTTTATACATTATATTTGATAATTCATTTTTGCACCCATAAAGTCCCAACTCTCTTGCGTTTCCATTACTTTTTCAAGGCTCTGTATAATCCCCATATTTTTGTCTAATACGTGTATTAAATATGGGCTCCATCTAGTGCCCATATTGTAGTATTTTCCTGATTGCAGCAATTCAGGGAAATACCACACTATCGCCACTAGATGGCGCTGACAATACTAGGAAATACACATACTAGAAGTGAATGCTTTTGCATTTGCAAAGCTAATTTTATGTAGAGATATATTCGGCGGGCGAGTTCTTGCCCAGACTTACTCTGCCCCCCCCCAGCAGCACTGGAAGGCCATGTGTTATTACATTGCATATCAAAAACTATTGTGTAACTGAAGATGTTAAATAGATCAGCCCGGAAATGGTGTTGGAGGTGATATTTTTTATTGTTTTAGATAAAGAAGAAGGCGATAAGAAGAGCGAGCGTGGAGGACGAGGAGATCAGATGCCACGCAGACATCAGGAAGGTAGGTGCTAGAATGGCCATAGGAGGTTGGTTAAAGCGTTCCCCAAGGGATACTGTTGTTTCTGAATTTGCAAATGGCAGCTTCTAGCCTTGTAGCCGGAGCTCTGCTGCCTACCAGGACATCCCTCAACCCAAATCTTCTTGATCAGTAAAGAGGCACAATCTGGCGGGGGGACTCTGGGTAAAGCCAGCTGGTAGGTGCTCTCCAGACCACTTGTCAGATGGGAACACGGATACCGAGCCGCCTCCTTCACCACAGGCTGTGTATTCAGTTCCTGCAGAGGAGAGGTATAGGGAGGAGTCAGACAGAAGGAGAAAGCACCACCACCAACCCATTCTACGTTCCTCGAATAGTTGAGGTGGGACAGCCCACAGGACAGTCCTCATTGTTAGGGTGGCCGGTGACGCAGGTTCACCCAAGGCGTGGAATCTAAGTGCCAGTTGGCCTTCACCAGAGCTCCTGATGGTGGAGATGGTCGACGAAACTTAACTGATCCCAATTTACTCTGCAAACTGACACCAGCTCACAGCCCACAGGGTCACCCAACCAAAGAGGGTGGCTGGAAGGAACAGGCTAGTGATTTCCAAGCAGGGGTTGAGGCAGGCAGTAAATAAGAGAGTAGTCAGGGGCAGGCAGGGGGTCGAGACAGGCAGTAAATAAGAGAGTAGTCAGGTGCAGGCAGGGGGTCGAGACAGGCAGTAAATAAGAGAGTAGTCAGGTGCAGGCAGGGATCAAGGCAGGCAGTAAATAGGAGAGTAATCATGTCCATGCATTGATCAAGGCAGCCAGTAAATAAGAGAGTAGTCAGACCCAGGCAGGGGTCGAGGTAGGCTGTAAATAGGAGAGTAATCAGGTCCATGCAGGGGTTGAGGCAGGCAGTAAAATAGGAGAGTAGTCAGGTCCAGGCAGGGATCAAGGCAGGCAGTAAATAAGAGAGTAGTCAGGTCCAGGCAGGGGTTGAGGCAGGCAGTAAATAAGAAAGTAGTCAGTTCCAGGCAGGGATCAAGGCAGGCAGGAAATAGGAGAATAATCATGTCCATGCAGGGATGAAGGCAGGCAGTAAATAAGAGAGTAGTCAGATCCATGCAGGGGTTGAGGCAGGCAGTAAATAAGAGAGTAGTCAGGTGCAGGCAGGGGGTCGAGACAGGCAGTAAATAAGAGAGTAGTCAGGTGCAGGCAGGGGGTCGAGAAAGGCAGTAAATAAGAGAGTAGTCAGGTGCAGGCAGGGATCAAGGCAGGCAGTAAATAGGAGAGTAATCATGTCCATGCATTGATCAAGGCAGCCAGTAAATAAGAGAGTAGTCAGACCCAGGCAGGGGTTGAGGTAGGCTGTAAATAGGAGAGTAATCAGGTCCATGCAGGGGTTGAGGCAGGCAGTAAATAGGAGAGTAGTCAGGTCCATACAGGGGTTGAGGCAGGCAGCAAATAAGAGAGTAGTCAGGTCCAGGCAGTGGTGGAGGCAGGCAGTAAATAAGAAAGTAGTCAGTTCCAGGAAGGGATCAAGGCAGGCAGTAAATAAGAGAGTAATCATGTCCATGCATTGATCAAGGCAGTCAGTAAATAAGAGAGTAGTCAGATCCAGGCAGGGGTCGAGGTAGGCTGTAAATAGGAGAGTAGTCAGGTCCATGCAGGGGTTGAGGCAGGCAGTAAATAGGAGAGTAGTGAGGTGCAGGCAGGGATTGAGGCGGGCAGGAAATAAGAGAGTAGACAGGTCCAGGCAGGGGTCAAGGCAGGCAGTAAATAAGAGAGTAGTCAGGTCCAAGCAGGGGTCAAGGCAGGCAGTAAATAAGAGAGTAGCTAGGTCCAGGCAGGGCTTGAGGCATGCAGTAAATAAGAGAGTAGTCAGGTCCAGGCAGGGGTCAAGGCAAGCAGTAAATAAGAGTGTAGTCAGGTCCAGGCAGGGCTTGAGGCAGGTGGTAAATAGGAGAGTAGTCAGGTGCAGGCAGGGATTGAGGCGGGCAGTAAATAAGAGAGTAGTCAGGTCCAGGCAGGGGTCAAGGCAGGCAGTAAATAAGAGAGTAGTCAGGTCCAGGCACGGGTCAAGGCAGGCAGTAAATAAGAGAGTAGTCAGGCCCAGGCAGGGGTCAAGGCAGGCAGTAAATAGGAGAGTATTCAGGTCTAGGCAGGGGTTGAGGCAGGCAGTAAATAAGAAAGTAGTCAGTTCCAGGAAGGGATCAAGGCAGGCAGTAAATAGGAGAATAAGCATGTCCATGCAGGGATCAAGGCAGGCAGTAAATAAGAGAGTAGTCAGATCCAGGCAGGGGTCGAGGTAGGCTGTAAATAGGAGAGTAGTCAGGTCCATGCAGGGGTTGAGGCAGGCAGTAAATAGGAGAGTAGTCAGGTGCAGGCAGGGATTGAGGCGGGCAGGAAGTAAGAGAGTAGTCAGGTCCAAGCACGGGTCAAGGCAGGCAGTAAATAAGAGAGTAGCCAGGTCCAGGCAGGGCTTGAGGCAGGCAGTAAATAAGAGAGTAGTCAGGTCCAGGCAGGGGTCAAGGCAGGCAGTAAATAAGAGAGTAGTCAGGTCCAGGCAGCGGTCAAGGCAGGCAGTAAATAAGAGAGTAGTCAGGTCCAGGCAGCGGTCAAGGCAGGCAGTAAATAAGAGAGTAGTCAGGTCCAGGCAGGGGTCAAGGCAGGCAGTAAATAAGAGAGTAGTCAGGTCCAGGCAGGGCTTGAGGCAGGCAGTAAATAAGAGAGTAGTCAGGTCCAGGCAGGGGTCAAGGCAGGCAGTAAATAAGAGAGTAGTCAGGTCCAGGCAGGGCTTGAGGCAGGCAGTAAATAAGAATGTAGTCAGGTCCAGGCAGGGGTCAAGGCAGGCAGTAAATAAGATGGTAGTTAGGTCCAGGCAGCAGTCAAGGCAGGCAGCAAATAAGAGTGTAGTCAGGTCCAGGCAGGGGTCAAGGCAGGCAGTAAATAATATGGTAGTCAGGTCCAGGCAGCAGTCAAGGCAGGCAGTAAATAAGAGAGTAGTCAGGTCCAGGCAGGGGCTGAGGCAGGCAGTAAATAAGAGAGTAACCAGGTACAGGCAGGGCTTGAGGCAGGCAGTAAACAAGAGAGTAGTCAGATCCAGACAGGGGTCGAGGTAGGCTGTAAATAGGAGAGTAGTCAGGTCCATGCAGGGGTTGAGGCAGGCAGTAAATAGGAGAGTAGTCAGGTGCAGGCAGGGATTGAGGCGGGCAGGAAATAAGAGAGTAGTCAGGTCCAGGCAGGGGTCAAGGCAGGCAGTAAATAAGAGAGTAGTCAGGTCCAGGCAGGGCTTGAGGCAGGCAGTAAATAAGAGAGTAGTCAGGTCCAGGCAGGGGTCAAGGCAGGCAGTAAATAAGAGAGTAGTCAGGTCCAGGCAGGGCTTGAGGCAGGCAGTAAATAAGAGTGTAGTCAGGTCCAGGCAGGGGTCAAGGCAGGCAGTAAATAAGATGGTAGTTAGGTCCAGGCAGCAGTCAAGGCAGGCAGCAAATAAGAGTGTAGTCAGGTCCAGGCAGGGGTCAAGGCAGGCAGTAAATAATATGGTAGTCAGGTCCAGGCAGCAGTCAAGGCAGGCAGTAAATAAGAGAGAAGTCAGGTCCAGGCAGGGGCTGAGGCAGGCAGTAAATAAGAGAGTAACCAGGTACAGGCAGGGCTTGAGGCAGGCAGTAAACAAGAGAGTAGTCAGATCCAGACAGGGGTCGAGGTAGGCTGTAAATAGGAGAGTAGTCAGGTCCATGCAGGGGTTGAGGCAGGCAGTAAATAGGAGAGTAGTCAGGTGCAGGCAGGGATTGAGGCGGGCAGGAAATAAGAGAGTAGTCAGGTCCAGGCAGGGGTCAAGGCAGGCAGTAAATAAGAGAGTAGTCAGGTCCAGGCAGGGCTTGAGGCAGGCAGTAAATAAGAGAGTAGTCAGGTCCAGGCAGGGGTCAAGGCACGCAGTAAATAAGAGAGTAGTCCGGTCCAGGCAGGGCTTGAGGCAGGCAGTAAATAAGAGTGTAGTCAGGTCCAGGCAGGGGTCAAGGTAGGCAGTAAATAAGAGAGTAGTCAGGTCCAGGCAGGGCTTGAGGCAGGCAGTAAATAAGAGAGTAGTCAGGTCCAGGCAGGGCTTGAGGCAGGCAGTAAATAAGAGTGTAGTCAGGTCCAGGCAGGGGTCAAGGCAGGCAGTAAATAATATGGTAGTCAGGTCCAGGCAGCAGTCAAGGCAGGCAGTAAATAAGAGAGAAATCAGGTCCAGGCAGGGATTGAGGCAGACCCCTGCCAGCAACAAGAGATGTCCCAGCAGCCAGCATCAATAGACCCTCCAGCAATAATAGACCCTTCTCTCAATGGTAGACCTCTCCCAGCAACATAAGACCCCCAGTGACAATAGATCCCTCATCAGAAAGCATCAATAGACCCTCCAGCGCACCCCTCGCCAATACATCCATTCAGTGCAGGAGGTTCCCCTACGTTCCCGCTGAAAAAAAAGCCCGGGATTTAAGTGTTCGCTGATTGGTTTTGCTGGTTGCTTCTTTAATTACATTCCTGGAATATATCATTACTTTCTTTTCTTCTAAAGAAAAAATCCAGAATGAAGCTTTCGGAATTGTTCACCAGCCCGGTGCTCTCAGGGAGACAACAAAGTCACAGAACGGAGAAGAGCAAAGAAAGATCCATCGCACAGAGGAGCGACGCAACAAAAGCCGCCCCAGATAATGTAATGTTTATGCTAAAGTCTTCCCCAGATGGCTGTTGGTTTCTCCGAGTTCCTATCCTCATTTCCCGCTCTTTCTGCTGCCTCCTGGGATGTCCACGTCACACATCCCGGGGGGCAGTTTTATCGGCGGTTGCATGTGTGCCGCAGGTTTTTGGGACTCTGCAGAGACCTGTAGCACATCTGTGCATTGGGGTTTCCTCCAATTGGAATGTTTGTCACTGGCTTTAGTTTACCAATTTTGAATGACACATCTGCTGTGATTATGGTGTTACGTGATCTAGCTAGGGGTCTTTGTATAAAAAATGTATATCTGAGCATTTGCACAACGGTCTTAAACAATATGTGTATGTATAACAATTTCCTTTGATTGTGAGCACCATCCAGTGGCCATAACGCTGTATTTTCCCAATTGTGGCATTTCAAATACCGTATTATGGCCACTAGATGGAGATGACGAGCACACAAAGCAAACCAGCTTCAATGGCTGTCAAGACAAGGCCTTTGCACATATTAGACCAGCTTCAAAGGCTGTTAAGAGGAGGCCACCACCACCACCAATGTAAGGAACATTCTTCTCACTGATCACCAATGTAAGGAACATTCTTCTCACTGATCACCAATGTAAAGAACATTCTTCTCACTGATCACCAATGTAAGGAACATTCTTCCCACTGATCACCAATGTAAGGAACATTCTTCCCACTGATCACCAATGTAAGGAACATTCTTCCCACTGATCACCAATGTAAGGAACATTCTTCCCACTGATCACCAATGTAAGGAACATTCTTCCCACTGATCACCAATGTAAGGAACATTCTTCCCACTGATCACCAATGTAAGGAACATTCTTCTCACTGATCACCAATGTAAGGAACATTCTTCTCACTGATCACCAATGTAAAGAACATTCTTCTCACTGATCACCAATGTAAGGAACATTCTTCCCACTGATCACCAATGTAAGGAACATTCTTCCCACTGATCACCAATGTAAGGAACATTCTTCCCACTGATCACCAATGTAAGGAACATTCTTCCCACTGATCACCAATGTAAGGAACATTCTTCCCACTGATCACCAATGTAAGGAACATTCTTCCCACTGATCACCAATGTAAGGAACATTCTTCCCACTGATCACCAATGTAAGGAACATTCTTCTCACTGATCACCAATGTAAGGAACATTCTTCCCACTGATCACCAATGTAAGGAACATTCTTCTCACTGATCACCAATGTAAGGAACATTCTTCTCACTGATCACCAATGTAAGGAACATTCTTCTTACTGATCACCAATGTAAGGAACATTCTTCTCACTGATCACCAATGTAAGGAACATTCTTCTTACTGATCACCAATGTAAGGAACATTCTTCCCACTGATCACCAATGTAAGGAACATTCTTCCCACTGATCACCAATGTAAGGAACATTCTTCCCACTGATCACCAATGTAAGGAACATTCTTCTCACTGATCACCAATGTAAGGAACATTCTTCCCACTGATCACCAATGTAAGGAACATTCTTCTCACTGATCACCAATGTAAGAAACATTCTTCTCACTGATCACCAATGTAAGGAACATTCTTCCCACCGATCACCAATGTAAGGAACATTCTTCTCACTGATCACCAATTTAAGGAACATTCTTCTCACTGACCACCAATGTAGGGAACATTCTTCTCACTGATCACCAATGTAAGGAACATTCTTCTCACTGATCACCAATGTAAGGAACATTCTTCTCACTGATCACCAATGTAAGGAACATTCTTCTCACTGATCACCAATGTAAAGGAACATTCTTCTCACTGATCACCAATGTAAGGAACATTCTTCTCACTGATCACCAATGTAAGGAACATTCTTCTCACTGATCACCAATGTAAGGAACATTCTTCCCACTGATCACCAATGTAAGGAACATTCTTCTCACTGATCACCAATGTAAGGAACATTCTTCTCACTGATCACCAATGTAAAGGAACATTCTTCTCACTGATCACCAATGTAAGGAACATTCTTCTCACTGATCACCAATGTAAGGAACATTCTTCTCACTGATCACCAATGTAAGGAACATTCTTCTCACTGACCACCAATGTAGGGAACATTCTTCTCACTGATCACCAATGTAAGGAACATTCTTCTCACTGATCGCCAATGTAAGGAACATTCTTCCCACTGATCACCAATGTAAGGAACATTCTTCCCACTGATCACCAATGTAAGGAACATTCTTCTCACTGATCACCAATGTAAGGAACATTCTTCTCACTGATCACTGATCCTGAATAATAAATTTTTCCCAAGGGTTCCCTATAACCTGAAAATAATTCCTCTGCCGTAAAAAGGTGGAGAATAGCTCTCCTCAAAGTTGAGGACAGTAGATTATGCAGTTTGCAGACACTTTTTTTTTTTTGGATGATGCGGAGATCCTGTACCTGATCTATCCCATAATCCCTCTGTAGCTGCCAACTGTCACTTTGACGTCAGTTAGACTCACAATGGCTGCTAACAGAATCCTGGGCTGTATGGCACCATGATGATGCATGATGGATGATAAATGATAAATGATAAATGATGAAATATTTGATTCCCTATACGGGTTTCTTTATTTTTATGTATAGAATTGGTAATGGTGTATAGAGTTTTATATTATAGAGTGAAAATGTTGTTTTAGGTCTACTATAGCAAATTTAAAGTTGTGGGGGAGGCAGCCGCAAAATAACTATTTTATTCAGAATCGGAAAGGGCCTTATGCGTTGCCCGTAGCAACCAATTAAATTATTCCTATTACTTTCTAATTAGCACTTAACATATGATGTCTGCAATGAAAATCTTCTGTACAATGTATCCATTCTCTATTAATGTATCATATGACATCCCATATCTTCTGCCTGTAGATGGGTGACGTCAGTCCAACCTTTATCGCTGCCGGTAATGAAGAAGACGATCTGATTGGTGATTTTTCGAAGGTATGTAGTCATTGGTGGAACTAATAATGAATTTCACGAACCTTCTTTTTTTTTTTTTTACAGAATTTAAATTTTTTTTAATTATCTTACTAAAACTCGTTGGCGCCACCTACTGGGGGGAAACTTTCAGGCGGGGCTCTTTATCTCAGAGGCGCAGGTATCCCCACAGTCCCTCCTTGTCTCCGCCCCTTTTGAAGAATACAGAGCCAAGTATTATTTTTTGATACTAAGTAGTTTGTATGGAATTTGCTAATGAAAGGCAGTAAAATAGGTCCTCTGCAAGCAGCAACAATAGATCCCCAGCAACAATAGACCCCTTCCCCCTGCAACAATAGATCACACAGGAACAATAGATCCATCCCAGCAACTATAGACCTCTCCCAGCAAAACAGACCCCCCACAAGAAAGTACCCCTCCCCCACAACAATACCGTAGATCCACCACAGCAACAACCCCCCAGCAACAATAGACCCCTGCCCAACAGTAATAGATCCCTCCTAGCAACAATAGACCCCTCCCAGAAAAAATACACCCCCCCCCCACAAGAAAATACCCTCTGCAACAATACTGTAGATGCACCTCAGATACAATGACCCCCCCCCCCCCAACAATAGGTGTACAGACCCGGGAACTCAGCACAGGGATGGTGGGAACTCCTCATAATGGGCACAGCGGTGTACAGACCCGGGAACTCAGTACAGGGATGGTGGGAACCCCTCATAATGGGCACAGCGGGTGTACAGACCCGGGAACTCAGCACAGGGATGGTGGGAACCCCTCATAATGGGCACAGCGCTGTACAGACCCGGGAACTCAGCACAGGGATGGTGGGAGCCCCTCATAATGGGCACAGCTGGTGTACAGACCCGGGAACTCAGCACAAGGATGGTGGGAACCCCTCATAATGGGCACAGCGGATGTACAGACCCAGGAACTCAGCACAGGGATGGAGGGAACCCCTCATAATGGGCACAGCGGGTGTAAAGACCCGGGAACTCAGCACAGGGATGGTGAGAACCCCTCATAATGGGCACAGCGGGTGTACAGACCCGGGAACTCAGCACAGGGATGGTGGGGACCCCTCATAATGGGCACAGCGGGTGTACAGACCCGGGAACTCTGCACAGGGATGGTGGGAACCCCTCATAATGGGCACAGCAGGTGTACAGACCCGGGAACTCAGCACAGGGATGGTGGGAACCCCTCATAATGGGCACAGCGGGTGTACAGACCCGGGAACTCAGCACAGGGATGGTGGGGACCCCTCATAATGATAAATTCATCAAAACGAACTTTCGTTATTTTAAAGAAATCAAATCCAACAAAAATCAAATCCAACGAAAATTCTTTTTTCGGATGAATCCGAATTGAATTTCGTATACGAATTACGAAATACGAATTTTTGACCCTCCTACCACCAACCACCATTCTAATGCCGCGTACACACGGTCGGAATTCTTGTCGGAAAAAGCTCTGATGGTTTTCCTGTTGGAATTCCGACGGAATTTCACTCAAACTGTCTTGCCTACACACGGTCACACCAAATTCCGACCGTCAATAACACTGCGGCATAAAACACGTTCGACTGCACTATAAAAGGGAAGTTTAATGCTTGCGAGCGTGCGTCGGAATTTTGCGTGTCGGAATTGCATACACACGATCGGAAAATCCGATAGAAAGGTTTTCCGTCTGAAAAATTTAGAACAGGCTCTCAATCCAAAGTCCGTCGGAAATTCCGACAGAAAAAGACCGATGGGCGTACACACGGTCGGAAAATCCAATGAAAAGCTCCCATCGGACTGTTTCCATCGGAAATTCCGACCGTGTGTACGCGGCATTAGGGTGTTGTTCCCCAATTGACCACCAAAGTAACAGGTCACTTCTCCACTGACCACATTTCCTTACTGACCAACAAATTAAAAATTACCGATCCCATTAATAGACATTGAGTAGGAGATATAATTTGACCAGGGGTTTTCCGAGACCTAAAAAAATATTTGAAGGCTTCCTCCTTGGTAAAAGACTGAGAAAGGCTGCTCTGTGGTCTACCCCCGATGTGTGCTGGGTGGTGTGTCAATGTGATCCCTCCCTGACCAACTGTGTCAAAATTATCCCTTTCTGACCAACTGTTTTAAAGTGACCCCTCTCTGGTCAACTGTGTCAAAGTGACCCCTCTCTGGTCAACTGTGTCAAAGTGACCCCTTTCTGGCCAACTGGGTCAAAGAGATCCCTCTCTGGCCAACTGGGTCAAAATCACACATTAAAGGGGCTGTAAAGGTTTTTTTTTAATAACAAACATGTCATACTTACCTCCTCTGTGCAAGATATTTGCACAGAGTGGCCCGATCCTCCTCTTCTGGGGTCCCTCAGCGGCACTCCTGGCTCCTCCTCCTCTCGAGTGCCCCCTCTGAGAGACGCTTTCCAAGGGGGCACTTGTGTGGGCTCCCAAGTCCTGCTGCTGCGTCCATTAACACAGACAGCAGGACTCGGCCCCGCCCCCCGCGTTACTGGCTCCTGCTGCTATCAATCTATCTAATGAGGACCCGAGAACACAGAAGAGTGGCCTGATCCTCCTCTTCTGGGGTCCCTCAGCGGCAGTGCCGCTGTGCTCTTCCCCGTTGCTGGAACGGTCGGGTTCAGGTAAGTAAAAGGGGGGGGTTCTGGGGGGCTGCTGCACTACAAAAGGTTTTTCACCTTAATGCATAGAATGTTTTAAGGTGAAAAACCTTTGGGGGTTTACAACCCCTTTAAACACAGAGCACTTTATATACAATATATGTATTAGCGAATTGAAGAGATATTATGTCCTTGGTTATTTCTTTAGACAGGGAGAATTTACACTCACCAGCCACTTTATTAGGTCCCCCTTGCTAGTAGCGGGTTGGACCCCCTTTTTGCCTTCATTCTTGGTGGAATAGATACAACAAAGTGTTGGAAACGTTCCTCTGAGATTTTGCTCCATTGTGACCTGATAACATCACACAGTTGCTGCAGATTTGTCAGCTGCCAATCTCCCGCCACTCTCTTCCACCACATCCCAAAGGCGCTGGATGAGATGTGGTGTGTGTGGAGGCCATTGGAGTACAGGGACCTCATTGTCCAGTGGTGAGATGATTGGAGCTTTGTGACATGGTGCATTATCCTGCTGGGAGGAGCCATCAGAAGATGGGACACTGTAGTCATAAAGGGATGGACATGGTCAGCAACAATACTCAGGGGGGCCGTGGGGTTTAAATGATTCTAAATTGGTACTAAGGGGCCCAAAGTGTGCCAACAAAATACCCCCCACACCATTACACCATCACCTAGAGTTGCCACCTCATCCCTTTAACCACTTTCAGACCGGACCAATTTGCAGCCAAAGGACCAGGCCCCTTTTTGCGATTCGGCACTGCGTCGCTTTAACTGACAATTGCGCGGTCGTGCGACGTGGCTCCCAAACAAAATTGGCGTCCTTTTTTTCCCACAAATAGAGATTTCTTTTGGTGGTATTTGATCGCCCCTGAGGTTTTTATTTTTTTCGCTATAAACAAAAATAGAGCGACAATTTTGAAAAAAATGCATTATTTTTTACTTTTTGCTATAATAAATATCCCCAAAAAATATATAAAAAAACATTTTTTTTCCTCAGTTTAGGCCGATACGTATTCTTCTACATATTTTTGGTAAAAAAAATCGCAATAATTATTGATAATTATTGATCAGTTTGCACAGAAGTTATAGCGTTTACAAGATGGGGGATAGTTTTATAGCATTTTTATTAATAATATTTTTTTATTAGTAATGGCGCCGATCTGCGATTTTTTTTTTGTGACTGCGACATTATGGCGGACACATCGGACATTTTTGACAAATTTTTGGGACCATTGTCATTTATACAGCAATCAATGCTATTTAAATGCATTGATTCCTGTATAAATGACACTGGCAGTGAAGGGGTTAACCACAAGGGGGCAGTGTAAGGGTTAAGTATGCCTAGGGGTGTGCTTCTTACTGTGGGGGGGGCGTGGCTGTCAGCTAGTGAATGCTGATCTCTGCTCCAATCACAGGGAGCAGAGATCGGCGTCACTAGTTGCTAGGCAGAACGGGGAGATGCTGTTTATCTCGTCATCTCCCCGTTCAGCCTTCCCGTGAGACGATCGCGGGTGTCCCCGCGGCGATCGAGCCCACGGGGACCGCGACCGGACTCACGGGGGGTCCCGACCGGCGCGCTCCCGATGGCACGGACAGGCTAAAGGAGGGCCTTATATATATGCCCTCCTGCCTGTACGTGCCATTCTGCCGACGTATATCGTTGTGCGCCGGTCGGCAAGTGGCTAAACCTGAACACCTTTGAATTACACGGGTTCTGAGGCTAATTAAATGCAGATAAGGCACCAAGTGAGTTTAATTACCACCTTAATCAGCCACAGAACCCGTGTAATTAATATGTGTTTCGGGTTTAAAGGGATGAGGTGGCAACCCTACCATCGCCACCAGCCTGAACCGGTGATACAAGGCAGGATGGATCTACTCTGGTTTGGCTCTTCTAAACCCTTCACATATGATTGCCATATGACAAATGTGTATCACCCTGATGTTTAGGCAGGGTTGATAGTAAATTTACCTGCCAGGTATAGTTGCCTTGGCCAATTGATAGGAAATCAATTGATTCCACCCTAATTCTGGAATTGCTGCACTTCTCTCTTCTGTCACTAGATGGCCGCGTGTCTGGTGGCATTAGATAATATAAGGACATTGCAAGGACATTAGGAATAGATGGGGTGTCTCAGCCATTGGGCAGGGATCTTCTTGGGTCCCTTGGCCTGCTGGGAGAGCCTATATATTTGGGTGAGGTCAGGTGATCTGGGTTCTGTGCCACCCGGACGGCTGTCTGGGTGGACGTGTGTTGTACTGCCCCGGGCTGCTACGCCGGAGCCTGAGGCCTATCCTGGGACATCTGGCTGCTAGGCTGTCTGAGGGCCTATCCACAAGCAAGAGAGCAGCGCAGGGTTGGGACTCCGGTTTGCAGTCCAACCAACAGTAACGGTTCTGCTGGCCGGAGAACCCATCGTGGTCGGAGGTAGAGTGGAAGCTGTCGCCACTAAGGGACCAACAACCTTATAACCACGGACCACAGTGAGTAGCTGAAGCAAGTACTGGAGCAGTATTCTCACCAACCGGGGACGGTGAAGAATCGGGAAACTTTGGCAGAGGTCAAACCAGGGACCCAACCAGTGGAGGAATGATGCTTGCAGAGCAGTCTTGTGTGCCAAGCCAGAGACCGAGCAGGCCAGTGGGTGACGCTTGAGGAGTATCTGTGAGTGCCAAGCTAGGGACCCAGCAGAGAGGCGGGGGTGACATTGGAGGAAGATACTACTATGAAGATTGGAAGAGTTCAGGAGATCCAGTGACGGTCTAGGTGATAGACTGGGAGCTCAGTTGAGTGAAGATCTAAAAAGGAGATTGTGGAGGAAGTGAAAGAGTACATTGTAACCTTTGCTAGAAACTGTTCAAGATTGTTGCCATAGGAGACAGCGTGTCTACACGTGCAGATGGGGTGTCCGGCTGGGTGCCTTTCCCTGCATGGCTGTCTACCTATAGAGTCTGATAATTAACATTGCAACAACTAAAGGGTGTCCTGGCCCCAGTGCTGGGACAAGGTCATCCAGTGCCCAGGGCAAAGATGCCAAACTGCGCCCCCTTTCCCTTAGGGTTAGGGTCAGGGTGCCCCCCCCCCCACCCCTGCAATAAACCATTGCGCCAGGGGCAGCCGCCCCTCCTGCCCACCCCTTGTCCCGGTCCTGCCTGGCCCTAACCCTCTCTCCCACAGTTTAGGAGAAAATAAATCTCTTTGCATTCAAGAAGTGTCTGGCGCCCATTAATCTACCTACATTGCACCCACCATGCCTTGTTACTCATTCTATACAGAAGGATGTTAGCTGTCCCTAAATCTGGAGGTCATCATTAGGCCTGGAGAGGCTCGGGACTTGGCTACAAATGATTAGGTCATCTTATATGTATAGTATCTCACAAAAGTGAGTACACCCCTCACATTTTTATAAATTGTTTCTTCTCTCTTTTCATGTGACAACACTGAAGAAATGACACTTGTCTACAATGTAAAGTAGTGAGTGTACAGCTTGTATAACAGTGTAAATTTGCCGTCCCCTCAAAATAACTCAACACACAGCCATTAATGTCTAAACCGCTGGCAACAAAAGTCAGTACACCCCTAAGTGAAAATGTCCAAATTGGGCCCAAAGTGTCAATATTTTGTGTGGCCGCCATTATTTTCCAGCACTGCCTTAACCCTCTTGGGCATGGAGGTCACCAGAGCTTCACAGGTTGTCACTGGAGTCCTCTTCCCCTCCTCCATGATGACATCACGGAGCTGGTGGATGTTGGAGACCTTGCGCTCCTCCACCTTCTGTGTGAAGATGTCCCACAGATGATCAATAGGGTTTAGGTCTGGAGACATGCTTGGCCAGTCCATCACCTTTACCCTCAGCTTCTTTAGCAAGGCAGTGGTGGTCTTGGAGGTGTGTTTGGGGTGGTTATCATGTTGGAATACTGCCCTGCGGCCCAGTCTCTGAAGGGAGGGGATCTGCTTCAGTATGTCACAGTACATGTTGGCATTCATGGTTCCCTCAATGATCTGTAGCCCCCCCAGTGCCGGCAGCACTCATGCAGCCCCAGACCATGACACTCCCACCACCATGCTTGACTGTAGACAAGACACACTTGTCTTTGTCCTCCTCACCTGGTTGCCCCCACACACGCCTGACACCATCTGACACCAAATACGTTTATCTTGGTCTCATCAGACCACAGGACATGGTTCCAGTAATCCATGTCCTTAGTCTGCTTGTTTTCAGCAAACTGTTTGCGGACTTTCTTGTGCATATTCTTTAGAAGAGGCTTCCTTCTGGGACGACAGCCATGCAGACCAATTTGATGCAGTGTGCGGCGTATGGTCTGAGCACTGACAGGCTGACCCCCCACCCCTACAACCTCTGCAGCAATGCTGGCAGCATTCATACGTCTATTTCCCAAAGACAACCTCTGGATATGATGCTGAGCACGTGACCGCAACTTCTTTTGTGGACCATGGCGAGGCCTGTTCTGAGGGGAACCTGTCCTGTTATACCGCTGTATGGTCTTGGCCACCGTGCTGCAGCTCAGTTTCAGGGTCTTGGCAATCTTCTTATAGCCTCGGGCATCTTTATGTAGAGCAACAATTCTTTTCTTAAGATCTTCAGAGAGTTCTTTGCCATGAGGTGCCATGTTGAACTTCCAGTATGAGAGAGTGAGAGCGATAACACCAAATTTACCACACCTGCTCCCCATTCACACATGAGACCTTGTAACACTAACGAGTCACATGACACCGGGGGGAGGGAAAATGGCTAATTGGGCCCAATGTGGACATTTTCACTTAGGGGGTGTACTGACTTTTGTTGCCAGCGGTTTAGACATTAATGGCTGTGTGTTGAGTTATTTTGAGGGGACAGCAAATTTACACTGTTATACAAGCTGTACACTCACTACTTTACATTGTAGACAAGTGTAATTTCTTCAGTGTTGTCACATGAAAAGAGAGAAGAAAAGATTTACAAAATGTGAGGGGTGTACTTACTTTTATGAGATACTGTGTGTGTGTATATATATATATATATATATATATATATATATATGTATGTATTACCTATTGGGGTTATTGTCAAGCCGAGGGAACCTTTGTAGCCTACCAACCCAGTCCATTGAGGTTCAATTCGAACTCCATGGTTGGTCACAGAGACATGTTTTATTTCACACTCACTCATATAAATGTCTTTTATCTTTGTCCTTTGTCTTTTTCATCAATCATTTGTAATAAATAAATGTTGTTATTTTTTAAAAAAAATAGAAAAATATGCCTGAAAAGTCCATAATGTTGTATGTAGGCACATCTATGCCTAGACTGATCTTTGAGCCAGAGGAAGAATGCCGAAAATGCTGTGTGCCTGGCTGTGTATGTTGTAACTGGGGCAAATAGGCCCAAATTACTAGCAGCTCCTGCGGCGCTACACTATGTAATAGTTTTGCTTTTATTGTCTACAGCGGTATTGCTTACCCGTGGAAAGAGGCAAACACCAGGACCTCCGATATATTACAAGTCATACAGTAAGTCATTCTTGATTATAGTGTAACCAACTGCTATTTTTTTTATTACATGAAATTGTCGCCTCCTATGATGTCATCATCAATCCTGCAAACTGCCAACAGTGTTCTCCGCAGCAATACCACCGCTTCGCTAATTGTAGAGAAGGTCTACCCCCTCTTCCTGTTTCTGGGTGACACCAGATCATTAACAGGAGCAGTGGTGCCACCCAGGGGTGCTTATTGCCACATCAAGCTACGATTGTATGCGCCTACGCACGCCTCGCTGGCATGTCTGACCGCAGAGCGATCGGAATTCTCGTCGGAAAAGGCTTGGATGGTTTTTCCGATGGAATTCCGCTCAAACTGTCTTGCCTACACAGGGTCACACCAAATTCCGACCGTTAAGAACGCGGTGACGTACATCAACTACGACGAGCCGCGAAAATGAAGTTCAATGCTTCCGAGCATGCGTCGAATTGTTTCTGAGCATGCGTCGGAATTTTCCACGTCTGAATTGCCACAGACGTTAGAAACTTTTTCCGTCGGAAAAATTGAGAACCTGCTCCCAATTTTTTTGCTGGCCGAAATTCCACCAGCAAAAGTCCGATGGAGCCTACACACGGTCGCATTTTCCGACGAAAAGCTCTCATCTGTCTTTTGCCAACCAAAATGCCGACGTGTGTACGCGGTAGACATGTGCACAACCAAAAAATTCTTTTTTTTTTCGTTTCGTTTTTGAAAAAAAATCTTTTTTTTTCGTTTCGTTTTTTTCATTTCCGTTGATTCGTAACAATTCGGACATTCATAAGTCGTCGGTGTTCGTAACGATTCTTACATTCGTAAGAGTTATTTTTTCGTTGATTCGTTTTTTCGTTAGTTTAATTTTCGGACGCATTCGTATTTATTCGTACATTCATAATTCATAATTTTATGTAATGTGTATGCTATTAGTACATTTTAATAATTTGTGAAACAAAAAAAAAAGTTACGAATCGAAAAAAAAAAAGTTACGAATCGAAAAAAAAGTTACGAATCGAAAAAAAAGTTACGAATGTACGAATTTTTTTGTTCAATAGAGACACAGAAAACTACAAATCGAAAAAAAAGTTACGAATCGAAAAAAAAAGTTACGAATGTACGAATTTTTTTGTTCAATAGAGACACAGAAAACTACAAATCGAAAAAAAAAAAAAAAAAAAAAGTTACGAATCGAAAAAAAAGTTACGAATGTACGAATTTTTTTGTTCAATAGAGACACAGAAAACTACAAATCGAAAAAAAAAAAAAAAGTTACGAACCAAAAAAAAAAAAGTTACGAATCGAAAAAAAAAGTTACGAATCGAAGAAAAAAAAGTTACGAATGTACGAATTTTTTTGTTCAATCCATTCAAAGTAAGTTTAGCAGCGCCATTGTAGGGACACGGAAAATTACCAATTCAAAAAAAAAAAATAAGTTACAAATGTACGAATTTTTTCGTTCGTTTTCGTTTTTCGGATTTTCTTCATTAGTACATTCGTTGTTTCTAATTTGTTTTTTTTTTTTCGGATTTTCATTGTTTTTCGGATTCGTACGATTCGAACGATTCGTTATTCGTACGAAAACGAAAATAACGAAAAAAGAAAAAACGAATTGCACATGTCTAGTACGCGGCATAACAGCACAACCTCCTCTCACTCCTGGCATGCGTTTGCTCTTCAGCCAGGGCAAGGACATGGAGGGGGGCAAGGGGGGGCACATGCCCTGGGCACAGTGATCTAATGTAAAGGGGTGGGGCGCACTGGATGCTTCTCTTGTTCCTCGCTTACAAGAGTGACTGCAGTGATACTCCTGGCAGAAGAAGCCGGGTCCCAATAGCTGCTGAAAGGAGGATTCTGCTCTCTCCTCCATCCTGAGGGTAGGAAAGGGTGGTGCTGAAACTAAAAACACCCACCTTAGTCTCAGTGCAGTGCCGCTGGGCAGAGAGAGCAGGCTGGCCTTCACGCCCAGACCTCCCCTCTCCGCCTCAGAACCCCCCTAGGAGCCCCTTAGCTGACTCCCTCCTTTAGCTTTGGTTTACACTTGTGGTAGCCCTCTGAAGAGTGATTTGCAGTGGGTATTTGACAGGTGCTGAGGGGGCATTGTGTTTCCCCCCTCACCACCTGCTTTAACCACTTGCTTACTGGGCACTTAAACCCCCCTCCTGTCCAGACCAATTTTCAGTTTTCAGCGCTGATGCACTTTGAATGACAATTGCGCGGTCATACAACGCTGTACACATATGACATTTTTATAATTTTTTTTCCCACAAATAGAGCTTTTTTTTTGGTGGTATTTGATCACCTCTGCGGTTTTTATTTTTTGTTAAAATTTTTTAAAAAGACTGAATTAAAAAAATATATATATTTTTTTTTATAAAATTTTGCAAACATGTAATTTTTCTCCTTCATTGATGTACGCTGATGAGGCTGCACTGATGGGCATCGATGGGCTGCACTGATGGGCACCGATGGGCTGCACTGATGGGCACCGATAAGGCGGCACTGGTGGGCACTGATAGGCAGCGCTGGTGGGCACTAATAGGCAGCGCTGGTGGGCACTGATAGGTGGCAATGAGAGGTGGCACTGATGGGTGGCACTGAAGGACATTGATAGGTGGCATTGGTGGGCACTGAGAAGTGGCATTAATAGGTGGCACTGATAGGTGGCACTGATGGGTGGCAGTGATGGGCACTGATGGGTGGCAGTGATGGGCACTGATAGGTTAAAATGAAAGACAGCACTGCTAGGTGGCACTGATGAGGCACTGATTGGCACTACTGGTGGGCAGTGATGTAAGTAACTGAGTTAAAATAAACTGAGTTACCTAACTCAGTTACTTTAGAGGGTAACTAGTAATCTAACTGATTACTTTTCCCCTCATGGTAACTCAGTTCCCATTACTTTGCCTTAGTTACCCCAATTACATCTACTGCCACTAGATGGCAGTAGTGTAATTCCGGTGTCCTGCCGAAAAAGTTCCCCCGCCGGATAAGGACCCCCCTGTACAGGCGCAGTACAAAGGACTACGGAGCTTCTGAAAATTGCCGAACCTAAACAGCTCTGAGTGAACTCTACACCGCGCAGGCGCAGTTAACATGTAATTGTACGAGGCGATGCCGCGCGCTCCTGATGCTCGTGCTACTCTGCAAGGGGCGTCTATCATGTAAGTAAGGGGCGGGTCTAGTATTACTGTAACCAAGGGGCGCATTTATTATTATTATATATCAAGCTCTGCCCATTAATTTAACATTCGCCCTCTTCTGTAGCCACCCGCCCCTTACACAATATAATAATAATAGACCCGCCCCTTACACGATATAATAATAATAGACCCGCCCCTTGCTTACACGCTATAACAGATCTGCCCCTTGGTTAGAGTAATAATAGAGCAGCCCCTTGGTTACACGATATACAATAATAATAAATGCGCCCCTTGGTTACAGTAATACTAGACCCGCCCCTTAGTTACACATATAGAATATTTAAAATAAAAGTCAGTTACTTTGCTGAGTAACTAATTACTTTTCCAATGTAGTAACTGAGTTACTAACGCAATTACTTTTTGGGAGAAGTAATTTGTAACTTAACTAATTACTTTTTTAAAGTAAGATGACCAACACTGCTGGTGGGCATTGATAGGTGGCACTTGTGGGCATTGATAGGTGGCACTTGTGGTTATTGATAGGTGGCACTCATGGGCATTGATAGGTGGCAGTGGTGGGCACTGAGAAGTGGAACTAATAGGTGGCACTGATAGGTGGCACGGATAGCTGGCAGTGATGGGCACTGATGGGTGGCAGTGATGGGCACTGATAGGTGGCAGTGATGGGCACTGATAGGTTAAAATGAAAGACAGCACTGCTAGGTGGCACTGATGAGGCACTGATTGGCACTACTGGTGGGCATTGATAGGTGGCACTGATAGGTGGCACTGATGGGTGGCAGTGATGGGCACTGATGGGTGGCAGTGATGGGCACTGATGGGTGGCAGTGATGGGCACTGATAGGTTAAAATGAAAGACAGCACTGCTAGGGGGCACTGATGAGGCATTGATTGGCACTACTGGTGGGCATTGATAGGTGGCAGTGGTGGGCATTGATAGGTGGCACTTGTGGTTATTGATAGGTGGCACTCATGGGCATTGATAGGTGGCAGTGGTGGTCACTGTGGGCAATGGCAGGTTGCACTTGCAGGCACAGAGGAGGAGGTAGATGTGCCTCCTTCCTCTTCGGGACCGATGTCCCTTGAGCATAAGCCGGTGATCGGCTTTTTTTTCTTCTCACGCAATCAGCTGTCATTGGCTGACAGCTGATCACATGGAAAGGGGCCGGGACTGGCTCCTTACTCAGATCGGTGATCGCCCGAGTCTCGGTGACGGCCTCCCGGAAATTCAGGTTCGCGCTGTGGCCGTCATTCGGCTATAGCGCGGACCTCAAGTGGTTAAAGGAGAAGTACAGCCAAAGCTCATCAAGTCGGCGAAATGTTTGTCAATAAAACAACGTAATACATACATTGTTTTTTTTAGGATAAACGGGGCTTTCTTTTTGTGAATATTGCCCGGCAACAATGATTTTTTTTTTTTCGCAAACCTTGAACAATTAAACATAATAAAACGAAACAAAAGGTACTTTTTCTTTTTTGTTAGTGGTGTCCATTTAAAAATAAATAGTGTTACTGCACATAAAAAGTGTGCATTTTATTCTGTATGTAGCCCCCTCCTCGGTAGGTCTCAGAATATAGTTTTTGGTCTTTCTGCTTACCAGGAAGATGGTCAGGTAAAACTTATGCCTCGTACACACGTACGGACTTTTGCCGGCGGACCTAAGTCCAGCGGACAATCCGCTGGACTTTCCGGCTAGGTCCGCTGGACTTTCCGAGGGTGTGGACTTGCCCACACACGCACGGACTTGTCCAGCGGATAATCCGCCGGCCAAAAGTCCGCGGACTTTTGAAAATGAACGGACTTGCCCACACACGGAGCAGTCCGTTCATTTTGAACGTAACTTCAGGTTACGTAGCTAGCGTAGGCAGTAAATGCCGCCGCGCTAGCTCCGCAAGCTGGCATGGATTTAAAGGGAATCCCCACGCCGAAAAAAACGGCGTGGGGGTTCCCCCCAAATCCATGTCAGACCCTCATCCGAGCACGCAGCCTGGCAGGCCAGGAAAGGGGTGGGGACGAACGAGCGCCCCCCCCCCTCCTGAGCCGTACCAGGCCGCGTGCCCTCAACATGGGGGGTGCCCTGGGGAAAGGGGGGCCGTGCGGCCCCCCCACCCCAAAGCACCTTGTCCCCATGTTGATGAGGACAAGGGCCTCTTCCCGACAACCCTGGCCGTTGGTTGTCGGGGTCTGCGGGCGGGGGCTTATCGGAATCTGGGAACCCCCTTTAATAAGGGGGCCCCCAGATCCCGGCCCCCCACCCTATGTGAATGAGTATGGGGTACGATGTACCCCTACCCATTCACCTAAGGTGTAAAATGTAAAGTAAAAAAAAAACACCCACACTTTTGAAAAAATAGTTTATTGCACTGCTCCGGGGGTCTTCTTCCGTCTTGGGGGTCTTCTCGCCGGACTCCCCCGCCATTTACCAAGCTCTTTTACCGAGCGAGGGGAGTCCGGCTACCTTCTTCGTCGTCGCCGCCGTCTGGGGGTCTCGATCCGCCTTCGGGGGTCTTCTTCCGTCTTGGGGGTCTTCTCGCCGGACTCCTCCCCTCTCTTCTGCTCTTTTACCTAGCTCTTTCACGAGGGGAGGTGTCCGGCTACCTTCTTCGTCGTCGCCGCCGTCGTCGTCTGGGGTCTCGATCCGCCTTCGGGGGTCTTCCGGGGGTCTCTTCTGTTCTTGCGGCGGTCGTCGTCTTCCGCGCCGCCGGCGCCGCCTTCTTCTTCTTCTTGTCCTTCTTGTTCTTGTTCTTCTTCTTCTTCCGATGTTGACCCGACGCTCTCTCTGCCCGGAATGCCTGTGCCGCTCTGAGCTCGGACTTATATAGGGACATGGGCGACAGGGTCACATGTTCATGTCACATGGTGACCCCGCCCCCCTTGCGATGTCACAGTCCCAGCATCCTCCGGGACTGTGACAACACAAGGGGGCGGGGTCACCATGTGACATGTGCATGTGACCCTGTCGCCCATGTCCCTATATAAGTCCGAGCTCAGAGCGGCACAGGCATTCCGGGCAGAGAGAGCGTCGGGTCAACATCGGAAGAAGAAGAAGAACAAGAAGGACAAGAAGAAGAAGAAGGCGGCGCCGGCGGCGCGGAAGACGACGACCGCCGCAAGAACAGAAGAGACCCCCGGAAGACCCCCGAAGGCGGATCGAGACCCCCAGACGACGACGGCGGCGACGACGAAGAAGGTAGCCGGACACCTCCCCTCGTGAAAGAGCTAGGTAAAAGAGCAGAAGAGAGGGGAGGAGTCCGGCGAGAAGACCCCCAAGACGGAAGAAGACCCCCGAAGGCGGATCGAGACCCCCAGACGGCGGCGACGACGAAGAAGGTAGCCGGACTCCCCTCGCTCGGTAAAAGAGCTTGGTAAATGGCGGGGGAGTCCGGCGAGAAGACCCCCAAGACGAAGAAGACCCCCGGAGCAGTGCAATAAACTATTTTTTTCAAAAGTGTGGGTGTTTTTTTTTTTACTTTACATTTTACACCTTAGGTGAATGGGTAGGGGTACATCGTACCCCATACTCATTCACATAGGGTGGGGGGCCGGTATCTGGGGGCCCCCTTATTAAAGGGGGTTCCCAGATTCCGATAAGCCCCCGCCCGCAGACCCCGACAACCAACGGCCAGGGTTGTCGGGAAGAGGCCCTTGTCCTCATCAACATGGGGACAAGGTGCTTTGGGGTGGGGGGGCGCACGGCCCCCCCTTTCCCCAGGGCACCCCCCCTGTTGAGGGCACGCGGCCTGGTACGGCTCAGGAGGGGGGGGGCGCTCGTTCGTCCCCACCCCTTTCCTGGCCTGCCAGGCTGCGTGCTCGGATGAGGGTCTGACATGGATTTGGGGGGAACCCTCACGCCGTTTTTTCGGCGTGGGGATTCCCTTTAAATCCATGCCAGGTCACGGAGCTGGCGCGGCGGCAGTAACTGCCTACGCTAGCTACGTAACCTGAAGTCACGTGCTAAATGAACGGACTTGCCGATGAGCGGCAAGTCCGTTCATTTCAAAAGTCCCGCGGACTTGCCCACTAACGGCGGGATTGTCCGCTGGACTTCCAAGTCCAGCGGATAATTTGAGAACAAAACCTGAAACTTTAGTCCGCCGTACTTTGGCGCCAAAAAGTCCGCCGGCGCCCACACACGAGGGGATTATCCTCTGGACTTCAGTCCAGAGGATAATCCCGCGGGATTGTCCCTTCGTGTGTACGCGGCCTTAGGGTGCGCTCTGCTTACCAGGGAGCGGGATCTATTGGTTAGGTCCAGGGGTCAAGTCCTGGGGAAAAAAGTGTGGGAACTCCCACCCAAGATCCACTCCCCCACCAAAAAAAATATGATACGCTCATATGCACGAACGCTTCAAAAGTGGTATTTTTCATCCAATTTTCGTATTGTGTATATGAAGCTTAACTGTTAGTACATAAAAAAAAAATCCTCAATAAACATAAATACGGTAATTCTCTGAATAATCAGCATTCATACAATTGTGCTTCCATGCAAATATGAACATCATGTTCTGATCTTTATTGGGGAATGTTATTTTGTATATAGAGTGTTTATGTGGTGAGTTTACACTTTTCATTGAACAGAGTTTGGATAACACAGGGTTAAACGGAAAGGTCATAAATGAACTGCACATTATCTGGACAGAATGCTTGGGGAGATAGTGATGTGTTCCTGCTTAGGAGATGTATGTTAGCTTGGGGGGGGCTGCAAACTCTGCAGGGGCTCCAACACACACTCGCTGCTATTCCAACCCTTCACATATTTCCACATAAACTTCCCTCCTGGCATTAAACTTTGCCAGGTATTGTGCTCAGCTTACCACCCCAAACTGGTGTTCCTCCCTCAGCTCACCTCTCTCCCTGCATGTCCTGTGAGCAGAATAGCTGTGCTCCTCCTCTGGGTTCTCTCATCATATGGCACTGAAGATGGAGGAGGGGGGATTCGGCAGGACACACAAAGCAAGTATGTAGGAGACTGGGGGGGGGGGGAGATGAGGAGACAGAAAATCAGGAGGGGCCGGCGGGGAGGAGCACATCACGAGAGGTCTGACTAAATACAATCTCTTAGCAGCAGGGACCTGATCTACCCGTCAGCTAGCTGTGATTGACAGGTAGATTGAAGCGGAAGCTGTCATGGGGCCCTCTACTGGCAATGCCTGAATGGTCAGGTGTGCGGCACTTACTATTGTGAGCTGTGTCAGCAGCTGCTGGTGTAGCACCTGCCACACAGCTCGCATACTTCAAAGTCTTGCAAGACACGGCTGCTAACGGGAACTGAGTTCCTGTTGTGGAAATAGTACAGGAACTCCGTTCCCATGCGTTCCCGCAGGACTTGAGCCCTGGTTAGGTCTGCTCATTGCACTCAGGTGAAAGGGAGGGGGTGGTATAAAAAGGTCATGACTGTGGGGGTTGTACACAGGGCGGGGACAAGGGGTGGACAGGAGGGGCAGCTGCCCTGGGCATTGTGGTATCAGGTGAGGTGCGGAGGCCCCACAAGGAGATTTGGGGCAGGGGGGGTTTGTGTTGGGTGGGGGAATTTGGGGGGCAGCCGGGGGTAAGGATTGTTCTAGGAGGGGAATGTGTGTGTGTGTGCGTGCTAGGAAAAGTGATTTGGGGGGGTAGTGTTGGGAGGGGGATAAGTGAAAAGGATTTGTGATAGAAGAGGTGATATGGTAGATAGAGAGGGGAGGGTATTTGAGCTGGGAGGGGACATTTTTTTTGGGGGGGGGGGGGGGAATTGTGCTAGTAGGGATGATTGAAGGGTATTTGCACTGGGAGGGGAAATTTGGGGGGGGGGGGTGTGCAAGGAGGGGGATTTGGAGTGGGGGTGGGGATGTGTACTTGGAGGGGAAACTTGAGGAGTATAGGATTTGTGTCAGGTGGAGTATTTTTTTTTTTTGGGGGGGGGGGGGGGGGGGGGGCGTTCGGGACAAAGAGGAATTGAGCTGGAAGTGGGGATGGGGGGGCAAAGATTGGGGTGGGGTGGATTTGTCCTGGGAGGAGGGGGAATTATGCTTAGGTATAAAGCATGCAGATTAGAGCTCAATTTTGTTTGGGGGGGGGGGTGATTTTTCCTAACACATCATACTCATACATCTTGGGGGGGGGGCAATGTCCCGGCACTGGTTGTACATATCACAATGGTCAAAGTAAAGTGTATTAGGTGGAGGTGGGACAGACTTCCGTGAACAGATGGTTTTTCAGGGATCGCCTGAAGGCAGAGTTCTGGTACAGACTGGGGTAAAGAGTTTCACAGGATGGGTGAGGCTTGGTACAGATTGGAGTAGGGAGTTCCAGTGGATGGAAGAGACTTGGGAGAAGTCCTGGAGGTGAGCATGGGAGGAAGTGACGAGGGAGCTAACGACAAGGAGATCTTGGTAGGAGTGGAGATGATGGCTTGGGTGATATATGGTGACAAGATTGGTGATGTAGCTGGGCGGAAAGTTGTGGATAGCTTTGTATGTTGTAGTTACTATTTTGATTTTCTTTTTTTAAATGCAGTTTTGTAAGAAAAGTAGAAAATGCTTTTCCAAATATACATTACAGCAAGGGTTGCAAACTAGAGACTTCTTTTTAAAAAAAAAATCTGCAATGAAAGAATAAAATCAAGCCTTCAATCATCCCAAGGTAAAGAAAACAAGGTAGTCAATATAGCTAAAGCCAGAGAGAACTCCGGCCATGATAAAACATGGGTGAAAGTACCTGGAACAAAACGCTAGCATACAAAGCAATGGCTTGCGATTCCCTACTAGCAACATATCTGAAAGCTGTACTGATAAAAACAACAACAAGATAGTTGGAGTAAAGAGAAAAAATGTAGAGAAAGAGAGAAAAGAAAAGAAGGACTAAGAGCAGAAACGGGGAATGGAGAGAGACGGCAGCAGAGGATAGGTGAGGGGCACTGGGAGGCATAGGAGGAAGGACGCGAGACATCTTAAGCAGGAGTTTCAAAGCAAGTCCAAGGGTCCCAGAGTATTTGGGATTTTATATGTTGGGCTAGTGAAAGCCAGTCAAGAGCTTGGCAGAGAGGGATGGTGGCCAGTGGAGGGTTAGGCAGAGAGGGGTGGAGGCCAGTGTAGAGATTGGCAGAGAGGGGTGGAAGCAGGCCCGGATTTACTCCCTTTGCCACCCCAAGGCCGGGTCCTTCAATGCCGCCCCCCCCCCCCCCCACACACACACGCACCACCATTCTCGTCCTTTATCGATGACTGCTACAATAGATCAGTTAAAAACATCTCTACACACGAGAACACTGAAAATAACTGGCTTTAATTGTACAGACTGAAAAAAGGAGTGTGTAATGTACAAAATGCAGGGGACAGGAGTATGTAATCTATAGAATGCAGGGGACAGGAGTATGTAATCTATAGAATGCAGGGGACAGGAGTATGTAATCTATAGAATGCAGGGGACAGGAGTATGTAATCTATAGAATGCAGGGGACAGGAGTATGTAATCTATAGAATGCAGGGGACAGGAGTATGTAATCTATAGAATGCAGGGGGCAGCTCCATATATTCCTTTAATCCCATCCCGACTCCATCCGCCACCCCGATCCAATCCTGGCTCCATTCATCCCCGATACCATCCCAAATCCATCCATCGACCGATCCCATCCCGGCTCAATCCATCCCACGTCCATTTACCATCCTAATCCTATCCCAGCTCCAACCATCCCCCGATCCCATTCCGGCTCCATCCTTCCCTTGATCTCATCCCATCTCTACCTTTCTTATCCCCCCCTTCATCCCATCCCAGCTCCATACTTCTTGTCCCCCCCCCTCATCCCATCTCCATCTTTCTTGTCCCCCTCATCCCATCTCCACCTTTCTTGTCCCCCCCTTCATCCCATCCCAGCTCCATACTGCTTGTCCCCCTCATCCCATCTCCACCTTTCTTTGCCCCCCCCCCCCCCTTCATCCCATCCCAGCTCCATACTGCTTGTCCCCCTCATCCCATCTCCACCTTTCTTGCCCCCCCCCCCTTCATCCCATCCCAGCTCCATACTGCTTGTCCCCCCCTCATCCCATCTCCACCTTTCTTGTCCGCCCCCTCATCCCATCTCCACCTTTCTTGCCCCCCCCCCCCCCCTTCATCCATCCCAGCTCCATACTGCTTGTCCCCCTCATCCCATCTCCACCTTTCTTGCCCCCCCCCTTCATCCCATCCCAGCTCCATACTGCTTGTCCCCCTCATCCCATCTCCACCTTTCTTGCCCCCCCCCCCCTTCATCCCATCCCAGCTCCATACTGCTTGTCCCCCCCTCATCCCATCTCCACCTTTTTTTGTCCCCCCCTTCATCCCATCCCAGCTCCATACTTCTTGTCCCCCCCTCATCCCATCCCAGCTCCATACTTCTTGTCCGCCCCCTCATCCCATCTCCACCTTTCTTGCCCCCCCCCCCCTTCATCCCATCTCAGCTCCATCCTTCTTGTCCCCCCCCTCATCCCATCTCAGCTCCATCCTTCTTGTCCCCCCCCTCATCCCATCCCATCTCCACCTTTCTTGTCCCCCCCTTCATCCCATCTTCCTCCTTCTTGTGCACCCTCATCCCATAACATCCCCCTCCTCCCCCATGCCTCCCTCCTCTGCAAGTCACACAGAAGTTTTTAACAGACCTGGCAGAAGAGAGCACATTCAGCTGCATATGAGCGGGGGAGGTGCTGCTGGCGGGACTCGGGACAGTGGACTCAGGCTGAGCGGAGAGAGGACATTCAGAGTAGGAGGGGGGGGGGGGGGTCTGCTGTTGGTGCTGGCCGGGGGCACACTGGCAGGACTGTCGGGAGTGAGTCTATGGCTAAAGTCCTACCTCAGGTCAGCCGCGTTTTCGTGGCAGAGCGGTGTGCAGCTCCCTGCCTCCTCCTCTGTGTACAGGAAAACATAGGAGGAGGAGGGGCTGGTTCAGTGCACTCTGCTCTGTCCTGTGTGCCCGGGAATGATGCTGGTTGCTATAAAATGTGTTATTTGCGGCGTGCGGGGGGGGGCGGCATCCGCAAAAGAAGGATTACACATATTACTCTAAGGATACATAACAAATACTGGCGCATGTAATCACATCTTCATGACTCAATGAGATCTGATAGACCTTAGAGAAGCACATACAGGGAACCAAATAATTTCAGACCACTTCTCTATCTCCATGCAGGGCCGCCCCTGCACCCCTGCCGCCCCGAGGCCTGGCCTCGGTGGCCTTGTGGGAAATCCGGCCCTGGGTGGAAGCCAGTGTAGGGTTTGACAGAAGGAGGTGGAGGCCAGTGTAGGGATTGACAGAGAGGGGTGGTGGCCAGTGGAGGGATTGGCAGAGAGGAGTGGTGGCCAGTGAAGGGATTGGCAGAGAGGGGTGGTAGCAAGTAGAAGGATTGGGAGAGAGGGATTGGGGCCAGTGGAGGGATTGGCACAGAGGAGTGGTAGCCAGTGGAAGAATTGGGAGACAGGGATTGGGGCCAGTGGAGAGATTGGCAGAGAGTGGTGGTCAGTGAAGGGATTGGCAGGGAGGGGTGGTGGCCAGTGGAAGGATTGACAGAGAGGGGTGGTTGTCAGTGGAGGGATTTTCAGAGAGGAGTGGGGGCCAGTGAAGGGATTGGCACAGAGGGGTGGGGGTCAGTGAAGGGATTGGCACAGAGGGGTGGGGGTCAGTGAAGGGATTGGCAGAGATGAGTGGTGGCCATTGAAGGGATTGGCAGAGAGGAGTGGTGGCCAGTGAAGGGATTGGCAGAGAGGAGTGGTGGCCAGTGAAGGGATTGGCAGAGAGGGGTGGTGGCCAGTGGAAGGATTGACAGAGAGGGCTGGTTTCCAGTTGAGGGATTGGCTGAGAGGGGTAAAGGCCAGTGGAGGGATTGGCAGAGAGGGGTGGTAGCCAGTGGAAGGATTGGCAGAGAGGGGTGGAGGAGTGGAGGGATTGGCAGAGAGTGGTGGGGGCCAGTGAAGGGATTAGCAGAGAGTGGTGAAGGCCAGTGGAGGGATTGGCAGAGAGGGGTGAAGGCCAGTGGAGGGGTTGGCAGAGAGGGGTGGAGGCCAGTGGAGGGATTGGCAGAGAGGGGTGGAGGCCAGTGGAGGGATTGGCAGAGAGGGGTGAAGGCCAGTGGAGGGGTTGGCAGAGAGGGGTGGAGGCCAGTGGAGGAATTGGCAGAGAGGGTGGAGGCCAGTGGAGGGATTGGCAGAGAGGGGTGGAGGCCAGTGGAGGGATTGGCAGAGAGGGGTGGAGGCCAGCGGAGGGGTTGGCAGAGAGGGGTGGTAGCCAGTGAAGGGATTGGCAGAGAGTGGTGGCAGCCACAGATCGGTTGGTAGGATGGATGAGTCTGGCGACAGTATTTGTTTTAGACTGAAGTGGGGGGGGGGTAGACTTTGTAGAGGTCAGCCAGTAGTGAGAAGGGAGTTTATTTGTAAAATTAGTTTTACAAATTAATTATTATCTGTAAAATTAACATTTTTTTTTTTCAAATACTGAAAGAAAAATACATAAACATCAGTTTTTACCTGTTGAACGTTCTAAGAAAAAAAAAAAATCTTCTAAATTGAATTCTGACCATCCACAAATAAATGTGTCATGTGACTGCGATACAGGAAGGGAGGCTCTGTTTGAGTGGATCCTATAGGAATTTCACCGCCATAAATCTACCACTGAGATGGTGGAATTGGCATTCACTGGAGTAAGACGAGAATTCTCCAAGCCGCTACAGTCCAGTTGTGATGTTTCTAAGCCCAATGAAAACACATGGAGAAGGTCACACATGAGACATCCAACCTGCTTGGTCAACCATACAACCAATCGTGTGCATTCCAGCAACCCCAACATTGTACTGGGATGGTAATTGTTGTATTGTGAGTTGGTGATTTACTACAACTCTACGATTTAAGCCTTCGGAAACCCAACAACTCTATGGTGATGCCAAACCCTCCTAGAAGTGAGGAGGGTTCTCATAGACTGGTCAGTCTTTTCACACATTCTTGATCATCTGTTGACCCCGCAGGGCTAGAATAGAAATGGAACTACCTACCGTTACAATTTCCTGCCCATCACTCCACGATTACTGGTGCAACTAAACAAGCTGGTCTCAATGGCGCAATTGGGTTTTCACATAACTGAGGGGGTGGACTGGCAACTCATGGGGCCCCCGGGCAATAGGAGATTATGGGGCCCCCAGGCAATCAGAGATTATGGGGCCACACACATGGGCGTCCGCAGGTAGAGGCAAGGGGGGGCAAGTGCCCCCCCCTGGAATCTGGGATCGGATCAGGAGTTTGTTCCTCACTCTGTCTTTATCCTAGCGCTGGCGGCCGGCCCTGTCCTCACTCAGAATGAAAACGGGTCTTGCCAGCTGCTGGCCATCATGGACATCCTACTGGCATGCAAGGTGCCGTATTGAGCATTACACACACCACTGGGACATAGGGGCACTTGAGGGACTGCAGACAGGGCTATAGGGGGTCCCTCTCTCTGACCCCCATCACCCCTCTCTGTCACCCCCTCTCTCTCTGTCACCCCTCTGTTTTTTTCACCCCCTCTCTCTGCCACCCCACCCCCCTCTGTCTTTCTCTGTCACACTCCTCTCTCTCTGTTACCCCCCTATGTCTCTCTCTGTCACCCCCTCTGTCTCTTTCTGTGACCCCCTTTCTCTCTGTCACCCCCCTATGTCTCTCTCTGTCACCCCCTGTCTCTTTCTGTCACCCCCTCTCTCTGTCACCCCCTTTCTCTCTGACACCCCCCTCTGTCTCTCTCTGTCATCCCCTCAGACTCTTTCTGTCACCCCCTATGTGTCTTTCCGTTACCCCTCACTCTGTCACCTCCCGCTCTCTCTGTCACCCCCACATGTATGCAGTCTCTTTGAGTCTCTTGTGTCATGTCCCCAGTCTCTTATAGTCTCTTGAGCCATGTATGCAGTTTATGACAGTCTCTTGGGCCATGTATACTGTCTCTGGTCATCTCTTGTGCCATGTCTGCAGTCTCTTACAGTCTCTTGAGCCATGTATGCAGTCTCTGACAGTCTCTTGGGCCATGTATGCAGTCTCAGACAGTCTCTTTGACCATGTCTCTCCTGTACTACGTTTGCAGTCTCTGACACTTTGTCGAAAAGGGTCAGAGCATGGGTGACCTTAAAATTATGCCCCCCCCCTGAAAAAAGTTCTGCGGACGCCCATGGCCACACAGTATACACACACAGTATACAATCACACAGTATACACAGACATGTTTCTATTGGCTGAGAAGGTACTGGAGAGGTGGGGCAGCTATAATCTTGGGATTTTTTAGACCAAAAGGATGCCGGTAAGGGACATTTCAGAAACAGATGTAAATAAAACACAGATTTTTACATACTGTCCCTGGTTTCACTGAGGCTGGCAACCCTGATGGGGCCCCCTAGTGGCCCGGGGCCCTCGGGAAGTGCCCGAGTGGCCGAATGGTCAGTCCGCCCCTGTGAGTTTATTAGCTTTGGATATAATATTTGCTAAGCAATCCAAATTCTTTTTCATAATTTTCTTTCTGCAGCTAGCGCATCTACTGGAAGGACGATACAAGGACACTGTGGAGGAGTACTATGTGGTGGATTGTCGCTATCCATATGAGTATGCCGGGGGGCATATCAAGGTATGTTATCTCTAACGTAACTTTAGGAATAATTCAAGCAATGACTATATTATACTAATGCCCCGTACACACATGGTCGGATTTTCCGACGGAAAATTTTCGATGGGAGCTTTTTGTCGGAGATTCTGACCGTGTGTAGGCTCCATCGGACATTTCCACCGGAATTTCCGACACGCAAAATTTGAAATCTGGATCTCAAATTTTCCCGACAACAAAAGCCATTGTCGGGAATTCCGATCGTGTGTACACAATTCCGACGCACAAAGTTCTACGTGTGCTCGGAATCAAGCAGAAGAGCCGCACTAGCTATTGAACTTCAATTTTCCCGGCTCGTCGTACGCCACCGCGTTCTTGACGTTCAGAATTTCCGACAACATTGTGTGACCGTGTGTATGCATGACAAGTTTGAGCCAACATCCGTGGGAAAAAAATCCCATGGTTATGTTGTTCCAGCCTGGACCAGTGTAACTATGTATATACCATATCTGGTTGATGCCACAGGAAGCTGGAAATAACTGTGTAGACACCACTACTACACTAAATCAAAATAAACTGGTATGATAAAATCGTTCGCGCTCCTACTATTCCACACCACCACTGCGTACAAAGAAAAATTACTTAAAACACCTATGTGTATAAAAATAAACTAAGCAGCTACTTAAATAGATAAATAATGTAAAGTGATTTTAAATGAATAAAACAGTAGCGCTAATAATCACAGTGTCTGTGAATAAACTAAATATTTAGTTTATTCACAGACACTGTGATTATTAGCGCTACTGTTTTATTCATTTAAAATCACTTTACATTATTTATCTATTTAAGTAGCTGCTTAGTTTATTTTTATACACATAGGTGTTTTAAGTAATTTTTCTTTTATTCATTTAAAATCACTTCACACCACTACTACACTGCTACTCTGGTGATCTCCACTAGTTTAAGGGTCCAGCACCGGGCAGCCTCACTCCTGCTTACTGAACACGCGGGATCGACCGCGTGGCACCAGTCAAAAGTTGCTTTGCATTTTATGAATAAACGAAAAACATTCTCTGATTGGACGAGGTGGAGTGGTGGGACAGTGATGTCCTACAATCAACAAAAGCATTCTCTGAATGGAACTGGTGCCAAGCAGCTGAACTCCTGTGCTCACAATGCATCAGGCCAGCTGCCCAACATGGAATCCAGAAGCAAGTGGACAGAGGCGGCTGTCTAATTAGGCAAATTAGGCGATCGCCTAAGGCCTCGCACTCCTAGGGGCCTCACGACCGCCTAATTCGCCTGATGTGTGTGTTACAGTTGAAGGGAATATCATGCAATTTATACAGTTAATTTCTATTGCTTTAATTATTTTTCCCATTTTGGGCATGAGATGGGCCTCGTGTCTACGATTTGCCTAAGGCCTCACAAAGCCTAGAGCCGCCTCTGCAAGTGGAGATCACTGTAGTATCGGTGTAGTAGATGTTTCTGCTTCATTGGTTTTCAGCTTCCAGGGGCATTGGTCGGGTATGGTATATACGTCACTACTTTGGACCAAACTGGATCTACAGTATGCAACTATGTATAATATAGCCATACCTGGAATTCTTCTTTCAATATATTGTAATTCTGGAATTTGCAGTGGGGTATATATATATATATATTAGGGCTGTTACTGATTAAAATTTTCGTGTTCGATTAATCAAAATTTTTTTTATCGATTAATCGACTAATTTTGATTAATTATAACGCACATATAGATCCAACTACTTTTAGCTGATCTCCTTGCATTGCAGTTCTGCATTAGTCAGTGGTAAATGTGGTATACACTATATTCAATCACCCGGCACTAGTTAGTTTCCACAATCCATGACTTAACTTCACAGTTCACACAAATACGTTTGAAATTCAAACTGTAGCACTGAGGTAAGTCATTTTTTTTCCACAGTAGCGTGACAATCCCTCCTCCTCCGGTCTAACTAATCACTCTCACCTTATGGCATGGACCCCTGTGCAAACAGGTGGTCATGCAAGCGGGTATCAAAAGGGTATAACACGGACCATAAACTTCTCTCGCGTCTCCTTAGATCTCAGCAAGGACGCAGGTCATGGGTAGAAAGAAAAGATCTAAGTGCTCACCGCTTAAGTATAATGCCCCGTACACACGGTCGGAAAATCCGACCACAAAATCCATCGGATTTTTTCCGACGGATTTTGTCCGACACTGGTGTTGCATACACACGGTCAAACAAAGTTGTCGGAAAATCCGATCATTCTGAACGTGGTGACGTTTGTTGCCTACGACAGGACTACGTAGAGGCTAGTAGCCAATAGCTTTGGTCTTGTAATGTGATCTGAGCATGCGGGGCACTTTGTCCGTCGGTATTCGGTACACACGATCGCAAAAGTCCGATAGGACTTTGTTGTCGGAAAATTTGAGAGCAGGAGATAAAACTGTGTCCGTCGGAAAATCCGACGGAAAAAGTCCGATGGAGCCTACACACGGTCGGAATTTCCGACAACATTGCCCGATAGGACATTTTCCGTCGGAAAATCCAACCGTGTGTACGGGGCATTAGATTTAATTTTTGTGTTCAAACACAAACTACTCACTAAAAGATGATAAAAACACAGCATGTAAAGCCGACAATCGCGTTAGTTTCCGTAGGGCAGCAGCGGGTGACGTCATGCGTAGCTCCTCCACCGAATGTGTATTGGTTGGGTATGTTCGGCCGATCTCTAGTCCTCAGGTTGTTCAGTTTTACAGTTTATCTGGGAATCCCATGCTCCCCCTATCCAAGTTCATCTTTCTCAATTAAAAAACAAAAAAAAAAGAGAAACCTTTAGGGGAAATAAGCCCAAATTAACCAGCGGCTCCTTAGGGGGTTTGCTCCAAGGCCAGTGGCGGCTGGTGCTCAAATTTTTTGGGGGTGGCGCAAAACAAACAGCCTCACTGTGCCCCAAACGCTGCCACTGTGCCCATTAAATGCTGCCACTGTGCCCATCTAACGCCTGCCACTGTGCCCATCTAACGCTGCCTCTGTGCCCATCTAACGCTGCCACTGTGCCCATCTAACGCTGCCACTGTGCCCATTAAATGCTGCCACTGTGCCCATCAAACTCTGCTGCCACTGTGCCCATCTCACGCTGCCACTGTGCCCATTAATGGCTGCCACTGTGCCCGTCAAACGCTGCCACTGTGCCCATCAAACGCTGCCACTGTGCCCATTAAATGCTGCTACTGTGCCCATTAAATGCTGCCACTGTGCCCATTAAATTGCTGCCACTGTGCCCATCAAACGCTGCCACTGTGCCCATTAAATGCTGCTACTGTGCCCATTAAATGCTGCCACTGTGCCCATCTAACGCTGCCACTGTGCCCATCTAACGCTGCCACTGTGCCCATCTAACGCTGCCACTGTGCCCATCTAACGCTGTCACTGTGCCCCAAGTGCTGCCATTGTGCCTTCAAATGCTGCCACTGTGCCCATTAAATGCTGCCACTGTGCCCATATAACGCTGCCACTGTGCCCATCTAACGCTGCCACCGTGCCCCAAGTGCTGCCACTGTGCCCATCTAACACTGCCACTGTGCCCATCTAACGCTGTCACTGTGCCCATTAAATGCTGCCAATGTGCCGGCACTTACCTTGTCAGGCGGCGAGCGGTGGCTCCTCATCGACCCGACATCTTCTCCCGAGCTCCTCCTGTCTTCTGCAGTGATTGGACGCCTAGGCGTCCAATCACTGCGCCTGTGACTTCAGCCAATCAGGGGACCGGTAACACAGACCGGCAACCTGATTGGCTGAGAGGCGGGTTTGTGTTAGGGAAGCGATGTATTCGCTTCTCTAACACAATACTGTATAATCAGCGAACGCACAGCATTGCGCCCGCTGTTTACACTTATGGAAGCCTATTAGAGCCCACCGCTCTAATCAGGTCCCCTATTAGAGCTTTACAGCTCTAATAGGGCGCTTCCAAAAACACACCCCCCCCACTGTAATTCAGATGCCCGGCGCCCGACACAGGGGCCGGACACCTGAATAGGGGGCGGCAGCGCAATGCATGAATCTATCTATTGGTGATAGAGCGGTGCAGGAGAGGGGGGGCGGCGCTCCTGCGCCCTCTATGCACGCACCGCCACTGCTACATGTGTAACCAAAATAGAAACTTCTACATACACATAACCGTGAAAGGGCTCAGACACTACACTGTTTGCTTTCAGCAAACCTCAATGCTACCAATGTATACAAACTACGGCAGTCTGGACAGAGGTCAATGGGGTCCGGATTCCAATCCAAAGGATATTGAACCAAAAGTTCCATTGAGCTCTATTATTCAACTATCCCTGGTTGTTTGGTATAATTATCACTGTTACGACCTTAGTACTAGTACCAGTCAAATGTTAGTATTGTTACCGGTAACATGTTGTTTTCTCATGCAGGGAGCCTGGAATTTATATAAAGAAGAACTTCTAGCAGAATATTTTCTGAAGAGACCGTCTCCTCCTGAGAGTCGAGTGCTGATATTCCATTGTGAATTCTCCTCGGAGAGAGCTCCAAAACTGTACGTACAACGAAATCTAGCTTCAACTTTCTGCATATACAACAGGGGGCGTATCTACAAGGGTCGCAATTGTGACCGGGCCTCATGCTCCAGGGGGGCCCATGTGGCTCCCCTGCACACCTGGACAGGAGGGGCGGCGGATGCAGCGGCATATAGAGGAACTGATGCCCTCCATTTTCCTCTTGCAGCCGCTGAAATCAGGCTTCTCCTCCTCTCCCTCCCGCAGGCATTGAACAGCTGCAGGAGGAAAAATGGAGGGGATCGGTTCCCCTATTTGCAGCCGTTGCCTCTCCTGTCCAGGTCCTGCTGCTCCTAAGCCCATGTGTGCCCCCCCCCCCCCCCCGCCACAGCACTGCCGGATTCCCCCCTCCCAGATGGAGAGTGGGGAAGCGGGTGGTAAATATGTAATTTACCAGCCTCTTCCTTTTCTGAATGGACAGTGATTGGTACTGATCACTGACTATGTCAATTCATAACTGAAGCATTGTAAGGGCCTCTGCCCTACAACCCTGGCCGGTGGTTGTGGGGTCTGCGGGCGGGGGGGGGGCTTATCAGGATATGGAAGCCCCCTTTAGCAATGCCCATAGAATGCCACCCCCCCCCCCCCCCCCCCCCCCGATTGAATGAGTATGGGGTACGTAGCACCCCTACTCATTCACCCCCAAAATAATGTGTAGTGTAAAAAATAAAAATAAGTGTCCCCTGGTGTAGATCCATCATCAATCACGACCCCGCCCCTTCGTTATTTAACCACTTCAGCCCCGGACCATTTGGCTGGCCAAAGACCAGAGCACTTTTTGCTATTCGGCACTGCGTAGCTTTAACTGACAGTTGCGCGGTCGTGCCACGTGGCTCCCAAAGAAAACTGACGTCCTTTTTTTTTTTTTTTTTTTTTTTTTTTCCCACAAATAGAGCTTTATTTTGGTGGTATTTTGATCACCTCTGCGGTTTTTTTTTTTGCACTATAAACAAAAGAAAGCGACAATTTTGAAAAAAAAAAATGCATTATTTTTTACCTTTTGCTATAATAAATATCCCCCAAAAATATATAAAAAAAATTATTTTTTCCCTTAGTTTAGGCCGATACGTATTCTTCTACATATTTTTGGTAAAAAAAATCGCAATAAGCGTTTATTGATTTGGTTTGCGCAAAAGTTATAGCATCTACAAAAAATAGGGGATAGTTTTGTGGCATTTTAAATTTTTTTTTTTTACTAGTACTGGCGGCGATCTGCGATTTTTATCGGGACTGCAACATTTTTTACACCATTGTCATTTATACAGCAATCAGTGCTATACAAATGCATTGATTCCTGTGTGAATGACACTGGCAGTGAATGGGGTTAACCACTAGGGGGCAGTGTAGGGGTTAAGTGTGTCCTAGGAGTGATTCTAACTGTGGGAGGGAGGGTCTACATGTGACACATCACTGATCACCGCTCCCGATTACAGGGAGCTGTGATCAGTGTCCTGTCATTAGGCAGAACGGGGAAATGCTTGTTTACATTAGCATTTCCCGTTCTTCAGCTCCATGAGACGATTGCGGGTATCCCCGCAGACATTGAGTCCATGGGACCCGCGATCACACTCACGGAGCTCGCGGCGGTCACGCGACCACACGGCGGCAAATTCAAAGGGGTGTACAGGTATGCCCATTTGCGCAGCCGTGCCATTCTGCCGACGTATATGTACATGCGGCGGTCGGCAAGCGGTTAAGAACCGGCAGATGTCGGTTTACGGTGAAATTCGGTACGAGGCGACTTTTTTTGGGTAAGCAGTGGCGACGGGCATTGTGATTGAAGTTGGATCTACAATGGGGAACATTTATTCTTATTTTTTAAATGAAAGACTTGTCAAAAACGGTGTAATATTTTTTTTTACACTACATGTTTTTTGGGGGATTATTGAGTTGGGGTACAGTGTACCCCATACTTATTCACATGGGGGGGGGCTTGTTAAAGGAAGCTTCCAGATTCTGATAAGCCCCCCACCTGCAGACCCCCACAACCACCAGTCATGGTTGTGGGGAAGAGGCTCTTGTGGCCTGGTATTATTCAGGAGGTGGAGGCGCTCGCTCGTCCCCTCCCTTTCCTGACATGGCAGGCTGCATGCCCGGATAAGGGTCTGGTATGGATTTTTAGGGGGAGCCCACGCCATTTAAAAAAAAAAATTGAAATTGGCGTGGGGGTTTCCTTCAAAATCCATACCAGACCTTAAGGGACTGCTATGGGATGCATTTTTTTCTTTCAGCTGCCAGCGGGATGACTCATCGGTTGTCGAGGCTCCTTAACAACCATGTTGTTTAGTGGTTGTTAAGGACGCGGGCGGCCACCCGCTCCTTAACAATGCCTATTCTTTTAATGTTAATAAACATGGTGCCGCCAGGCGTTGATCTGCATGTTTTCACAACTAAAATACCACATGACTTCATAAAATAACTCATTCGGTATTTTAGTAGAGTTTTTTTTTTTTTTTTTTTTTTTTTTTTTTTTTTTACTGAATGCCCAAAAACTTTTTGAAAAACGCTGTGCGGTATCTTACCGCATGCTCGGATGGAATGGAGCACAAAATGAGTTAAAATAAAAAATTATACAGTGCCTTGGAAAAGTATTCATACCCCTTGACATTTTCTGCATTTTGTCATGTTACAACCAAAAACGCAAATGTATTTGTAGCAAGGTCCCAGGCCTCCTTCGGTCTAATGAGAACCTCCAGGGCCAGAGATAGCCGTCATCCTTCTGTATATGGTGGGTTGTGAGGCATGGTGGGTGCAAGGTAGTTAAAGTCATTGGGCCCCAGACATTTCTTGAACGCAAAAGAGATTTCTATTTCTCTTAATAGAACTTTGGGAGAGATGGTTAGGGCCAGGACACGCTTAGGTAGTTGCAAAATTAATTGGCAGACTCTGAGACTTTAATAGGACAGCCATGCAGGGAAAGGCATCCAGCATGACGCCATATCAACCGCTAACAGTTCCTAACACAAACTGTTTTTTCACTTCCACTACAATCACTTCTTGTAGTTCTTCAGCCCACTGAGCTCCCAGTCTCTCACTAGACTACATGAATCCCTTGAGCTCCTCCAATCTTCATGGTGGTATCTTCCTCAAGCGTCACCCCCGCTTCTCTGCTGGGTCCCTAGCTTGGCATCCAAGATACTTCTCAAGCTTCACCCCGCTGGCCTGCTCGGTCCCTGGCTTGACACACAAGGCTGCTCTGCAAGGGTCACCTCCACTGGTTGGGTCCCTGGCTTCATACCCACTGAAGTTTCCCAATTCTTCACCGTCCCCGGTTGGTGAGAATACTGCGCCGGTACTTGCTTCAGTTACTCACTGTGGTCCCCGGTAATAAGGTGATTGGTCACTTAATTGGCGACAACTTTCCCTCTACCTCCGTCCACGACAGGTTCTCCGGCCAGCAGAACAGTCACTTCTGGTTTGACTGCAAGCCGCAGTCCCAACCCTGCGCTGCTCTCTTGCTTCTGGATAGGCCCTCAGACAGCCTAGCAGCCAGATGTGGATAGGCCCAATCTCTGGCCTAGCAGCCCGGGCAGTACAACACATGTCCACCCAGACAGACATCCAGGTGGCACAGAACAGCGATCACCTGACTCCACCCGACCAAGGAATTTAAGAAAACACCTGCCCATTGGCGGAGATACCCCATATACCCATAACACTATCCTTGCAGTGCCCTTCTCATATCTAGTACCACCAGGTAGAAGAGAAAAAGGCAGTAAGCTCAAACTTAGGGAGAAATCGATTGATCTCTAATGCCGCGTACACACGAGCAGGCTTTTCAACTGACTAGGTCCGACGGTCTTTCCGACGGACTTTCGACGCACTTTTCGATTGAACAGACTTGGCCACACACAATCACACTAAATTCTGACTGATTCGAACGTGATGACGTACGACCGGACTAGAATAAGGAAGTTTGTAGCCAGTAGCCAATAGCTGCCCTAGCGTTGTTGTTTGTCCGTTGGACTAGCACACAGACAAGCGTTTTTTTTCGATAGGAACTGGGTCCAGCGGAGTTCCCACGGGAAAATGTAAGACATGTTCTATTTCTAAAGTCTGTCAGATTTTTCGACAGCAAAAGTCCGATGGAGCCCACACACGATCGAATTGTCAGACGGATTCGTTCCGTTGGACTTTTGCTGTCGAAAAGTCCTCTCCTGTGTACGCGGCATAACAATTAGCCAAGATGACTATTCCTGGCAAGTACATTTTTAAGGAGAAACCCTGCCTAAACTCCAGGGTGCTATATCTTTTATTGTGATTTTTTGTGATTTTTGGGACACTTTTCAGATATTCATTTGTAAAAAGTTTTTAAAACGATTTATAATTTTTCTTCCATTTTTACAATTATGTGCCACTTTGTGTTGGTCTATCACATAAAATCACAATAAAATACATTTATGTTTTTGGTTGTAAAAGGACAAAATGTGGAAAATGTCAAGGGTTATGGATGCTTTTTCAAGGCACTGTATAGTCATATGGTAGTCTAAGGCAGGCCATAGATGAAGCAACTTTCTTTCCTACAACCAAGAAAATCGCTTGATTCCCCTATCAACACTGTCGGTGTTGATGGGGGAATCCCTCCCATGGAGCTGTTGTGTTCGCCCGGCAGAAGGGGGCGGCAGGGAGCCACTGGCAATAATCGCATGTAAAACTCTGATACTGTATGCTGGTTTTACCCAAGTCAATCCAAGGATCAACTTGGATACAATCAGCCTGTCCATACATGGTTCGAATCTTGGCTGGTCGAGCAGGATCGAAATTCGGCTGCTGAATCAGACAAATTTCAATCCATCTTTGGTCAGCATAATGCATTTATTACTTTTGGTTTTATATCCCACTAAATTTAATTCCTTCTGTTCTCATTTAAGGTGCCGTATATTAAGAAATCTGGACAGGAAGGAGAACATATATCCCCGTTTACATTACCCTGAACTCTACTTGCTGAAGGGAGGATATAAGGAGTTTTATGAAAACTTCACGGTATGTATTCCTGTGAAAGGTGGAATGTCTGAAAAATTATTAATTGATGAGTCAACATAAGAATAGGAGTGCTGAGAGTAAATAGAGTAAGTGATATGGTATTTCAGTGTAAAGCAAGCATTAGGATGGTAATATATTGCAGATAATCCCTGTGACGGATCCTGTACTCAAGGTGTCCACCGTAAATACTTCCTAAGTCCTGGAACATGAGTCCAATGGATCTGGTTATAGGAACCCCCAAGAATTAGACAACACTAGTTCTTGGAGTACATCAGGAATACTTTATTTGACATGTCACACACATATATATAGCCAGATGACTAAAAGCTAACCTAATTAGCATGAGCTAATTATCTTAATCATTGACCCAGACTAGTTGACTGAGAGAAGACTTTTCAGGGTAGGACTTCAAGGCTCCTAGCTCATTTGAATGACTATTCAACAGACATTACCATAAACATTAACACAGGGCTAATTAGCACAACAACATTGTGTGGAATACTCCTTACAAGCCAGACCAGCCTCATCTACATTACACAAGGCAACAGACAGGCTGGCTGGAGTAGAATCTGACAGTGTGTGTCCCATAATGCATGGGACAAGACACATTATATATACATATATATCCAGTCTATGTGTCTTGGCCAGCATGGACCTAAATCCAAGTAAAACCAAGCTCACTGGTCCCCAGGCATACAGCTCACAAAGAGCACCGTTCCCCCAAATGCCAGGGCCTGTAATCACAAGGCAATAGGCTCGCATTCAGTCCCCTCCAACAGCCTCTGTCCCGGCTAGGTCTGTCACAATCCCAAAGCCCCCAAGGAGCTGATTGGCGTGATGGTTCCTCTGTTCTGCCACGACTCCTTAAACTGCTGAGTCCCCACTGACACACCTGGTTATAGACTGAAGGCAGCTCACACCTGTGCAACTTACAGCCCTTGCATACAGCCATTTAGTGGGTTGGTGTACATGTTCCTAACAAAGGGGTACCCCTGGAGGTGATTGCATAGTACTTGGGGGCACTTCTGTAGGTGGTGCACATGTAGTTATCCCCTTAGGACTGCACACAAAAGATGACTGATGGGCTGTTATGTAAGGGCAGACTCTGTTGGTAATAACTGTAGGCAGTGAGAAATTAGGCTAGGTTGTCTCATTCACCACTCCAGGTATACAACTGATGCAGACCCATATGCTTAAGGCTCGATAATCCCAGGAGGCTTAGTTCTCACGGTCAGGTCCTCACGATCAGATCCATACTGGCTTAGGCACATATGGCAGGTCCTCCAGCTCTCTTACCAGGACACAGCGACATTTAATGGCTCAGCTTCTGTTGTAGACAAACATGGCTCCAAAATCTGCAAGGCTCTAGCCCAGTTCTCAAGAACTGTGTCTGCATACAGTCCTCAGTGGCTCCGGCTCAGCTTTCACTAGTTCTCTTTCTCTCTTTCTTTTAGGGCATACCCAGACAGCACAGGTCTGCACTCTTTATTTCCCAGGGCGGCACTGTCCAGATCTCTGGTAATTTGCCCAGGAAACATTCTGTCTGCTCCTCCCCAGTGGTGCAGGGAATCCTGAGTATTAAAGTCTGCACCTCCCTCCATTGATTTGTATTGTGCAGCGCCCTTTTTTTTTTTTTTTTTTTTTTTTTTTTAAACGTTTTTATTGCCAAATATACAAGTTATAGACAGTTGTACAGTATATCTCAGGAAACATGTATCATCATCACAGTACCATCACAAGGATCGTTTTGTTATCTGTTGTATGTTTCCTCAAAAATAAAAGGACAGTCATATATTCAGCATTTTTTTTGAAAAGGAAAACAAATATAAGAAGAACATTGAAAACCCCAACTGAACCATAGGAAAACAAATCTCATATAAAAATATTTCCCTATTGAATAATAGTCCCCGGTGCATTTCAACCGACGGTGCAGCGCCCTTTTTAGGACTACAGTTCCCAGAATCCATTGCACTGCATAGCAAGTTCTCTCACTACCTGATTGGCTCAAGCACACTGTTGCCAGGAGGGAGAGATGGAGCAGGAATGTGCGGGGGAGAGCTGCTCTGACACAGTGCAGTGGCAGTAGGGAAGCTAGGGGTGAGGGGTACACAGCCTGCTATGCTCACACAGCAGGGAAGCTAGGGGTGAGGGCCAGGTACACAGCCTGCTCTGCTCACACAGCAGGGAAGCTAGGGGTGAGGGGTACACACCCTGCTCTGCTCACACAGCAGGGAAGCTAGGAGTAAGTGGTACACAGCCTGCTCTGTTTACACAGCAGGGAAACTAGGGGTGAGGGGGTACACAGCCTGCTCTGCTCACACAGCAGGGAAACTAGGGGTGAGGGGTACACAGCCTGCTCTGCTCACACAGCAGGAAAGCTAGGGGTAAGGTGTACACAGCCTGCTCTGCTCACACAACAGAGAAGCTAGGGGTGAGGGGGTACACAGCCTGCTTTGCTCACACAGCAGGGAAACTAGGGGTGAGGGGTACACAGCCTGCTCTGCTCACACAGCAGGAAAGCTAGGGGTGAGGGGTACACAGCCTGCTCTGCTCTCACAGCAGGGAAGCTAGGGGTGAGGGGTACACAGCCTGCTCTGCTCACACAGCAGGGAAGCTAGGGGTGAGGGGTACACAGCCTGCTCTGCTCACACAACAGAGAAGCTAGGGGTAAGGGATACACAGCCTGCTCTGCTCACACAACAGAGAAGCTAGGGGTAAGGGATACACAGCCTGCTCTGCTCACACAGCAGGGAAGCTAGGGGTGAGGGGTACACAGCCTGCTCTGCTCACACAACAGGGAAGCTAGGGATGAGAGGTACACAACCTGCTCTGCTCACACAGCAGGGAAGCTAGGGGTGAGGGGAACACAGCATGCTCTGCTCACACAGCAGGGAAGCTAGGGGTAAGGAGTACACAGCCTGCTCTGCTCACACAGTAGGGAAGCTAGGGATGAGAGGTACACAACCTGCTCTTCTCACACAGCAGGGAAGCTAGGGGTAAGGGGTACACAGCCTGCTCTGCTCACACAGTAGGGAAGCTAGGGGTGAGAGGTACACAGCATGCTCTGCTCACACAGCAGGGTAGCTAGGGGTAAGGAGTACAGAGCCTGCTCTGCTCACACAGCAGGGAAGCTAGGGGTGAGAGGAACACAGCCTGCTCTGCTCACACAGCAGGGAAGCTAGGGGTAAGGAGTACACAGCCTGCTCTGCTCACACAGTAGGGAAGCTAGGGGTGAGAGGTACACAACCTGCTCTTCTCACACAGCACGGAAGCTAGGGGTAAGGAGCACACAGCCTGCTCTGCTCACACAGTAGGGAAGCTAGGGGTGAGTGGTACACAGGCTGCTCTGCTCACACAGCAGGAAAGCTAGGGGTAAGGAGTACACAGCCTGCTCTGCTCACACAGTAGGGAAGCTAGGGATGAGAGGTACACAACCTGCTCTTCTCACACAGCAGGGAAGCTAGGGGTAAGGGGTACACAGCCTGCTCTGCTCACACAGTAGGGAAGCTAGAGGTGAGAGGTACACAGCATGCTCTGCTCACACAGCAGGGAAGCTAGGGGTAAGGAGCACACAGCCTGCTCTGCTCACACAGTAGGGAAGCTAGGGGTGAGTGGTACACAGGCTGCTCTGCTCACACAGCAGGAAAGCTAGGGGTAAGGAGTACACAGCCTGCTCTGCTCACACAGTAGGGAAGCTAGGGATGAGAGGTACACAACCTGCTCTTCTCACACAGCAGGGAAGCTAGGGGTAAGGGGTACACAGCCTGCTCTGCTCACACAGTAGGGAAGCTAGAGGTGAGAGGTGCACAGCCTGCTCTGCTCACACAGTAGGGAAGCTAGGGATGAGAGGTACACAACCTGCTCTTCTCACACAGCAGGGAAGCTAGGGGTAAGGGGTACACAGCCTGCTCTGCTCACACAGTAGGGAAGCTAGAGGTGAGAGGTACACAGCCTGCTCTGCTCACACAGTAGGGAAGCTAGGGATGAGAGGTACACAACCTGCTCTTCTCACACAGCAGGGTAGCTAGGGGTAAGGAGTACACAGCCTGCTCTGCTCACACAGCAGGGAAGCTAGGGGTGAGAGGAACACAGCATGCTCTGCTCACACAGCAGGGAAGCTCGGGCAAGAGGCTGCAGCGCATACACAGCCTCTCTATAACACAGAAGTAGTAGGCAGAAAAAAGGGAGAATGGGCACAGGAACATTCAGCCTGCTCCTCTGGCCAACCAAGAAAAACAACAAGGTGGAGGGGGAGAAGCCTGAGCACTCCTCAGTCCATCGGCACCCATCTATACTATGCATGGATATAACTAATTGCCTTAATGCTTATGAATAAGGCTCTGCACCAGTTATCACATTCCACAGTTCTAGCTCCAACTTCTTCCAGTTCTGGTTAGTTCTGTTTTGCTGGGAAACTGTTGTTGGTGAAGGCACCTTCCAGACAGTTGCTAGCTAAGGTGCCATCCTGACAGTTACTTTTAGTAACAACCACAATGCAAAATGATCCAGGTATCCAGAGATGCTGACAGTTGATGTTGTGTATGGGGCTGCGTAGCCACAGGCTCGTCAGGGTACCCATGTTGACCCGTGTCCACAGCCAAACGTGCCTACAATGGGCACGTGAGCATTAGAACTGGACCACGGAGCAATGGTTTCACGTGTTAACTTGGCCTCCAAATTCTCCAGCTCTCAATCCAATTGAGCATCTGTGGGATATGCTGGAAAAACAAGTCCGATGCCTGGAGGCCCCACCTCACAACTTATAGGACTTAAAGGAAATGCTACTAATGGCTTGGTGCCAGATACCATAGCATACCTTCTGAGGTCTAGTGGAGTCAATGCCTCGATGGGTTAAAGTGTGTGGCTCTAATGTTATGGCTTATTAGTGTATGCTCACCTTGAATTTCTTGAAGTTCCTGATAAGTTTATTTTAACCATCTTCTTTTCTCACTTTCATATTCACTTTTTTTCAGGATCTTTGTGAGCCCCAAGGTTATGTGAACATGCTTCACAGTGACTTCACAGATCAACTGAAGAAATACCATAAAAATAAGAAGCCCCCCTCAGGAAAAAGGGTGCGCAAGGAGCTCTTCAAACCACCCAACTCCAACACAGGCTTCAGTCCTGTAACCACACAAAGTTTATTAAAACTCTGAATCAATAAACGTTTGTCCATAAAACAACACCAAGCCTACAAGAATATTTGAGGAACTTTATTAAAACCTCACTCCAAAAAACAAAAAAAAAAACCCAACCTGAGAATCCGAGCCATACAGTGAAAATCCAGACAACCTTTTTTGGGGATTCTGGCTATCAAGAAGAGATGAGTAGTCTCCACCATTGGAGAAAGAAGTGTCCACCTTTAGAGGAAGAGGTGTCCACCATTGGAGTACGAAATGTCCACCATTGGAGGACGAGGTCTCCACCATTGGAGGACGATATCTCCACCACAGGAGGAAGAAGTGTCCACCACAGGAGGAAGAAGTGTCCACCACAGGAGAAATAAGTGTCCACCACAGGAGGAAGGATTGTCCACCATTGGAGGAGGAAGGAGTGTCCACCATTGGAGGAGGAAGTGTCCACTATTGGAGGAAGACATCTCCACCAATGGAGGAAGAAATGTCCACCACTGGAGGAAGAAGTGTCCAACGCTGGAGGAAGTGTCCATCACAGGAAGAAGAAATGTCCACCACAGGTGTAAGAAATCTCCACCACTGGAGAAAGAAGTTTTCACCATAGGAGGAAGAAGTGTCCACCATTGGAGGAAGAAGCATCCGCCACTGGAGGAAGAACTCTTCACCACTGGAGAAAGAAGTTTTCACCATAGGAGGAAGAAATCTTGACCACTGGAGGAAGAAGTGTGCACCACTGGAGGAAGAAGCGTCCGCCACTGGAGGAAGAAATCTTGACCACTGGAGGAAGAAGTCTTCACCGTTGGAGGAAGAAGCGTCCACCATAGGAGGAAGAAATCTTGACCACTGGAGTAAGAAGTCTTCACCGTTGGAGGAAGAAGTGTCCGCCACTGGAGGAAGAAATCTTGACCACTGGAGGAAGAAGTCTTCACCGTTGGAGGAAGAAGTCTCCACCACTGGAGGATGCAGACAAGAGTACTCTACAGGGGTCCTAGGATGTTCCTGCTTTATCTGAAGCAAAATTAAAAAAATATGAGGGATGGAGTGCCTTTAGAAAACCTAGAGACAATTTGGTACCTATATTGCATAGAAAGGTCATTGGGGTGGGGGCTAGAGCAGCGCTCATTTTCTGTATTTTCTACTTCTGAGTAGTGGTGGGTTGTAAAATGATTCCATGAAATGAACTTCCTCTCATCCCCTTCCCACAATTGCAGATTTTTTAAATTTTTTGTTATTGCCTCTTTCTAAATTCCCTTCCAAGCGAGGATTGTTTAAGGTTGGCCACCCACTGCCTCCAGGGATGTCCAGGATGCAGTGTTGCAGCGCAGAATCTCACGCATGCGCAGACATTGCATGGGTCATTGCCACATCCCAAACAGCTGGCAGAAACCCCTGAGATCCTGCACATGTGCATACAGTACATATATAGAACCAGGCAGAAACCCGCAGCCATAGTTACATAGTTAGTAAGGTTGAATAAAGACATCAGTCCATCCAGTTCAACCTGAGTGAGTCTCCACAATTGTCCCTATCCCTATACATTGCATACTCATATTGGTCCCTACCCTCAAGGAGCCCCCAATCCAAGGTCCCCATTCATATACTAGGGCCAATTTTGGACAAAAGCCAATTAACCATGTCTGCACATGCATGAGATCTCCTTTAAACTGGTGTTTCAAGATGGCGGCACAGAAGTGTTGCAAGGGGAACCCTCAGCTGCAATGAAGACGACGTTCACCTCCACAGAGGTGTTCCTCTCACCCCTAGCTTCCCTGCTGTGTGAGCAGAGCAGGCTGTGTACCTCTCACCCCTAGCTTACCTACTGTGTGAACAGAGCAGGCTGTGTACCTCTTACCCCTAGCTTCCCTGCTGTGTGAGCAGAGCGGGCTGTGTACCCCTCACCCATAGCTTCCAGAGCAGCTCTGTGTTAATCCCCCATGCTTTCCTGCTCCATCTCTGAATCGGATTTTGTCCGACACTGGTTTTGCATACACACGGTCGGACAAAGTTGTCGGAAAATCCGATCATTCTGAACGCGGTGACGTTCGTTGCGTACGACGGGACTACGTAGGGGCTAGTAGCCAATAGCTTTGGTCTTGTAATGTGATCTGAGCATGCGTGGCACTTTGTCTGTCGGAATTCGTTACACACGATCAGAAAAAAAGTCCGATAGGACTTTGTTGTCGGAAAAATTTGAGAGCAGGATCTCAAACTTTTTCCGTCGGAAATTCCGATGGAAAAAGTCCAATGGAGCGCACACACAGTCGGAATCTCCGACAACATGGTCCAATAGGACATTTTCCATCGGAAAATCCGACCGTGTGTACGGGGCATAAGTGTATATTGCGCAAAGGTTATAGCGTCTACAAATTGAGGGATATATACTGGAATTTTTTTTTTTATTATTTTTTTATTCTGGTAATGGTGGCGATCAGCATCTTATAGTGGGACTGCGATATTGGTGTAGGCAGAGTCAGAGGCGGAGGCGGAGTCAGAGGTGATTGACTGATTGGTGAGGTGATTGACTCTAGCTTTCAGATGGCATCTGCATCCAAGGCTTTTTTTTTTACTTTACAGGTTTTAGCAATTACATTAGATATGTTTAATACTGATTTATATTAAGTGTTTTTGTGACTTTCTTAGTGAATGTAATCATCCAGCCTACTATATCCCCCCTCCCCCATAGTATTTTGCATTAGGAGAACATGGAGGAGGGAGAGAGGGAGGAGAATGTAATTTACCACTGTGTATACGCCCACATTTGTGACTCTATAGTCATGTGGGCTGCACAGATACAAAAAAAGGAGGAAATGAAGAGCTTTAGAAAGGAACTGAAATGTGAGCATGCTCAGTAGAGGACACCAGCTGGTTTTACGCAATCTTAGCCTGCAATGGGGACACAGAGAAGAAGGGAGGGACAGTAGTAGTGGCAGAATCAACCAGGTATATTTAACTCTACCCAAAAAATGCTTTAGTGACTTTCGGACACTCTACATTTACCATGTAATGAGTGTTTTTCATAGTCTGGGTGTGATGACATTTTAAGGTCGCACTCACATGGCCACTCCAGTCCCTTTCTCATTTGTGAGCAGATTATGGGAGAACAGCTTCCACACTGTAATCTGAGTTTCCCGTTACAAGGGACTACGTGTCCCATACTGCGATGCTGGTAGCCAGTAAGGGGCGTGAACTGATCATGTGTATGGGCATGGCAGGAGGCAGCAAATTTGTATCCTGAATTCTAAATGGGGAGAATGGAGGCTGCCGTGGGGAGAGATTCCCCGCAGCAGGCAGGATGGAGAGCAGGGGGAAGGAAAGACCAGGAGAACGAATGACTGGAAAGGTTATGTTACAACTTTGTGTGGCAGTCTTCCGGATCGTTCGATGAACTTCTCTGTGCTGAGGATATTGTCATTATACAGCCCGCACTGCACAACTAGACAGGGAGAGGAGGTGAGTGCGTTGGGGAGACCAGAGAAGGGGGGGGCAGAGGAGCGGAGGAGGGCGTTGGCTGAAGAAGAAGGGGCAGGAACAGGAGTGGCAGCTGGGCCGGCTTTTACAGGTACATACCGATCCCTGCATTTTCCTCCTGCAGCAGCTGAATGCTAGTGGAAGGTAGAGGAGGAGAAGCAGCCTTTCAGCTGCTGCGGGAGGATCAGTACCAGCTGCGGCGCCCCTCTCAAGGCCGTGTCCCACAATGCCTGCTTCCCCTCCTGTGAACAGGAGTGGCAGCTGGGTCGGCGTTTTTCCAGGTGCATACCGATCCCAGTATTTTCCTCTTGCAGCAACTGAGTGCTAGCGGAAGGTAGAGGAAAAGAAGCGGCCTTTCAGCTGCTGCGGGAGGATCAGTACCAGCTGCGGCGCCCCTCTCAATGCCGTGCCCCGCAATGCCTGCTTCCCCGCCTGCGAACAGGAATGGCAGCTGGGTCGGCTTTTACAGGTACAAATACCGACCCCTGTATTTTCCTCCTGCACAGCTGAGTGCTAGCGAAAGGTAGAGGAGGAGAAGTGGCCTTTTAGCTGCTGCAGGAGGATCAGTACCAGCTGAGGCGCCCCTCTCAATGCCGTGCCCCGCAATGCCTGCTTCCCCGCCTGCGAACAGGAGTGGCAGCTGGGTCGGCTTTTGCAAGTACATACCGATCCCCGTATTTTCCTCCTGCTGCAGCTGAATGCTAGCGGAAGGTAGAGGAGGAGAAGCAGCCTTTCAGCTGCTGTGGGAGGATCAGTACCAGCTGTGGTGCCCCTCTCAATGCCGTGACCCGCAATGCTTGCTCCCCCCCCCTAGTTTCGGCCCTGCTGCAAATTTCCCCTGATTTATAGGGACTGTCCCTGATTTGGAACAAAGTCCCCCTGTCCCTCTTTCCTCCTCATTTTGGTCTGATCTATATAGCTGTATATAAAATGTACTTTTTATCTTTCAAAAAGTGTTTCCCGGAGCTAAACCTTTCATTTTAATTTCTAAATTGCTGCATTTTGTACATTTTAAAAGCCAATAAAAAGAAATAGTAGTGGTGAAAAAAGCACTTGTGGGTTTAACTAATGATGTTTTTTGTATAATTCTCCTTTAAGGGGGCGTGGTAGGGGGCGTGTCCTATGTCTACATACTTTTGCTAATAGGCTTACTGGTTCCCATCGCAAAAAGCAGGGAGGTGTGCTGGTAGGTTAATTGGCTCCTGTCTATAACTGGGCTCGGTATGTGTACCTATGTGGGATGGGAACCTTAGATTGTGAGCTCCTTGGGGGCAGGGACTGATGTCACCATACAATATGAAAAAGCTCTGTGTCAACTGTCTGCACTATATAAATGCCTGCAATAAAATAAATAAACGTGCCCATTACTGGCTGGTTGATTCTGACTCCACTACCTGGCTCCATGTGTAATGCAAATATGCCACTCATGTGGTCTGTAGAAACTACACTGGGAATGACAGAAGCTGGGGCAGATAAAGGATGTTGAAAAAAAACGTTTGATGACAGTCAGAGATGGTCTGGAATTTTTCAATCAAGATTACATATATTTGCAAAGTTGAGCAGACTGAGAAGATGAAGGGCAGCCTGCATGATAACGCAGTCTCAGGGGGTGTCTATCACAGCCTGGGCTCAGGGGAGATGGTTTAGTTCCATGCCAATTTTCTTATATAATCAAGTAAACTGACCACGGTTTATCATGGCTACTGAGCCCTGACACTGTGGTCAGTTTACGTGCCTCCTTCATCTGCTCTCTCCCCTCTGTCCTCCTCTCCACCCCTCCCTCCCTGCCTGTACACAGTGTCCGTTTCCGCCCCTCCCCTCCTGCTGCTAAAATTACTTTTACATTATCATATAATCCTCATAATGATAGGTGCCCCTGTGTGTGCTTCATATAAAAAAAATAATGCCCTTCTATACATTTTTTCAGAGCGCCGCTCAGCGCTCACGTGACCGGCCGCCTCTCTCCTCCTCCCCTCTCCTCCTCCTGGCTGGTCTCATCAGACCACCTTAAATGCACCTTGAAGATTCTGAGGCCACATGGAAAAGGTGTTAAAGTCAGATGTGATTAAAATTAGGGGTTAATATTAAGGTTAGGGGTTAATTTTAGGGGTCAATATTAGGGTTAAGGGTCAATATTAGGGTTAGGGGTAATATTAGGGGTGATTATTAGGGGTTAATATTAGGGTTAGGACTTAATATTAGGGTTAGGAGTTAGTATTAAGGTTAGAGGCCAGTATTAGAATTAGGGGTTAATATTAGGGTCAGGATTAGGGGTTATTATTAGGGTTAGGGGTCAATATTAGAATTAGGGGTTATTATTAGGGTTAGGGTCCATATTAGGGTTAGGGGTCAGTATTGGGGTTTAATATTAGGGTTAAGGGTCAATATTAGGGTTAGGGGCTAGGATTAGGGATTAATATTAGGGTAAGGGGTCAATGTTGGGATTTAGAGTTAGGATTAGGGGTTAGTTAGGGTTAGGGATTAATATTAGGGTTAGGGATTAATATTAAGGTTAAGAGTCAATATTAGGGTTAGAGGTCAGTATTAGAACTAGGGGTTAATATTAGGGTTAGAGGTCAGTATTAGGGGTCAGTATTAGGGTTAATGGTTAATGTTAGGGTATAGGGTTTGGATTAGGGTTAATATTAGGGTTAGGTTCAACATCAGGGTTAGGATTAGGGGTTAATATTATGGCTAGAATTAGGGGTTAATATTAGGGTCAGGGGTCAATAATAGGGTTAGGGGGTCAGTATTAGGATTAGAGGTTAATTTTAGGGTTAGGATTAGGGGTAATATTAGGGTTAGGAGTTAATATTAGGGTTAAAGCAGAGTTCCACCCAAAAATGGAACTTCCGCTTTAAGGCTGCTTTCACACTGGGGCGGTTTGCAAGCGCTATTGCGCTAAAAATAGTGCCTGCAAACCGACCTGAAACAGCTGCTGCTGTGTCTCCAGTGTGAAAGCCCTGAGGGCTTTCACACTGGAGCGGTGCGCTAGCAGGACGGTAAAAAAAAAAAAGTCCTGCTAGCAGCATCTTTGGAGCGGTGAAGGAGCCGTGTATTCACCGCTCCTATACCGCTCCTACCCATTGAAATCAATGGGACACCGCGGGGATACCGCCGGCAAAGCGCCGCTGCAGCGGCGCATTGCGGAGGTTTTTAACCCTTTTTGCGGCCACTAGCGGGGGTTAAAACCACCCCCGCTAGCGGCCGCATACCGCGGCTAAAACGATGGTAAAGCAGCGCTAAATATAGCGCTGCTTTACCGTCGCCGCCCGCACCGCCCCAGTGTGAAGCCGGCCTAAGGGAGGTGACCCCCTGACATGCCACATTTCGCATTTCATTTTTTGGGGGGGGGGAGCCGGGCACCCACAGTTACAATGCCGGCGTTGCCAAGTGGAGGGGTAGACAAGCTGGGCTTCATTCCCCCGCATCGCTGGACCCTGGGACAGGTAAGTATCCGATTATTAAAAGTCAGCAGCTGCCGTATTTGTAGCTGCTGACTTTGAATTTTTATTCTAAGCAGAACTGCGCTTTAGGGATAGGATTAGGGGTTAATATTATGGTTAGGAGTCAATATTAGGGTTAGAGGTTAATACTACTAGGGTTATGATTATGGTTCGGGCCAATATTAGGGGTTAATATGAGGGTTAGGGTTTGGGGTTAATATCAGGGTTTTCTTCTTTTTTTTTCATTTATGTATTTTTAATAAATCATTGCATTTGAGCAGAAAAGCACTCAAAAACACGTGACAAAATGCGCTAAAACGCTCAAAAACATCCAAATCAAGCATTTTCATACATTTATATGGAACAAAAAAACTTTACAAAACACACTAATCCGCCCAATTTGAGCTACAAAAAAAGTGAGAGCTTTTGGTCGGACCGTGCGTATGCTCCATCGGACTTTTGCTGGCGGGAATTCCCGCCAGCAAAAGATTGAGAGCAGGTTCTCTATTTTTCAGTCGGAAAAAGTTCTGGTCGGAAATTCCGACGCGCCAAATTCCGACGCACAAAATTCGGACGCATGCTTGAAAACAATTTGACGCATGCTCAGAAGCATTGAACTTCATTTTCTCGGCTAGTCGTAGTGTTGTACGTCACCGCGTTCTTGACGTTCAGAAAACTTTTGCGTGACCGTGTGTATGCAAGCCAAGCTTGAGCGGAATTCTCTGATCCTGTGTACGGGGCATAAGTCTTAAAGTGGGTAAATAATATGATCTTGGCATCCATGGATACACTTTATTATAACAAGCTGTTATGATTTCACATTGAATGAGGGAAGTCAGTGAGGTCCCCTCACACCTCATTCTCCTCACAGAGCTGTACTGCACACTTCCCGCCAATAGCGGGCGCGCGCACCCAGCACCCTGTGAAGGTCACGTCGCCCTCGTCCCAATACGTGCGCTACGTGCACTACGTGCCCTAGCGGCCGGGAGGAGGCGGGGCTAACAGGCCAGAAGCTCGAAGCTCGGGCGGCCATATTTTTCCTCCTCCAGCGATTTGGAGATTGGAGCTTAAAGCTAGAAAATGCTGAGGTGTGAATGGGGCCTGAGACGGACGCGGTTCTGCAAGGGCTGCGGCTTGTTGAGAGAAACCTTTCATCATGAACCAAGTAATGTTCTAGCAAAAAATAAAGATTTTAAACAAAGGTCAGAAAAAGGCTTATGCCCCGTACACACGATCGGAAATTCCGCCAGCAAAAGTCCGATGAGAGCTTTTGGTCGGACCGTGTGTATGCTCCATCGGACTTTTGCTGGTGGAATTCCCGCCAGCAAAAGATTGAGAGCATGTTCTCTATTTTTCAGTCGGAAAAAGTTCTGGTCGGAAATTCCGATCGTCTGTGGCAATTCCGACGCGCAACATTCCGACGCATGCTTGGAAACAATTCGACGAATGCTCAGAAGCATTGAACTTCATTTTCTCTGCTCGTCGTAGTGTTGTACATCACCGCGTTCTTGACGTTCAGAAAACTTTTGCGTGACCGTGTGTATGCAAGCCAAGCTTGAGTGGAATTCTCTGATCCTGTGTACGGGGCATAAGTCTTAAAGTGGGTAAATAATATGATCTTGGCATCCATGGATACACTTTATTATAACAAGCTGTTATGATTTCACATTGAATGAGGGAAGTCAGTGAGGTCCCCTCACACCTCATTCTCCTCACAGAGCTGTACTGCACACTTCCCGCCAATAGCGGGCGCGCGCACCCAGCACCCTGTGAAGGTCACGTCGCCCTCGTCCCAATACGTGCGCTACGTGCACTACGTGCCCTAGCGGCCGGGAGGAGGCGGGGCTAACAGGCCAGAAGCTCGAAGCTCGGGCGGCCATATTTTTCCTCCTCCAGCGATTTGGAGATTGGAGCTTAAAGCTAGAAAATGCTGAGGTGTGAATGGGGCCTGAGACGGACGCGGTTCTGCAAGGGCTGCGGCTTGTTGAGAGAAACCTTTCATCATGAACCAAGTAATGTTCTAGCAAAAAATAAAGATTTTAAACAAAGGTCAGAAAAAGGCTTATGCCCCGTACACACGATCGGAAATTCCGCCAGCAAAAGTCCGATGAGAGCTTTTGGTCGGACCGTGTGTATGCTCCATCGGACTTTTGCTGGTGGAATTCCCGCCAGCAAAAGATTGAGAGCATGTTCTCTATTTTTCAGTCGGAAAAAGTTCTGGTCGGAAATTCCGATCGTCTGTGGCAATTCCGACGCGCAACATTCCGACGCATGCTTGGAAACAATTTGACGCATGCTCAGAAGCATTGAACTTCATTTTCTCTGCTCGTCGTAGTGTTGTACATCACCGCGTTCTTGACGTTCAGAAAACTTTTGCGTGACCGTGTGTATGCAAGCCAAGCTTGAGTGGAATTCTCTGATCCTGTGTACGGGGCATAAGTCTTAAAGTGGGTAAATAATATGATCTTGGCATCCATGGATACACTTTATTATAACAAGCTGTTATGATTTCACATTGAATGAGGGAAGTCAGTGAGGTCCCCTCACACCTCATTCTCCTCACAGAGCTGTACTGCACACTTCCCGCCAATAGCGGGCGCGCGCACCCAGCACCCTGTGAAGGTCACGTCGCCCTCGTCCCAATACGTGCGCTACGTGCACTACGTGCCCTAGCGGCCGGCGGAGGCGGGGCTAACAGGCCAGGGACGCAGTGCGCGAAGCTCGGGCTGCCATATTTGAAAAGGTCATCATTTCAAAATTCAGTTTAATAACACTGGAGTTTCTTTTTTCCTAACACGCAAAGATACGGTGATTCAGTAGATGTAAATCATTGCTAGACTATCCGTACAGCCTATAACAGCTTGTGATAAAAAAAAAAGGAATGTCGAAGCGATGTGCGCATGCGTAATAACCCTCTAAGACACGCGAGGCAGTGGGAGGGCTGCCTGACATGACGTCGTGTCCTTTCCCACGCCCCCTGTCCCTCTGGTTCGCTCAGGCGCACGCGCGGAGCTCGCGGTCCGTATCCACCCACACGCTGCTCGGGAGGGGCCTTACGTGACACGACGTCCACGCCCACCCCTCTGGGTTCTGTCGGCGCATGCGCGGATCCCGGCCCGTCTTCTGCAGTGTGACAGCCCGGCCAGGAAGAGAAGAAGAGATGGCAGCGTATAAGATCGTCCTGATCCGCCATGGGGAGAGCACCTGGAACCAGGAGAACCGCTTCTGTGGCTGGTTCGATGCCGACCTCAGCGAGACCGGGGTGCAGGAGGCCCAGAGGGGGGGCCAGGCCCTGAGAGGTGAGGGGGGAAGGGGGACCATACAAATATATATATATTCATTACAATACATTCTATGTATGCGGGAGAACCAACAACACATAAATATATATATATATTTTTATACTATACAATTTTTTTTATTTTTTTATATTTTATATTATTTTTTGCTTTATAAATTAAAATAAGATAATAAAAAAACGAAAAAAATTATATATACAGATTGCAAAATTTCATGTACAATATAAAAAAAATATAGAGAAGAATATATATGTATGTGTGTGTGTATGTATGAATATATAAATATATATATATATATAATAATATATATATATATATATATATATATTAAATACAATTTAGAGTATAATTGCTACTTTTTGGCAAAAAATAATAAATAAATAAATAAAAAAAATAATATATATATATATATATCTATAATATATATAGATATATTTATATTATTTTTTTTTTTTTGCCAGAAAGTAGCAATTATACTCTAATTTTTTATATATATATATATATATATTTAAATATATATATACACATATTGCAAAAATGAGTGTACAATATAGAGAAAAAAAAAAAACTAATATATATATATATATATATAAATTTCTATTTGTTTTTTGTTTTTTTTTTTTATATAATATATTACCAATTAAAAAAAACAGTAATATAAAAAATATAGCCAAGAATCTAAAATATATATATATATATATATATAATATATATATATATATATATATATATATATATTAAATACAATTTAGAGTATAAATTGCTACTTTTTGGCAAAAAATAATAAATAAATAAATAAATAAAAAAATAATATATATATATTATATATATATATTAAATATATATATATAATATAAATATATATAACATATATTATTATTATTATTATTTTATTATATTATTTATTTTTTTTTTTTTTTTTGCCAAAAAGTAGCAATTATACTCTAATTTTTTATATATATATATATATATATAATATATATATATATATACACATATTGCAAAAATGAGTGTACAATATAGAGAAAAAAAAAAACTAATATATATATATATAATATAAATTTCTATTTGTTTTTTGTTTTTTTTTTTATATAATATATTACCAATTAAACAGTAATATAAAAAATATAGCCAAGAATCTAAAATATATATATATATATATACATATATATATATATATATAACACATTTTGAAAGGAAATTTTTATATAATATTCTTAAAAAATATAGTGTGTATATATAACATACATAATATAAATAAAATAAAAAAACCTGCTATAATATAGTGTAATATATCTTTTTTATTTTTTAATGTATGTATCTGGCGCTGTTCCCGTACACGGTGTATGTATGATGGGTGGGGGCGGGGTGTGTGGTGATGTCGTCATGGCAGCAGTGCTCTCCAACGTCCTGCAATCCCAAAGCCAACAAACCCTTAAAGGGGACCTTCCTCCATATAAAACACTTTTATTTCCTCTACAATCCCCCCTCCTCCACCTCCATAGGATGCAAAACCCATTTTTTGTTCACCTTTTTAATTTTATTACGCTTCTCCCCACCCCCGCCTCCGTTTTTCCCTCCTGGGATTTGCATATTCCATATCACGGGGGGGGGGGGGGATCTGGCGGAGGAGGGGGGGTGGAGGGTGGTCCTGGGGATTCTTCAATATGGGGCTGGCTGCCTGATTCCTGATTCTGAGTGGGACACGAAATCAGAAATGAAGAGCGATCTGCGCTTGGCTCGCTCTTCGGAGAGCATTGGACAGGCCTCCTCAATGCCTGTTTAACCCCCTAAATGCTGGTCTGTAGACGGGCTGGTCGTGGTGGTCGGGTGGTTGCGGCATGTGTAGGTCCTGCAGCATCGTGACCCCCCCCCCAAGCATGTGTTATACACCCCTATCTGCAGCTGAAGGGGGCGGTGCAGTTGAGGGGCGGTGAAAAAAAAAGCAGTTTTGTCCCCGGGAGCGATATGTGGTTGTGGTCGGTCCGGGGACATTGGTTGCACGTCGATTTGTTTCTCTCTTCATCCACATTGTGAATCTCCTGAGATGCCGAATCAATATTCAGTTCCAGGAAATAATGTGGGGGGGGGGGGTAATTGGCTTCTCTCGGCGCAGTTGAAGGTCGTTTTGTCATTTTGAGTCACCAGCCCATCCCCCCCCCCCTCTGAAAATTGCACCGTGAGACGGTTCTCTTATTTCTTCCCCCTCCCCCGGTGTCTGTAATAATCCCGGAAAGGAATGAGTCATTTCCAGGTCTTCTCACTGCAGAATTTCCAGCGACCTTCTTCTAGATTCAGAATGAATCACCGAGCGGAGAGCGGGCGTCTGCGGGCGACCAGAGCGCCAACGTGCCATACCTAGAGCACTGCTGTACCTAGAGCCTGGAAATACGGGACCTGGGGCCCAGGAGTACCAAGAGACATACTGAGGGGGGGGGGGGGTCCCCCTAGAAATAATGATGGTCATACCAGGGTCCCCCCCCCCCCAGAAATAATGATGGTCATACCAGGGTCGTCCCCCCCCCAGAAATAATGATGGTCATACCAGGGTCCCCCCCCCCCTGGGTCCCCCCCCCAGAAATAATGATGGTCATACCAGGCCCCCCCCCCCCCCAGAAATAATGATGGTCATACCAGGGGCCCCCCCCCCCCCCAGAAATAATGATGGTCATACCAGGGTCCCCCCCCCCCCCCAGAAATAATGATGGTCATACCAGGGTCCCCCCCCCCCCCAGAAATAACGATGGTCATCCATCCGTCCCCCCAGGGTCCCCCCCCCCAGAAATAATGATGGTCATACCAGGGTCCCCCCCCCCAGAAATAATGATGGTCATACCAGGGTCCCCCCCCCCAGAAATAATGATGGTCATACCAGGGCCCCCCCCCCCAGAAATGATGGTCATACCAGGGTCCCCCCCCTCCCAGAAATAATGATGGTCATACCAGGGTCCCCCCCCCTCCCAGAAATAATGATGGTCATACCAGGGTCCCCCCCCCCCCAGAAATAATGATGGTCATACCAGGGTCCCCCCCCAGAAATAATGATGGTCATACCAGGGTCCCCCCCCCCAGAAATAATGATGGTCGTACCTGGGCTCCCCCCCCCCCAGAAATAATGATGTAACGAAATGATAGGGTCATACCTGGGGCCCACCCAGAAATAATGATAGTCATACTTGCCCCCCCCCCCCCCCCCCCCAGAAGTAACGATGGTCATACCCCGGGCCACCTGATATTTCTGTGTCTTGAAAATACTGACTTTCATACCTAGACAGTAGAAATGCCGTATATATTACCAGTAGATGTACCCAGGACTGAAAAATACCGACTGCCATACCTAAACCCTAGAAGTGCCAAGTGCCACAGCTAGACCCTAGAAATGCCGTCTGCCGAACGTAGACCCTGGAAATACCAACTGCTATACCTAGACCCTGGAAATACCATACCTGGCACTCAAAAATACCAACTTCCCATAGCAAAATGCCTAGACTCCAGAAATGCCGACTGCCATAATTCGAGGACTGGAATGCTGTACCTAAACCTTAGAAATACCAACTGGCATATCTAGACCCTGGAAATGCAATACACAGGCCCAGGAAATGCCTCCTGATAGATGTTTGTGGCCTGGAGGGGACAGTTGCCATCCGGTGATTTTCTCTCTGTGTTCTACTCGTCATGACTGATAAGAACCGTCTTCCAGTAGAAGCTCCTAAAATAACACAGCTGAGTGCTTGTAGATTCCTGATCTATAATGAGAATGGAAAGTGCAATCTCCACTCTTAGGGGGGTGGGGGGGGGGGGGTGGGGGAGGGACGGTGACCTTTGTCGTGTTTTGTGGCTGTTTTTTGAGCCTTTGCCCTACAAATAGTCAGAACACCTTCCAGGGATGAATGCCGGGGGACCTGAAATGTAGGACGGAGCGTCCCGTAATTGTCACTTTGCCGACGGCAGAATGGGATTTTGGCCCTTCCACCAATTACAATGGCTGACTTCTGAAAAAAGAAAACGATCATCTATCTCTATACCTTCAATGGGTGAACCAGGTCTGGTGACTGCTATCTAAACTTCCTTTTGGAGAGATCTCCTCTCACTTCCTGCTTAGCCTCTTGGACAGGAAGTGATGGGACAGAAAAGAAAACCCATCCCTTAAAGTGGTGTTGCACATAAAAAAAAAATATTAAAATTCCTAACAAATAAATAAAAAAAAAAATAAAAAAACATTTTAGAATTTTTTTTTTTATTTTTTATTTATTTTTTTTTTTTTTTTTTAACTCACCTCTAAATGGCTGTTGCTAGGGGGTCCCTCGTAATCTGCCTCCTTCAGTGCCCGGGCTGTTGACATCACTTCTCCTCGGCGCAGGAAGGGCTCAGCTCTGCCCCCTCCCTCCTGCCAGTCATCTGGGCCACGTGACAGGTCCCAGATGACCGTGCGCCAATCACGGTGGGGCGGCGCCGCTCGCGCATGCGCAGTGGGTGCCCAGCTGTGAAGCCACAGCCGGGTGCCCACAGTTACAGGGCTGGCACCGCCGAGCGGAGGGGGGGGGGGGACGAGTAGAGCTTCGTTCCCC